>CM040983.1:721099-752355 GCA_022985145.1 Pangasius djambal | reverse complement strand
CCATGTTGGTGAAGCACTTTGCTATGCAGCTACGTGTTGCACAATCACAATGACATCTTCATAGATTATGATTTTAAATCTATAGAAATTGTATTATTGTGATTTGGCCTTAATCAGGGGTATGACTGGACATTTTATTTAGCTCTGTTTATGTTTCCACTATTTTCTATTTTCCACTCACCTGGCGTCATCCGTGTGTGTGCTGCTAGCGAAGAACACCTCGTGGTGAGGTTTATGTTTGAGATGTTTTATCATGTTACTGGTATTGTAAGAAGATGCTGTGGTTCCTCTTCTTGATATTTTCACTTAGCAGTTTTCTTTGATCAGTAACACATTAAACGTTCCTGGAGTGTATTTATATATAGTGTGTAGAAGTGTATAACTTTCCTATTCCATATAAATATTCCTTTACCTATTACAAAGTCATAATTACCTTAATTATCAAGATGATCTTTTTTAAGGTTAACAGTATTATCGTGATAATAAATTATAAATAATCATGGTAAAGCAACCTTTTTAAAAAAAAAACAAAAAAAAAACCGGTCTTTGTCTCCACCGTGTGGTCAGATTCCAAACTACACCTGCAATTCCCGGAAGTTAGGGCAGAATTCAAAATGGCTTCCATCTTCCTACATAAGTGTCCTATATAGTGTACAAAATGGCGGCGTTCTACAGCCTAAGTAGTGCACTTCATGTTACAGTAGGAGGTGGTTTGAGATTCACCCTGTGGTTATACGGAAATAAATATAAATACAGACACCACCATGGCGCTGCTGACGGCTCGTAACTTGATGCTGTGTGTTTTATCGTTAATAAACTTTGTATTTGTGTTCGTTACCGGTGCAGATTTCGTCCGTTTCATTTCATTTCGCCCGGTTTATCACAACATCACCGGCGGCGCGCCCCTCTGCGACGGTAAGCTAGTTTAGTTTAGTTTAGTTTAGTTTAGCACGAAAATAACATCTCCTCCTTTAAAAGTAACTTTTTCGAAACTAAAATCTAAATGATGCAGCCGAATAAGGTGAAGCTGTTGTCAGGGACATGCTTATGAGTCAGTTAAGACAAAAAAAAAAAAAGTTTTGAGTTGAAGTGGAACTTGAGAAGAATTTGGAGGAGATGAAGGGTTAGCATGTTGTCAGCCCGGCTAGCTCAGTCGGTAGAGCATGAGACTCTTAATCTCAGGGTCGTGGGTTCGAGCCCCACGTTGGGCGACGATAACGTTTTCTCTTTATGTATTCCTAGACGTATAACTAGCCACCGCGCGCACACACACACACACACACACATATATATTTATGTATGTGTGTATATATACTTACTTACTTACTTACCTATTCACGCGCATCTGTCCATCTTCAGCCTAACTGACCTCGGAATCGTTACCTCAGCGCTTTTATTCTCAGAATTCTCGATTCTGATTGGTCAGATGTTGATCCTCGCGCCGGCTGTAGAGCCAATCACAGGTTTATATCAACGCGCTCAGGCTTATCGTTTATTTGATTGTAGTTTCTATAGCAACAGCTGTTTAACCGCACAGTGACTTTTTGGAGGGAGCTCTGTATTATTTAATGTAGCTTGTTGTTGTTGTTGTTGTTGTTGTTGTTGTTTCACAAAGATAAATGCGTTGTTTGTAAGATGCTGTGGTGAAGATTCCTGTTCTGTTATAGCTTTCTGTGAGGTGAATATTGGTGATAGTTTGAGTATATAATGCTGCTATATAAATAATGATATCACCACAACGTAAAGTAACATAACATAACATAACAATGCAACTGTAAAAGGATAAAATATAATGCGTACTGAAGTGTAATGATTGTCAGGTTGCCATGATGCATGCAGTCACCTGATTATTCTTTACATATTTTCATGGTTATGAAAAACACCAACTTCTGATTGCAGATTTGTGGTTATTAAAAAAAAAAAAATAATAAATCCAGGTTCCGAGTTGTGATTGGTCAGAAGGTGTTGATTAATTCTCTATAACGGCGACTCTGACAGTAGCGCAGCTGCACATCACAGGTTTATATTAATGTGCTCACTTTAATACGTTATCGTTTCTATAGTAACAGCTCATGTACAGCGGACGCTCCAGTGATAATAAATGGATTTAAAAAATCATTAATATGGTGAAGTCCTCTGTAAAGATATGTTTATTTAACATTGATGGAAGGAGTCTCTGACACCTTCAGGACAGAGGAGTTTTACGCTTCTTTGTGGTTTATAGGTAACATGACAAGCTGCGAGAGGCTGGTGAGGGAACGACTGTTTATAGCTGTTACAACATAAGTGACAACAGGAACTAACTTGTTTCACAGACATTCCACAACATGTAACTGTAACTATAACTATAATGTAACTATAAACAGATCAAAAGTATGACTGTTTAATAGGGTAAGTAAAAATTGTAATAATTGACAAATTGTTGTGGTGTAGGAGGAATAAAACACTTAGGGACGTGCTGTTATAGGAAAATAACTAACTTCAGGGTGGTAACAGTATCTTCGCTTCATCACACCACACAGTCAATTCAGTAGTTTGCTAAAACAGCAACACACACACACACACACACACACACACACACACACACACACATAGTGTTTATTACTTACCTAATAGTTCTTTTGTGTGAATTAATGATAATTGTGTAAGTGTGCTTCTTGGTGTAAGTGTGTTGTTATGTATTAATTTCTTTAACGTTTCCCCCTCAGATGCGGCGTGGTGGTCCGTGGCCCTGCGGGACGCTGCAGTGTTGAAGCGTTTAGCTGTAGACTTGTTACTGTTAGTGCTGTTCAGTGTGCAGCACAGCCTGCTGGCCTGGACGCCTGTTAAACGTGTGTGTCAGTCTGTACTGGGAGTGTTAAACCGAGCCATGTACTGCTTCACTACTGCACTCGCGCTGCAGGTAACACACACACACACACACACACACAGAGAGCGCAAGCAAACAGCTACAGCTCAGTGATGTTTTCAAATTTATATGAATGTCACTATACTCGGAGTTCTCTGTGTGTGTGTGTGTGTGTGTGTGTTATAGCTGTTGATGCGCTACTGGCAGCCTGTGACCAGCGCCCCCTGTCTGTGGTCAGTTCGCAATGCACCATGGGATATCTGGTTCCCACTCATCTGTTTCACCGTACACTTCCTGTGCTGGGCCGTGATCTGCAGCATCCTGCTCATATTCGACTACGCAGAGCTGCTGGGGCTCAAACAGGTGCACACAATACGTATACACACACACATAAACACTATACCAACACTACACAAACACTATACATGTTACACACACATATAACAGGTCAGCGCACTATATAGGACAAGCTCTATAGCTCTATAGGATAAGAGCTAGTGGCCAAGTCCACAGTGGTTATTTCTTATATATTATTCTTTACGTGTAAAAAAATTGCACTATTTAGAGCATGGGCTAGTGGCCAAGACCAAAATATGCCTACATGCTTCAAAGTGCACTTTATATGAGAAGTTAAAAAAATGTGCTGCTATTCGTTATTAAAGTGCACTACAAAGGATAGGAGCTAGTACTATGACTCGAATGGATCCCTACTCCCTCTAAAGTGCACTTCATACTGAAGAGACTAGTGGCCAAGGCCAAAATGTGCCACTAACCGCTTTAAAGTGTACTATATATTTCACAGCGCACTGTATAGGGGATAAGAGCACCACCATGTCCACAATGGCTTATGCTAACTACTTCATGTGCTAGTGGTACAACAACAAAGGAAGGTTACTTTAAAGGACAGTAAAATTAGTATGTGATGATTCTACTAGGAATAATGGCACACATTATCATGTAGAATAACACTGTAAGAATCTCTCTCTCTCTCTCTCTCTCTCTCTCTCTCTCTCAGGTGTATTATGAGTGTTTAGGCCTGGGGGACCCGCTGTCCCTGAAGTCGCCCCGTGCCCAGCGTCTGTATGCCCACCTTCGCCATCCCGTGTGTGTGGAGCTGCTGCTGGTGCTCTGGTTCTTGCCCACTCTATCCGTGGACAGGTGTGTGTTGGCAGCGTACCTGACGCTTTACCTGGCTCTGGCCCACTCTCTGGATGCAGAGGACTGCGTGTACCTGAGTGCTCAGCTCCACAGCAAGCTGCAGCTCTTCTCCACATCTGCAGGGGGCGACACCCACACGCACAGCAACAACAACAACGACGACGACGATGATGATGAGTGCAAACTAGATTAACCTCATCCATTCGAGTTCCAGTACTGCACTTAACGCACTCTCGTTGACTTCCTCTGTAATGACCCACGAGCCCTGTGATTGCCAAGGGGACAAGGGGAAGTCGATAAGGGTGCGTTAACAGTATTAGAACACAGTACCTGGTCTTCTGCACACTCACGTGTTTAATACATTAATAATGGATAGAAAGATAAACAGATGGAAGGACAGAAAACACAGCTGTTTTTATAAATATTTTTATTAGACTTTTGGTATTTTTTTATATAAAATAGTATGCTGCGTTATGATGATGTACACAAAGATCAGTGGATCTCCCACAACCCCGGTGTTTCCTCATCCTGATCCTTTATTCACCTGGGTCTTGTTCTTCATATGCTTAACAAAATCCAAGCTGACACAACCCAAATTTACAAATAATTCCAAATGAGCTAATTCAGATCTTCAGACACACCTGAGAAATGGATTAGTTTAGCAGGATCGAGTTATCTGAGGTCATGCTCTGACACTTCGTGTATCGAAACATAAAACTCTGATCTGTGTATGTAAGGTGTAGTAAGATGTGCAGTTTAGTTTAATCTGGCTGTGGGATGCTAAATGAGAGTCAGGAAATCATAATGCCAGCACAAGGTTTAGCTATTTCAGTTTCTTAATTTAATACGATCGTGCGCATGTTTTGGTTTATTTTGCATGTGGTCCAAGAAGGCATAGTTCAATCTCTATTTTGGATAGACCCATAAAAAAACATTTAAAATATGTAATCATCCTCTCAGTGGCAAAACACACGAATAAGTCCCGGATGATGTCACCAATCCAATCCAGCTAACTCGGTAATGCAGTTAATTTGGTAATACAGTTACATCAGTTATCCAGATAACTCAGTAATCCGGCTCTCAGTAATCTAGCTAATTTGTTATTCTGATTAACTCAGTAATCACGATAATTTAGTAATTCGGCTAATTTGTTATTCTGACTAACGCAGAAATCCGGCTAACTTGGTGATCATGATAGCTCAGTAATCTGGCGAAGTTAGAATTCCAGCTAACCCTGTAATTCAACTAACGAAGTAATCCGACTATCCCAGTAATCTGACTAATTCAGTAATTTAGCTAATTTAACTTATCCACATATGAAGGACAAGACCCTGTTCTGCCGATGTCAGTATATTTCCTGTTTTAACACTCCTGAGTCAGGTTAATTGGCATTAGTGTGTGTGCTACAGTGTGTGTTACCACAGTACTGATGAACATGTGTGTGTGTGTGTGTGTGTGTGTTTGCTTATTTTTCACACTTGTGACTCAGTGGCTGGATTTTTATGTACTTAAAAAAAAAAAAAAAAAAAAAAAGTATTTACAGTTTAGTCAGGACTATTTCCCACGCTATACTGGGCAAGGGCGGTCTGAGACGCTAACGACAGTTAAACAGGAAGAGATTACGTTTATTCGAGGAAATCGAGTTCTTCAGTCGATTGATTCAGGAGACTCGCATGCAGTCAGAATCTGATACAGGAAGAGATTTGTGGCTGAAGGGGCGAAGCTAATCTTTGAGGCTGTAATTTCATCTGATAACAATATGCTTTTTACATACTGATGTTACCTACACATAAAAAGTTAAGATGCTACAGCTTTACGTCTGCACAATAAAATCTCAAGATTTTAGATAAACCAGAAAGTTCAACAAAGTTAATCAGGTCTTTCTGAGCTTCACCAGTAAAAAAAAAAAAAAAAGAGTAACAGGTTAAATTGTTGAGAGTGAGTCAGATGAAGGTGCTGTTGGACACTCATGGTGATGATGATGATGATGATGATGATGAGTTTTTATGAATGGTGCAGTCGAATACATTGAAGCATGATCTGAAAACTCTCAACAAGTAGAACAATTATAAACTCAAAAACTACTTAGCTTTCAAAACAGTGTTGATATCTGAAGAATATAATTCCCCTGGCAGCATCCATTACGATCAAAACAGATACTGTATGATGCTGTTTTCTTGCCTCATATAATACATTTATGTTTGTAATTTAAAATAACCTTTTGAGGTTTAATGATCACTACACAAAGACAGAGGACCTTCACACACGTACAAAAAGAGACCACCCGTATTTTAACGGTTAATTTGCCAGTATGGAATTAGCACAACACACCTGAACACTGATCACTGTTATCAATGTTAATGTTATTACTTCATGGAAATGATTTTCCTTTCTGTCAGCGTAGAATACAGCAAACATGTTGGAGCTTTTTACTGTGTGGGAATTAAAAAGTGTTTTTTGAGTTAAGTATGAATGTGTGGTCGCCTGTTGGTTTTTACGGATTTTGAAATAACTACTGGTTCTGATGCGTTTTGTGTAAAACATCAGAACAAAGTTTTTAATCATGATGTAAAGATTTAAATAAATATGGGTGCTGAATTGGTATACCTGCTTTTGCCTAATGTTTTTGCTTTAACAGGCAGATGAACAGATACACAATCAGAGTCCCACTTTATTACACTACTCATCATACTCATGACTACAATCACTGGCTAGTTTATGAAGTCCAGCTTCATACTTATGAACCCCACTGAGCAGATATGATTTGGATGATGATTTGGATGATATTCTCAGTACAGCACTTAGACCATCCAAATTCTATCTGCATTTGATGGAAAGGTACCAAGACATTATGCAGACCAACAGATCAACAAAAGTCTGTTATCCACTGACTTGTTGTACTACAAAATGTATTGCTCTTGCATGGTTTTAGTGGACAATATGACATAATTGCAGAGAAGATTACTGTAGATGTCATATGGAGGTTTCAAGGCCTCAGCATAGTTCATACGGAGACTATGTCTGTGAGGGGTGCGTGAAGACAAAACCATCTTCATGAGCCTTACAAAGCGAAAAGGAAAAGAGAAATAAGATGCAGGAGAAACCATGCCTTAACAAAGAATCATAAAGGTATCAGTATCTTTGTCCAAGATGTCATCGATTTTGAAATGAATTGGCTTGAGCACACCTCATTTGTAATGACCAGTCATCTAGCAGGTTCCCCATGGAGTTCATTCAAGCGCCATGTGCATGACCTCTACCTGCGCACTCATGGCTGCTGGGCAAACTCTGCAGACGAACATGCTATGCAAAGCTTGTGATTGGGGTATTCACACACAACTGGCAAAACAAAACTACTAAGAGTGTGTGAGCTTGAAAGCTTGTGAAGGCTTGTCATGATCTTGTTTAGCTGGAAATATTCTGAGGGTTTAAGTGTGTGTAATGAGATGGATTCAGTGATACTGGGTGCACGGTTTTGCAGCTTGAGTTTCTAAAACCCACTTTCTCAAGGAATAACTGAAATAGAGAGGGAGGAAGGAAAAGAAAGTGACAAAGATAATGTAATGTAGACATTAAAATAACGTCTGATAAGACATAAGGACAGAGAGAACGAATGGCGAGTGTGACAGAATAAAGGCAATGGCCTGCTGAATTAAAAGTCTTTGCTCAGGAGCAGCAGCGTGGTGTGGGCCTTAAATCCTCTGATGGGTTTGAATGGGATTATGGGATTAAAGTGAGCACACTAAGCTAAACACGCTCTCTCCCACTACATACTCTGTCATGATGATCAGCATCATCGTTATCATCAATGAATGGTAGGGGAGGAGAGGAGTTTCTGCTCCAGCACCAATAGAGGAAGGATGAGATCCTAACGTTCTACAGACATTTAATTAACAAAAAGGTATGATGAATATATGTAAACTTCCACTTCACTGTACCGGTGTCTGTTTCTCATCGCATATCCTTCCCTGTTTAAGTAGAGTTAGAGAACTTGTCATTTCTTTAATTGCATCTCCTCATTTCCTTTCCTTGCTTCTTAGCACCTCCCTCAGAGGAAACAGAAAAAAGATGCAAGAACAGAAACAAGAGCGAGATGTTTTCACTCACTTTATAACAACTTTAGTGAAATCACTTATTGATTCAAACATTATCACATGTTTACATGTTGATGTTTTTGCCTAAAAAGATTCTATTTATTGACTTTCATTCAAGGATTTTATTTTTACCCACTGTCTATTTAAATAAGATTACTAATTTTGTATTTGTGCTTTTTATTATAGCATCAAAAAAAAAACCCACATAGCTTACACATAGCAAGCACCTGTGTGTCTTTGATCCAGAACCCTCCTCTTTCCTTATTCCTTGATTCCTCTGATTTTAAGAATGGGTATATCATTAAACATGGTGGACACTGATTGATTTCCAGGTCATGTGCTGAAGGAGGCAGGAAAATTTTAGTACACACTAAACAGTGCTATGCCATATGCTAGGCTAGAAGAACCATTATAGCTAACTAGCTTTTCTTTACAATTTGTTGGTTGTTTGACTTAAGTGAAATCTCATTATGAGTCTGTTTGATTGATTAATGTTCCACCAACATGTCCCTGTATGTTTCTTTTGGCAAGAACAGGAAGCAAATTCATCACGAACACTTGGTTACACCACTCCGAACTTAGCAATGCAAACAACAACAAAATGAGTGATCGCGGATTTGTCATGGCACCACACTGTCCAGTGGAAAAGCACTAATAGATTTACCCTTTAGTTATGCTGTAACACTGAGCAGGAATGAAGGACATCAAATTAGGCCAAGAGGTGAATAAATGTAAGCACATCATACAATAATAATGCAAGAATCTAGATAAGATCATAGGACAAAAAGGTTGCATCCACCAATAGCAGCATGTTATTGTACAGTGTCAATAGGTTGCGCAGCTGGACTTACCAGATACCACAGATCATGTATCTGTATTTGTATCTGTTTAGAAAACATTATCTGTTCATATTCAGTTACATTCCTAGTATTTAGTATATCAGTTTGCATGGTAATGGAGGATTTGCATATATCCCATACACACACAGGAAGTCAAAACACAAAGAAACTACTTTACATAGGCTTTGCATTTTCTTGTGTTTATATTCAACAGGACTAACAGCAACTCCAGTGAAAGAACTGCATTAATTTATCCTTCCATCTGTCTGTAATGTCGGTCTCTATGCTGCCGGAGTGGAAGCAGCTCCTCCTGGAACAAAAGAGAAGAGAAGAGGACGAGAGAGAGAAAAGAGACCGAGAGGAAGAGGAGAGACTGGCTAGCATGCCAGCCTGGAAACGAGGGATCATTCAGCGTCGCAGAGCAAAGCAGGAAGGTGGAGGAGAGAAGGACAGTGAAAAAGTGAGAGAAGCAGGAAAAGAGTTCGAACCCAAGACTGTGTCTGTAGAACCCATCTGGAAAAATTATTTTATTTTTTCACAGAATGATTTTACAAGAGAGCAGCAGAGGAAAGAAATGGGGAAAGGGAACAATGAAGGAAAGAGACAAAGAGAGAACAACTATGAAAGGATTAGTGGAGAGAAAAAAGAGAAATACAAAGAGAGAAGAAAACAGAGGTAAATGGATACAGATGGAAAAAACAAGAGAGAGAGATATAATTGAGGGCATGAAGGAAAGTAGGGGAGAGAAATGATCTGTTCCCTCTCATCTCTGGTATTCACATCATTAAAGCAGAAAACATCATCATCATTGAGAACAGAAAGAACCAACCAGAGAAGGTAGAGAGTGATGGAGAGAGAAGAACTGAGGAGGGAAAGAAGCAAGGGATGAGGATGGACCTGAAGGAGTTTCTGGCTGGTGGAGAAAAAGTGACTGAGATCTGTGTATCAGAGGTGCTGATCATCCAGTACCGAAACGTTCATTTAGTTTCTCAGAGCAAGTGTGTAAGGAGAGAAGTTATTCTGATCAGAGGAAAAGTGAGATTGAGGGAGAGGTGGAGAAAGAGGAGAAGAGAGAAGAAGAGAAGAAAGTGGGAATAAGGGAGTGAATGAGACAGACAGGAACTCTGAGATCTCCACTTTTAAGGGAGAAATGAAGATATACAAGAAACAAAAAAGAATGATAAAGAAAGACAAGATTCGTGGAGAAACAGAAAAGGAGATGGAGGAGATACAGAGAGAGAGAAATGATAGAGAACAGCAAACAAAATTCCAAAATGAATCCATGAAGATTGTGAAATATGGACAGGCAGTGACACCAGTGCCACAGTCCATGGTAAAGTTCTCAGATGGAGAGATAGAATCACAGAGCAGCAGAGAGGAGCAAGGGATGAGTATGACCTGGAAAGAGGCAGTACATCACAAAGGAGAGATAATCAACCTTAGATCTGTCTTTTATGGGATCAGTGAGCAGAGCTTCTCAAGGAAAGATAGGGGTGAAATAAGACAAGTGGAGAGGAGGTTGAGCTGGAAGGTTGGGAGACCTTTGACCAGAGTGGCGTCTCTAAGAGAGAAAATACAGCAGAAAGACAGAGGAGGAGAACGAGTAAGAGAGGCTGAGATGGAGAGCAGACAGGAAGTGGCCTCACCGCAGTCTCTCAGCCAGTTTGATGTCACAAGGGAAGTAAGTAAAGAGGAACTTCCTGTATGTGTTCCTCCTTCTCTCTCAGCTGAAAGAGAACCCTCTGTTTTCACAGAGCGACATGACGGAGTGATACGAACACTAGAAAGAGAAAAAGAACAAGAGGAGGATCTGTTGGGGGAGAATTACTTCGCTCCTTCTCAATCTTCATCCTCTTCCAGTTCTCCATCTCCTCCTCTCGGCCACACTCAGCCTGCCATGAGTCGGATCTATAACCTGAAGCCTGCAACCTCCCGGGCCGGTGTGTGTATCACTGAGAGGAACTTGGACGTCCAAGCACACAGTGGAGGAATAATAAAGATCCGATCTGGGGGACAGTTTGCGCCTGGTCCTCCGAAAATTGCGACAGAAATTGTTTCACTGCGATCGGTGCAGCGTCAAGTAGAGCAGCTTAATCTCAAAGAACAGGAAGTCCAGAGACAAAATGATGGAGGAGCATCGCAAAAACAGAACGTGTGTGAGACATGTCAGGAGCAAAACGTCGATATGCAAAAAAGCCAAACACACACCATCTCAAAACCTTCCTCAGAACCGAGGGTACAGACTCAACTTCCGCAAATCAGCACTTCCACCACAAAGAACATAAACACTCAAATAGAGCCAACTGTCACAACTCCATCTACTCCTCTCTTCACCATCCGGAGCGCCTCTGGAGGCCCAGGAAAGAGAGGCGCCACCTTTACCATCACTCCTAGGACGCCTTCATCTTCTGTCACAACTCTTAAAGTGTCTTCGTCTTCCAGCACGACTTCTAAAGCACCAAGTAACACACCAGAACTGTGCAAGAAACGATATCCAACTGCAGAGGAGATTGAAGTGATTGGTGGTTATCAACACCTGGAGAGATCCTGCTTGGTGAAGAACCGAGGATCTCCAAAAATGGTAAGCATTGATGCGACAGCTGGAAAACATCACGACCAACATCATTACAGTATGAGATACTGAGTAATGTTGAGTTACGCTGTTTCCCAGACAGTAAATAAGTCAGACAATGCTTTAGTGGGATTAACAGAATTCAGTAATGGCACTGGCCATTTTGTCCATTTGAATTTGACGTATTCATACAATAACCTAGAATAAATGTGTCACATGAATTCCACTAACATCTGATTTGCTTACTATCTGGGAAACAGCATATGGAACAAGAATTATAAGCTAATATTCAATCATTTTTTCTTAGTGACAAATTGTGGGCTGCTTTTGTTAAGTCAAAATAATGAGTTATTAAGTGAAATGTAACATGATAATATCATGAAATAACAAGACATTAACTTATAATAATAATCAAATATTAAGTGGGAATAATAAAATATTAAGTTGAAATAACAAGGTAAGCCAAAATAATGAGATTGTATCTTAAACTAAGATACTGCATCAAAATAATATGTCTAATTATTTCAGGATATTATCTCAATATTGAGATACTGAGTCTAAATAATGAAATATTATGTCATAATAATGAGATATTAAGTCACAATAACAAACATTACATCAAATGTATATTAAGTGAAAAGAATGAGATATTAACTTGAAATAATTAGATATCCTGAAATAGCTATGTATAAACTCAAAATAGAGATGATGTTGAAATAAGATATAAAGTCTAAATAACAAGCTAAGTTGAAATAATGATATATTCAGTTGAAAGAATGAAATAATATCTTGCAGTTATTAAGGTAAAATAATGAAACCTTCCATCAAAATAATGAAACATTAAATCAAACTAATGAAATATTATGTCTAAAAAAAGAGATATTAAATTGAAATAACATTTTTTTTACAATTTGCCGTCCAGTGCTTCCATAAAATATATATCCAAATTGCTTCATTTTTTTAAAATAGTATTTTTTTAAATGTGTATTTTATTCAACATGGGAACCCTGTATGATCCTAAGACGAGGTTAATTGTTGTGGTTTCCTATCTAACACCCAGTACTGACTCAGTTAGTATGATTCTTAATGCATTATGTGTTATGTTTAAGCCAAGGCAGATGCTGGATTTAAATATGGTGACATTTATAAGACAATTCCACATGCACAGGACCTTCATACACAGGACCTTTTTTTCTGACAGAGTTTCTGAGTGATGCAGTGTTGATGTTTCTCACTATAATGGAACCCATGTTAATTTGGCTTGTGGTTGATGCTAAATGTAATTACACTGTAATTTTATCCAAACAGAGTTTGTCAAGACGACAGCAATAACTACACATCTGAGGGAAATGTTGATGTTTCTGATGGTTCTGTTTTGTTTCCACTGTCCATATCCATATTTGATAGTTAAACCCTAAAACACTTAAAAAGGCAAATGTGCTGTGTGTTTGATTGCCGATATTGCAAGCAGAAATTCATGAGTTCCATTTGAGACAGAGAGAAATCTGTCATTCATTAGCACTAAACCATACATCGTGAGGAGATTAAAACTAGTGTGGTATAGAATTTTGGCTGGACGCAGATACTTAAAGTAGATCTTTATTGCACAGACTGTTTCATTTTCACCATCCAATCAGAAACACAAGCTTACATAAACAGGAAGTACTACATCCATGATTGAGATGGTTGAGACGCAAGGAAGCAGGTCTTTTTCAGTGCACAGTTGGCCAACAGTCAAGCAATGGCGGTTACCAGCATTTTTATGCTTCCTGCCTCTAGGTATTATGTTTGTAGGTTGTCAATCTGTCCATTTGGGATTCTCTAGAATGAGTGGTTGAATGTTTGTAGGTTTTATATGGAGTTATCATTGTAAGCACCACACGAACTGATTAGATTTTGGAATTGATCCAAACAGGGTCAAGCTCACAGCAGGGTCAAATGTCAGTATTTTTTCTTCAGTAGCTTCCTTACTGTTATAAGTTTATTTCATGTCTACGAATTAGTAACAAGGAGGACTAGATTTGTTGGCATCGAGTTCTACCATTTTTGTACTTAACTTCAACAACCAGGCAACATTTCATTTGATGTGTTTGTGGAAATTTAACACGCTCATTTGTATTTCTCACCACCTGCTGCAAAACACATGCACTGAGGACGTGGCCCAGCAAATAAACTTTTACAAGGTAAATGAATTAGACATTTATGCTATTTGGCAGCTGCTTTTATCCAAAGTGACTTATAATTGAGACAGGACACAACTGAGCAGATGATAGTTAAGGGCCTTGCTCAAGGGCAGCTTCCAACTTTGTGGCAGCAGTTTGGGGAAGGAACACATATGAGTGTGATGGTCAGGTCTCCACATACTTTTGGACATATAGTGTACCACAGCCCCACTAATTAGCATGTATGGACTTCATGGACAATGTTTCCGGAGTGAGAAATATGAAGGAATGTTGAAACAATAAAAATTACAGTGCAGTGCAGCTTAAAAACTGTTGTACAATGCACTATGCCTTATATAGTCATGTTACACAGACTACATAGGGTTATTAAAGTGTGTGTGTGTGAACCAAAAGGTTATAAACTTTCTTTCTACTCTCATTTCTCTTTGCATACACCATACAACATTCAACACTACTGCAGTTTGTACTACTTCTACACTTATTAGTAATAAATACACTACAGTTACTTCCTTAATTATTTTTCATGTATATTTATATTGTAACAATGGGCAAGTAAAAAAAAGAAATAGGAGAACGCACTGACTGGCAATTCACCCATCACATAGTGGAGCTCGTTGAACACTAATGAGCATTAATGAGAAACTGGTGAGAACAGTTTTTTAGAACAGGAAACACTGACCTTATAAGGAAAGTAAAGTGGTGAACATAAGACTCTGTATGAAAGTTAAAAGGGTAAAGAATCAGGACAGACTTCCATATATACACTCTTACACAAACACGCCTACACTTCACACGTCTATTCACATGACTTGTATGCATGAAACCTTTAGAATTTATGATCATTAAGGTTTGACTTTTTTTGCGCATTCTACATTTATAAATTCCTGCATGTAATCATGAGCAGTGTGTCTTTGCTCCAGAGAGTTTTTTTTTTAACATTATTCTGGGCATTTTTCTGTCACACATCATTTTTCATTTAAATTTGTTTGCATTAACTGTGATGCACAAATCAGCGAATGAGACAGTAAAGCTTATTTTTCTGGCTTGCAGTCTATTAATGAACAGTACTCACTGTACAAACACCTCAGTGTGCTAGCAGAGGTTTCAGTTTGACAGAACTGAAACAGCATTCGGTTGAAACAATTAATATGATTCATGATCTGCACATTAAAACAGAAGTGATTCATTCAGGAATATGACATGAATATTTATTTTTAAATAAAGTGTTGATGCTTTTGCAGCCACTATTTAATTTTTTTTTGAGAATTTTGTGTTAGGATAGTGAAAAAAAAAAAGCAGTGTTTACAAAAATTTGTGTAGGGAAATTCAATAGTTTACAAAACCTTGTTACAGTGGAGGTTCATTCTTAGCTACAGCGGTGGTCGTGTTGGGAAAATAAAAGTCATAATCGATGATAAGACTTGGAAAAGAATAGGGAAGCGATAAATACTTAAATGAATCAAGGGGAAATTAGGAAGAGGTAAAGCAATTCAGGGCCAAACCAAACCAGGGCCAAACCAACCAACAAAACAGGACCAAATGGCAACCCTAACAATAAAAATATATTAAACAATATAAAAAGTTATGTATGTTGAAGTATATACTGTATATGCACTCACTGACCAGGACACTCACTAACCAAAACTGGACAGCTTACGCCCACTGTAGCCTCAGATTCCTTTTCTTGCCTGACAGGAGTGAAACCTGATGCGGTCTTCTGCTGTTATTACCTATTCACCTCAGGATTTGATTTTGTGTGCATTCTGAGATGGCTTTCTGCTCACCACAGTTGTAAAGAGTGGTTATTTAAATTACCATACCCTTTCTGTCAGCTTGAACTAGTCTGAATCTTCTCCTCTGTCCTCTCTCATCTACAAAGCGTTTCCAACTGAGATTACATTTTTTCACCATTCTGATGTTTGATGTGAAGCTCTTGACCTGAATGTGCATGACTTTATGCATTGTGCTGCTGCCACATGATTGACTGATTGAGTAATTGCATGAATGAACAAGGGGACAGGTGTTCCTAATAAAGTGGGCATGGAATGTATTTACCCATATTGTATATTGTAATATACAGTATATTCATAGTATATTATTATGTTCATTACGGTATGCTTGAAACATAGTGATCATTACATTCTTGAGCTCTTTTTGCCTTTTGTTTGCCTTCTTGTTTTTTTTTTTTTTATCCTCGGTTGACTATCACTCACAGTGCAGTATCTACTTCCTCTTTGACACCGCCTCACTTCCTGTTCTGTGCAACACCAAAAACAACACCACAGCAAAACCAGATCAGCACACAGCACTGAGGTTTTAATTTCAGTAAAAACTAAATAAACACTCAGAGACACACCCTCCTATATCATCAACATCTAACTGATCAATTCATACATGCACAGCTTTCTCATTCTAACAGTCACTCACTCACAGCCACGCCCACTTATCTTATTCTCAGCCATGCCCATCTGTCTCACTGTAATACTGTAATACACACCCATCTCACCTCTTTCATTGTCAGTACAAGATCCTGACCAAAAATCGATGCACCTCTTGATGGAAATAACGTCACAACATTTATTTCCACCAAGCGGTGCATCAGTTTTTGGTCACGATCTTGTGCTGACAGTGAAAGAGGTGAGCACTCTGTAAAGTCTCCTCCAGCACGTCCCAAAGACTTTCACTGAGGTTAAGGTCAGGACTCAGAGGAGCCAATTCATGTGTGAAAATGATTCTTCATGCTCTCTGAGCCATTCTTTCACAATTTTAACGCTTATGAATCTCGGCAGTGTCGTCCTGGAATATGGCCAAGATACATCTTTCTACATGGTTATTAAAGAACTAAAATGCTACACACTTCATCTTTTAAGATTAAAAGAACTGTTGCCAAACATATAACATGCTAAAAACATTAGAATCACTCTAATAATGGTCCATTCATAGACTCCTATGTATTTGCCTATTAAAATCTAAACAGCGACTTTTTTTTTGACTGGGCCGTGTATATATGGCATTTGGCATATGCCCTTATCCAGAGCGACATACATTTATCTCATTTATATAACTGAGCAATGGAGGGTTAAGGGTCTTGCTCAAGTGGCAGCAGTGGCAGTGCTGGGATTTGAACTCACGACCTTCTGAGTTACATGCTCATCAGTCTCACTCTACACTACACACCCCTGTTAAAATGGCAGGTTTTTGTGATATAAAAAAATGAAACCAAGATAAATCATATCAGAACTTTTTCCACCCTCAATGTGAAATTACAATGCATACAAATTAATTGACAAACAATCAGAAACATTTTAGGGAAAATAGGAAAAAATAAAAAAAGTTACAATAATCAAGTTGCATAAGTGTGCACACCCTTTTATAAATGGCCATTTGGCTGTGTTTCAGAATGAACCAATGTAATTATCATACAGCTGTCATCAATTAAATTATTCTGATTAACACCAAATAAAGACTGGCTGTTTCTGTAGGATTGTCTTCACATCTTCTTGGTTTCGTCTGATTGCTGAAGCCATAGAGCTTCATTGCAAAAGAGCTTACAAAGCATGCATGGTATCTCACTTGTCGAAAGGTATCTTTCAAGAGAGGGATATAAAAGAATTTCCAAAACATTAAATGTACCACGGAACACTGTAAAGTCCATCATCAACAAATAGAGAAAATGGAGCTAAGCATCTTTTAGCACCCACAATTCCTTGTGGACTGAGCATACGCATATATCTCCTTTCAGTCGATTTTCTGAATAAGGTATTTACGTGCAACAAATTTCTGATTAAAACATATTCCAGGGACGGGAATCAGAATTTGGGGAATCAGAATATTGTCTTAATCTGAATTGGGCAATCTGATTGTGGCATTTACCTTGAGAATTTTACCTTTCAGCATGACAATGACCCAAAGTATACATCCAGATCAACAAAGGAATGCCTTAACCAAAAGAAGATTAATGTTTTTGAATGACGTAGCCAGAGCCCAGACCTGAATCTGACTAAAAATCTGTGGGGTGACCTGAAGTGGGCTGTAAACAGGAGATGCCCTTACAATTTGAGGCATCTAGAATGTTTTTGCAAGAAAGAGTGGGAAAATATTGCCAAGTCAAGATGTGCCACGCTGATAGACTCTTAGCCAAAAATACTGAGTGGTGTAATAAAATCTAAAGGTGCTTCAACAAAGTATTATTTTAGGGGTGTCTCACTCTAATACATGCTCATCTGTCTCACTTGAAAAATGAATACATTTTTAAAAAGTTATTTCTGTGTGTGTGTGTGTCTGCCTCTGAAACTCTGTCTCTCAGGTGAGCGTGCAGTTTGATGACTCTCAGTTGGAGTGTGTGTGTACATACCCGTCAGAGGATTCTATGGTCGGAGAGGAGGGAAGCAGCGATGACTGGTGGAAAATGGAGGAAAAAAAAGAAGAAAAGGATGAAGAGGAGGATGAAGATGGAGTAATTGGAGCAGGAAGAGGAATGAACAGAGTGCTTCGAGTGGGTCTGTACAATAATCCTTATTTCACTAACGAATAAATGACAATTTTTATATGCTTACAATTAATAAACAATAAAATCTAATCACACAGCAACAGGGATGCTGGATATTATTATTATTATTATTATTATTATTATTATTATTAATAGTAGTAGTAGTAGTATGTTTTGGTTAATACATTTTATTGAATGATCCAAAAAAAAAAACACAGTTCACTTGGATTAATTAAATCTTGGGGTCTCATTTATCAAAGTGTGACTAGAACAAGTTTTAAATTTGTGCGTAAGAAGTGCCAGTACGCACAAGGACACTGCCATTTATCATACGTGTTTACGCACAGCTGTACCCAGTGGCCACTGATTAATCCCACACATTGTAATACTGCATTTGCGGTCAGTTGTAACTTGTAATTCCACACCTACAACCAGTAAAAACCACAGAAAACACCCCTCAACTTGCAATTTCAACTAGTCCAGGGGACCAGTTCTTTCCCCATTTACAGAGTGACGTCAAATCAACATGGCCGCTCACACTGTGAGCAATGTAAAGTTACCCTTCTCTTCTTTTAAATGATTTTATAGCAGTATTAGCTTATATACACATACAGTACTCTGGTAAATCTATAACACTGATCATACTGATCACTGTTTTGAGAAGATAATCATCAACATTAGCGTTATCACTAACATTAGCTGGCTAGCTTGTTGTTAAGCTACTCGCTATTGTCTGCTGTTGCTGCTGTACTGCAATTTCAGTCCAAAATGTTGCATGAATGTTTGAAGCTCACTAGAGTAGAACAGAACCAGTAGCCACTCAGGCCTGTAACTGTAAAACTGCAGTTAAAGTAGCTTTGTATGAGTTCTACATGTTCTGAGAGAGCAAACAATACACAAGCTTTCAATTTCTTTTTCCACTTCACGCATCGAACATCCCGAGGTCTGAATTGACGTCATTTGCACTTGCACATTAAAATTAATGTGCTTACTTACAAGGTGCCACAAACACAGCATAAATGGCTTTCTTCATGCACAGATAATCTCATTAGCATAATGAAGTGTCTCAAATCACCATATATGGTAAACAACTTCCATCTGAAAAGCCCCGCCTGCTCTAGGTACTGCTTGTTGCAGACAGCATGGAGCATGCCAGAAGGTCTAAAAAGATGAACTTCATAGATAGTGAAGTAGAGCCTCTGTTGCACAAAGTAGAACAAAATAAAAATGATTTATTTGGTATGAGTTATTTATCTAGCTATAAATAGGACTTTTATCTTTTAAGATTTTATGGCTACATTTGTGCATTCTGATGACATTTAGAAAACCTGCGATGGTGTGAAAATTGCTAGGGTGAGTAGACTGATGATCCAGACTGATGATCCAGACTTAACTCCTCACTCTCAGCAGTTTCCTGCATTGCTTTAAAACTTGTTCCTCCCTGTGTAGAGCTGCATGAGCCAAATGTTTAATCAACCCATCATCCCAATCAAATCAAACCAATCAAATGTGACTTATATGATTTTATTCTACACTTCATCTGTGTCCCCTGTCTGCACCTTGTTGTGAGCCTCATGATCAGCAATTAATCTGTTAATTACACTGATATATGATGCATAATAAGTGGAACAAGAGTTCCTCATAATCCATGTGTGTGTGTGTAGAATAAAAATAGGTTTATCATTAATGATGATTAATAATTTGTGGCCCAAATGTATTTAATAATTATTTATGTTGGCTATTTTGTACAACATCTCTACATGACATTCTTTACTTTGTTAATCGTGTGCTTATTTCTTCTCGCTCTTTTTCAGATGAGTCATGTCGGCGTTAATAGCTGTCATCTTAACCTGAACCTGAATTTTCACAGTTTAGTAGCTGACTGAATGTGATGATTAGGATGGATATTTCTGTGTGAATAAAATGTTGTCTGCACATTGATAGTATACAATAACAGTACCTGAAATAGTATGTAATTATAAAGAGACATGTGCATAATCATTTATCATTAATAAATTAATTATAAAAAATAAACAAAATACAAAAAACTTCCATGTTTACATAGGGCTTTGGTGTTGTGTTCTTATATTTTTTTTATTAACTGATAGTTTTGTTTGTTTCTGGGTAAACTTTAATATTGCAGTATTTCTGACGTGTAATTTTGGCTAATTCTGTTTTCTTTTATGGTTCAAGAAGCTGGCTTCAAATAAAAATGTAAATAAAAATGAATATTTTTCAGCAGTGGGCTTTGTGTTTGTTTTTGAGTTTTTTAACAGAGTTTGTTTATAATCATTAATATATACATTAATTAATAACGTGATTCAAATGAGCGTCATGACTCCTTTAATTTTTATTCTACACTGGCCTCTAGTGGCTGTAAATAATACAGCATTTATAATTCATCAAAACCATCCTGATTCTGTCAGCTTTGATCTGCCTTGGTGTGCTAGACGCCTTGAGTCTTCACTTAGGTCCCACCAGTTGAAATACTCAAAGTTTGTTTTAGTAAACTATTTAATGTAAAATTATATTATACTGAATGTACAGCCAGCACCTTTCATCTGAAGCTAGGACTGCTAAATAATACAGTTCTTACATCTGAAATATTTGTTGTAAATGAAACTATTACTATTACTATTATTATTACTATAAACTATTACTGATCCGGGATTTAATGTTTTGTGTGTAACAGTCCTTAGCCATCGCTCAATAGTGTCTAACTAAGAATTTACCAGAGACTGAGATAAATTGGCTGTCTTTATTGAACACCACTGAAAGCACTGCAGTGCACAAGTACACCGATACACAACATTGCCAATATCCAAATTAAGAATATACATGGCCAACCATTGCAGGTCTTAGTAATGAACAGGCCCAATCACTGAACATAATATTTTTCGGATTTTGTATTTGTGTGTAGGTGTGTAGTGTATGTCCCATCTGCAGCAGTCACACTCAACCATGTTTTTGTATGATGCTTTAACACTGTGTGAACATCCAGCTACTACTGATATAAAACGCTGACAGTAATAATCTCCAGCATCTTCAGTCTGGACTCCACTGATTGTTAGAGTGAAATCAGACCAAGATCCACTGCCATGGAAATAAGCTGTAATACCTGATGCTCTGTAGGTAACCAGATAGATCAGGTGTTTTAGACCTTCTTCAACTTTATGCTGATACCAGGGCAAACAGTCATACACTTAACTCTCTTCATTAACATTAGCACTGGATTTACAACTGATGGTGAGTGTGTCCCCTGGAGAAACAGATTTTACTGCAGGACACTGAGTCACAGTCACCTGACCTCTGGATCCTGAACAAAATATGAAAAATAAATCCATTCCCTACATTAATAATGATGTTAAATTGCAGAGGAGCTGTTGCAGAAAGCTGGCTCTCTTTAACGATGTGTGATGTGTTGAGTGACCAGATGAGATCCTCAGCTATGTGGAGACTGAGGAACTTGAAGCTGCTCACCCTTTCCAACATTGTACCCTCCATGCTCGGTGGTGCGTGCACTCTGCTCCCCCTCCTGAAGTCAACAATCAGTTCCTTGATTTTGCTGACATTAAGAGAGAGGTCCAAATGGCACTTGCGGGGTGATGCCCATTAGCCCAGCTTTCTGGAACTCTCCCTGGTGGGAGGTGGTGTAGGTGGTCTGACCAGGTGGAGGAATGTATAATAACATCATCCAGGTATGCGGCTACGAAGAGGCGGTGGGGGTGCAGGATGATGTCCATCAATTGCAGGAAAGTGGCTGGCGCCCTGTGCAGCCTAAAGGGGAGGATCTGGTACTGCCAGTGGCCACTGGCAGTGCTGAACGTGGTCTTGGGCTGGGCCTCTGGCATGAGGGCCACCTGCCAGTATCCCTTGGTTAGTTCGAGGGTGGAAATGAATAGGGCCCTCCCCAGATGCTCCACTAGGTCATCCACTCTTGGCAGGGGGTAGCTGTTGAACTGGGAGACCTGGTTCAGCCTCCGGAAGTCATTGCAAAAGCACAGGCTTCCATCAGGTTTTGGGACCTATACTATGGGCTGGACTCGGGGCTGTGGGACTCCTAGATGATCCTGTCCCGCAGCCTCTTTTGGACCTCCTCATCGATGGTGCGATGATGGTCCTCTGGAATATGGTAGGGCCACTGCTTGACCACCACTCCCGGCGGGGTTTTCACCTTATGCTGGACTAAGTATGTGGAAAAAACATCTGACTGGTCCACCACCTCAGTCAACTCTTGGTTCTGTGTGGGGGTAAGATCCTCCCTTTTTTGGACCAAGGCACACTCGGAAGGCTCTGTGGGGAGAGAAACAAAGGCGGACAGGACAGGGGCAGGCTGGATCCATTTCATGATATAGCTGTGCGGTTGTGAGCTTACCAAGATCCTACAGGCGGTAGTTAACTGGGACCACCCCAGGACTGTGAATGGGCCCTGTCAGTGAGCTGGAAAATTGCAGTTAGTGCACTGGAACAAGAGGAGCAGCTGGTCCCCTGGCTGCAACTCCCGGGGCTGTGCTGGCTGGTTGTAGACTCGTTGGTGGTCGGCCTGGGCCTCTTCCATATGTTGGTGGATGACGTGGGTCACTCACACAACCCACTCCTGCATGTCCTGCACATACTTGATTACCAAGCGAAACAGTGAGGGCTGTTCCTCTCAGGCCTCTTGGGCCACATCCAGCAGTCCTCAGGGTCATCTCCCCTACAGTAGCTTAAAGGGGGTGAAGCCCATGGATGATTGGGGAGTCTCTCACATGGCGAAGATGACGTACGGGAGTAGGAGGTCCCAGGTCTCTCCTCTTTGTCTACCACCCAGCGCAGCATCCCCTTAAGGCTTTAGTTGTACCGTTTGATGAAGTCATTGGTCTGGGGGTGGTAGATGGACGTCCACAGGTGTTTCACCTGCAGCAGCTGGCACATCTAAGGGGCATTTACTGACACTGGGGGCACTGCTGACAGAAGCGTAATACCTTGGCATCCATCTCTGGCCAGAGGAAATGGTCACACAGTTTTTCCAATATGTTGTGGGCCCCCAGGTGACTGCCGAGTGGGTGTGTGTGGGCCAGGTGCATCAAGGCAGCTGTTCGGGCCCGAGGGACCACCAGGAGATCACACTGTTGGCCCCAGCAATCTGTATGATAATAGAGAAGGCCACCTCTGACTAGGTAGTAGGAGGCAGCCTGGGCCAGATTGTGCTGTTGGTCCTCTCCTTCAAGGAGACACACCTGGCCCCTACAGTGTTTCAGCCAGTCATCCTCCTTCTGTTCACGCCCAAAGCTGCCCCATGAGTCATCTGTTGGTACACACAAGATAAGATAAGAGAGTGATGGTGCTCTCTGAGTCCAGGAGAACTGAGGTAGGAGTGCCATCAATCTCGGGGGGGGGCAGGAGTATGGATGGTGCAGCCTGCTAGCCAGGGCTTGTCTATAATCAGCTGTCTTTCTATCTCTCACAGAACATCCTCCAAGATCCCAATCAGTCTGGCTTCAAATCGGCACACTCCACAGAGACTGCCCTTTTGGCCATCACTGAGAAGCTACATGCTGCTAGATCAGCCGAACTATCTTCAGTCCTCATCCTCCTTGACCTTTCAGCAGTGTTTGACACAGTGAACCACAAGACTCTCTTGTCCACCCTCATGAGCCTAGGAATTCGTGGGGCAGCATGGCAGTGGTTTGCTTCCTACCTGGAAGGTCGGTCATATCAGCTGACATGGAGGGGATCCACATCTGCTCCACGCAGACTCTCCACTGGTGTTCCACAAGGCTCAGTACTTGGTCCTCTCCTGTTCTCCCTTTATACCCTATCTCTTGGTGCGGTCATATCCTCACATGGGTTTTCATACCACTGCTATGCAGATGACACTCAACTCATCCTCTCCTTCCCTCCCTCAGACACTCATGTTTCTGCTCGGATATCAGCATGGCAGACATTTCATCATGGATGACAGCTCATCAGCTGAAACTTAATCCCCCTAAAACTGAACTGCTGTCCCCGTCTCAGGATCTTGCAATCTCCCTAGACAATTCTCTGGTCTCGCCTTCAGTTACTGCACGCAGCTTTGGTGTAACCATGGACAATCAACTGTCCTTCTCCTCTCACATTGCTAATCTGACACGCTCATGTCGATGTCTCCTTTATAACATCAGAAGAATTTGTCCATTTCTTTCCACACAGGCCACACAGGTGCTTGTTCAGTCCCTTGTCATTTCGAGACTACACTACTGCAACTCACTCCTGGCAGGTCTGCCTCTGAGCGCCATTCGTCCTCTGCAACTGATCCAAAATGCAGCTGCACGTTTGGTTTTCAGTCTTCCTAAATTTTCCCACACCACCCCATTGCTGCGCTCCGTCCACTGACTTCCTGTAGCTGCCCGCATCAGATTTAAAACACTGATGCTCGCCTACAAAGCCAAAAATGGACCAGCACCCACTTATCTCAAAGCTCTTATCACACCTCGTGTGGCACCACGCTCCCTCCGGTCCTCTAGCACTGCTCGACTGGTCCCACCATCTCTCAGGGTACAAGGAAGGCATGCATCGAGACTCTTCTCTGTTCTGGCTCCAAGCATGTAAATGCTTGGAGGCCTATTGAGGTGGGGGCTGGTCCGGTTCAGTGGGCATGGAGGGGCTCATAAAGTGGGGAGGTGTAGGCGGGGTGGCCAGATGATACTCTACTGCCCCTGCTATCGGTGGGCTCCTGGCATCGGGTTGGGCCATCCTGATGTGGGTTGGAGCCAAACCTACTCTTGTTCTACCTGCCAATCATCAGGGTGGCGAGTATGCGCTCAAGGGCTTCCACCATCTTTCTGGGATTGCCAGGGGAGCGCATGCCGATGGTCTTTCTCTCTTCAGGCAGCAGAGCCCTCAGGTAACAATCCATAGCGACCATCTCTACGACCTCAGCGGCAGTGTGTTTGTCGGGCTGGAGAGTAGTGAGAGTAGTGCACAGCAGGGAGTCCATTTGGGTATGGGGGGTGGCTTCTGGGTGGCAGGTCCAGCTGTGATACTCTTCTGCAACAGAGGTGGGAGACAATCTGCTGCAGGCCAGGATTTCTTCCTTTACCAGTTCATAATCAGCAGTCTCCTCTGACAATAGGGCGTGATAGGCCAGCTGGGATTCCCCAGCAAGAAGGGCCAGAGTGTGAATAAGCAGTAATGAGTAGAGTTTCAATTCTACACAATGCTGACATTTCTGTGTTTTCTCTCTCCACTGTCCTGTTACTGTTCCTGTAGTTTTGCTCTGCTGAAATAAAGCTTCATTTTGGACATTGTGTGTTCTTTTATTAGAGTTAACAGTCATTATCAGTGTGATGAGAGAGTGTGTTTAGCTGTAGATTCAGTGCTGTGTGTTGTGCTTCAGTGAGTTTGGCTGAAGGAAGTTGAACATCTGGTGCAAGTGAAGCTCTATTCTGGGAGAAAGAGGATCACGCAGCCGTCTTCATGTAAATCTCTCTCACTCTTCTCTGATCTCTCTCCCTCTCCCTCTCTCTCTCTCTCTCTGTCTCTGTCAGTTTTTCTGGTTAAGACTGCTTTTATACAGCTTGTTTGTGGGAGGAGGTTAAAATCATACTTTCCTGCTATGAGCTACATTCCTTGGCATGAACCTGCAGTGATTCATGATCAACTATCAACTGAACTACTTATTTAATATATAGCTAAAGTCTCCTTTATCTCTGTAATATTGCTAAGATTAGGATACCACTTGTGTTACTACTAGGTGCTGAATGTCTGATACATCCTTTTATCACATTAAGGACTGACTATTACAGTTTAGTTTTCTCTGTCTTACCTGATAAACCTCTAAACAAAATAGTTCAGCAGATCACTCAGATAAGGTCTGTGTCCTGGACGCTTTTTGGAGCAAGATGCATCAGTTATCTGAGTTTCTGGGAATTCAGATGCTTGACCTAAACTCTTCTATATTTCCTATTTAATGTTATTAAGAATGGTACTGGGTAGAGGGACAGTAATTTAAATGTGGACAGGTAAATGAGATCAGGCAGAGGAGACAGTAAGGGGACTGAGCTCTGGTATACTGTGTGGACACAACAAATGGCAATAATCTGGCAGTGGTGTACGCAGTGGAGTGGAGGAGCCAGCAGGATTGACCCTGACCTTAAACAGGTAAAAGAATTTGGTTAAAGTCTCTGCATCTTCTGGAGGTAGTGCACCATCAGCCACAGGTGAGGAGAAGCAACAGGTCATGGTTTTTAAGGTCCTTAATGAATCAGTGGTTACTGGTATACATTGGAAATACACAGACTGGTTGTTTTGGGGTTACTTGAACACATAGACATTCAGGGTTAGGAGTGCATAAGGCCTTTTAGAAAAGCCACAGTTGAAATGATCTGGTGTAATTTTACTGCTGAGAACTTGTGAGTGTAAAAGAAGAAGAAATGTGCTCTAAATTGGAAATATCGTGGGTGGGAAATACAGGCTTATTAAAAGAATAGTGATGGTAATATCAAGATGCTGTTCTGGGGACAAAAGGTGGAACTCCCACCTTTTTTTTGTTTACTGAGTGACTGCTGCAGCTCTGAGTGCTCTGAGAGTCTGAATGGAGCTGAAATGTTTAAGTCTGAGGTGTCAGTCATGTTCATTACCATTTCAGTGATTGGCAGATAGTTAATAATATAGACACATACAGTGCCCTCCATAATATTTAGGTGAAAGGCATAATTTATTTTTTATTTTCCTCTCTACTCCACAGTTTTAAATTTAAACTCAAACAATTCACATTAATTCATGGTTAAAGTGCACATTCTCAGATTTTAATAAAGAATATTTTTATACATCTTAGATTGACCATGTAGAAACTACAGCACTTTTTATACATAAGCCTCCATTTCAAGGCAAAGTAATGTTGGGGTGTCACAGGTGTTTGTGATTACTCAGGTGTGTTTAAATGCTTCATTAGTGCAGGTATAAAACAGATTTCAGCATCTAGTCTTGATTTGAGGCTTTTGGTCAAATTTGGCATCTGCTGTTTGTCAACAAGAGGACCAGAGTTGTGCCAATGAAAGTCAAGAAAACCATTGTAAGGCTGAGAAACAAGAAAGAACAGTCAGGCACATCGAACAAATGGTTTACCAAATCAACTGTTAAGAAGAGAGAGAGAACTGGTGAGTTTCATAACCATAAAGTGACTGGTAGACCAAGGAAGATCTCCACAGCTGATGACAGAAGAATTCTCACCATAATGAAGAAAAATCCCCATCCACCTGTCCGACAGATCAGAAACACTCTTCAGGAAGCAGATATGGATTTATCAATGACTTTCTGTCCACAAAAATAATGTGGATGAATCCGGAGGAGAAGATTTATGTACAGATTTGTGCATGATTTACTCTATATACAGCTGTATAAATAAAGAGATATGCATATGTATTAACATAATACATGATAGAAAGGCAGTAATTAGAGATGGAGGATAAATTACAGAAATGAATTACAGAAACACAGGTAATGATTCCTGTGTTAGCTGTTTAAGCTGGAGATGGCATGGGGGAAAAAACTGTTTTTATGCCTAGATGTTCTAGTGCACAGAGATCTGTAACATCTGCCTGAAGGGAGAAGTGCAAACAGGTTGTGGCCGGGGAGAGAGGGGTCTGTGATGATGTTAGCTGCCCGTTTCTTCACTCTGGAGTTGTACAAGTCCTGAAGGTTGGGCAGGTGCACACCAATGATTCTTTCGGCTGTCCTAACAGTCCGTTGCAGTCTTCTTATTTCTGATTTTTTGGCTGACCCAAACCAGACAGTTATAGAAGAGCACAGAACCGACTCAATAGCAGCTGAGTAAAACTGTGTCATCTGCGCCTGTGGCAGGTTGAACTTTTTCAGTTGACGAAGGAAGAACAACCTCTGCTGGGTCTTTTTCACAGTGGAGTCAATGTGAATGTCCCGCTTCAGGTCCTGAGAGATGGTGGTGCCCAGGAACTTGAATGACTCCACTGCAGCCACAGTGCTGTCCATGATTGTGAGAAGGGGGAGAGCAGGGGGGTTTCTCCTGAACTCCACTGTCATCTCCACAGTTTTGAGCATGTTCAGCTCCAGGTTGTTGTGGCTGCACCACAGCCAGCTGCTCAACCTCTTGTCTGTAAGTAGACTCGTCGTCATCCTGGATGAGACTGATGACTGTAGTGTCATCTGCAAATTTCAGGAGTTTGACAGAGGGATCTTTAGAGGTGCAGTCATTTGTGTATAGGGAGAAAAGCAGTGGGGAGAGAACGCAGCCCTGAGGAGCTCCAGTGCTGATGGTGCAGGTGTTGGATGTGAATTTCCCCAGCCTCACTAGCTGCTGCCTGTCTGTCAGAAAACTGGTGATCCTCTGACAGATGGAGGTGGGTACAGAGCTGTGTCAGTTTATTCAGAAGGGTATCTGGGATGATGGTGTTGAAAGCAGAGCTGAAGTCCACAAAGAGGATCCTTGCATATGTCCCTGGTTAGTCCAGATGTTGGAGGATGTAGTGCAATCCCATATTGACTGCATCATCCACAGACCTGTTTGCTCGGTAAGCAAACTGCAGGGGGTCCAGCAAGGGTCCAGTAATGTCCTTCAAGTAGGCCAACACCAGCCTCTCAAATGACTTCATGACCACAGACGTTAAAGCAACAGGTCCGTAGTCATTTAGTCCTGTGATTTTTGGGTTCTTGGGTACAGGGATGATGGTGGAGCATTTGAAGCAGAAGGGGACTTCACATAGCTCCAGTGATCTGTTGAAGAAAAATGTGAAGATGGATGATAGCTGGACAGCACAGGCTTTGAGGCAGGTTGGAGAGACACCGTCTGGGCCTTTGGCTTTCCTTATCTTCTGTTTCCTGAAGACTTTGTCCACATCATCTTCACAGATCTTAAGTACAGGCTGAGAACCAGTAGGGGGGAGCGACGGGGAGGGTGTTGATGGCTGTGTTGTGAGACGGTCAGAGCGGGTGTGGGGTGTCAGACCAGGTTTTTCAAACCTACAGTAGAACTCGTTCAGGTCTTCAGCCAGTTGTTGATTAGCCTCAATGGTGGGGATTGGGGTCTTGTAGCTGGTGATGGCTTTCAGGCCTTTCCACACTGATGTAACTGAAAGCTGTTTTTTTTTCAGCTTTTCAGAGTAGTTTTGCTTTGCCACTCTTATCTCCATATTTAGTGTGTTTTTGGCTTGTTTGTCCCCACTTCTGTGGGCATCCTCTTTGGCCTGGCTAAGCTGTTTAAGTTTTGCACTGAACCAAGGTTTGTCATTGTTAAATGTTAAATAAGTCCTGTCATTGGTCAATCTGTCATTGCATGCAAAGGATAAGCAACAAAGTACTAAACATGACTAATTTCCACTGATTAGTATTTAGAGTGGTGATGCAGTAGTTAGTCAGCATGCAGCTAAAATAAACAGACATTTTGATCACAGTTAAAGAGTATTATGGTGTAATATTAGCTATACCTATGGTGTAATATTATTTGTGTCGTCACACTGGCTGCAGACAACACCACCCATGTTGTTGTATGGGACGATGGCAGTTTCCACCATGCACATGTCATACAAGAATGATTTTCCACACATCCACACATCCAGATGATATTCCTTCCACCATATTCCCCCATCCTCAATCCAACTGAGGAATTTTTTTTCAGTGTAGCAGTGGAAGTTATATGAGCAGAACCCATATCAACAAGTGAGTCTTCTTGAGGCAATGCATGGAGCCTGTGAAGAGATCACTGCAGAGTCATGTCATGGGTGGATCCATCACTCTAGGCTCTTCTTCCCCTGCTATGTGGCCAGGGAGAACATTAGTTGTGATGTAGATGAGGTTTTGTGGCCAAATTCTGATGATCGATGATGCCTAAGTTTCTTTTATTTCTTTATTTTTGATAGTCTTTCTGTATATAAACTTCACACAGAGTACCAATACTACATTTTCCCTCTGTTTCTGCAACACTTTTTTGTTCTGCAGCAGCTTTTGAGAAATGTTTATTCTGTGGCTCATCTCATTGTGTAAGGTAATGAGAATTGTGAAGGGTGAAATGTTCATTAAAATGCTTATTCAGTGGCTGTTTTTGTGGTTTTTGTATTTTTGAAAAAGAGTGCTTTGTTTTGAAATACAGAGTGTAACTTGGTGGTTGGTGTGTGTACAAATCTGCTTTGTGTGTGTTTGATTCTGACTGGATTATTTGGCTATGAGGCATGTGTGTAGAGTTTCTGCATAAAAAGCGAGTTTTTTCCTTTAAGATTTTCAGAATAGTGTGTGATCTGAGATTTGTGTTTGTAGTTGTGGGAAATGTGTATAATGTTTGGGGAAATGTGTGTAATTAATGTTTGTCAAATTTATCCTGTAGTGGAGAAACGAGGACTTTTGCTCTCATAGAGACTGTGTGTGTGTGTGTGTTCAGAAGTGTTTGTGTATGTGTGTGTGTATAGAGTAATGAATGTTCGTGCATGTGTGTGTATGTGTGGCATGGTGCTGTATCACATCGTCCCCCTCAGCACCTGCAGTAGGTCCCAGCTGCAGCAGTCACACTCACCCAGGTTTTTGTATGACGCTCTAACACTGTGTGAACACTGGACCACTATGTGCACTTTGACAGTAATAATCTCCAGCATCTTCAGCCTGGACTCCACTGATGGTCAGAGTGAAATCAGATCCAGATCCACTGCCACTGAAACGAGCTGGAATACCTGATACTCTTCTGTTAGCATCATAGATCAGGAGTTTAGGAGCTTCTCCAGCTTTCTGCTGATACCAGGACAAATAGTCATTGCTACCCCAGCGGTAAACAGCAGGACTGGTTTTACAGCTGATGGTGAGTGTGTCTCCTGGAGAAACAGATTTCACTGTAGGACTCTGAGTCACAGTCACCTGACCTCTGGATCCTGAAAAAAATAAGAAGAATAAATCTGTTCCCTACATTAATAATGATGTTGAGTTTGAAGTTCATCTAGTCGGCCTACTTCACATGGATTTGTCAGCTGAACAGTAGAAGATAAAACATTGTGTTACCTCGAGCGCAGAGGGCCAGTGTGCAGATGAAGACGCTGATCAAACTCATGGTTGCTGTGGGTGAAGTCGCTGAGCAGCAGCTCTCAGTCATGAAGTGT
>CM040983.1:572139-591195 GCA_022985145.1 Pangasius djambal | reverse complement strand
TAAAGCCTGTGCTGACCAGCTATCACCAGTGTTCATGGAGATATTCAACCTCTCTCTGGAACAGTCGACAATCCCCACATGCTTCAAGCAGTCCATTATTGTTCCTGTCCTGAAGAAACCTCAACCTGCCTGTCCAAAGACTATCGCCCAGTAGCCCTGACCTCAGTTATGAATTGCTTTGAAAGACTGGTCAGAGACTTCATTACCTGATACACTGGACCCACTACACTTTGCATACCATCCCAATCGCTCTACAGAGGATGCCATACAATACCTCCTCCACACAACCCTGAGCCATCTGGACACCGGGAAGGGGAGTTATGTGAAAATGCTCTTTGTTGACTACAGCTCTGCATTTATAATTCCCTATAATTATTAACACTATATTTCCCTCCAAACTCACCATCAAGTTGGAAGACCTGGAACTGAGCCCGTCTCTGTGTCATTGGATCTCCAACATCCTCACAGACAGATCACAAGCAGTAAGGGTGGGCAAACATGTCTCATCCTCCCTCACTCTCAGCACTGGAGCCCCACAGGGTTGTGTTCTGAGCCCCCTGCTATACTCATTGTACACACATGACTGTATAGCCACTTCAGGAAGACCAAAGAGCTGATTGTGGACTTCAGCACGAAGCAGGAGAGGAGCTACCAACCCCTCATGATCAACGGGACCCCAGTGGAGAGAGTGGATAGTTTCTGGTACCTTGGTGTTCACATCACGCAGGACCTATCATAGGGTCTTGCCATGTTAACACCCTGGTGAAGAAGGCCCGGCAGCGTCTGTACTACCTTAGACGCTTGAGAGACGTTCGACTGCTCTCTAAGGTGCTAAGGTACTTTTACACCTGCACCATTGAGAGCATCCTGACGGGAAGCATCACAGCCTGGTTTGGGAACAGCACCCAGCAGGACAGGAGGGCTCTACAGAGGGTGGTGCGATCAGCTGTGCGTACCATCTGTACAGAGCTCTCTCACCTACACTCTATCTACAGCAAGTGGTGCTGGAACAAGGCCAGGAAAATAGTGAAAAACCTCAACCATCCGAACAATGGACTCTTCTCTCTGTTGCGGTCAGGGAAGCGCTTCCGCTCCCTAAAGGCCAATACAGAGAGGATGAGGAGGAGCTTCTTCCCGCAGGCCATTCGGGCCCTCAACCAGTACAATAAAAAAGGACTAAGAATCGTTCATCTCCATCCATACATCTCCTTCAAACACCCAACCTCCATCTACATCTACATTACATAACGTTACTAACTAAAGTTAATTTCTTTATATTTAATATTTTTCTATATTTTCTTATTTTTTGAATTTGAATTTGATCCTCCCTCAGGTAGAGCCATCTGCTCCGCATAGCTGAGGGGTGGCGCAACATCCCAGAGGGAGAATGAGCATGGAGCGACAGCATCCAAACGTTTCAGTTAACCAGAACACTCTATGCCCATGAACCATCTGCTCCTTTACCTAAAGAAAAACTATTCACAAAAGGCTCTCAGTCAAATAAGAACTGAGCCAGGAGAGGGCCGTTCCCTTAACTCCAACAACATTTTCTAGTCTATTGAAGAGAATAGTATAATCAATGGTGTCAAAAACTGCACTAAGGACAAACAACACAAGGAAGGAGACACACCTGATCAGATGCCAGTAATAGGTCGTTACCACTTTAACCAGCACTGTCTCTGTGCTGTAATGAGGTCTAAATCCTGACTGACACGTTCGTGAATGTTATTCCTATGTAGGTATGAGCATAGCTTTTTTTAAATCAGGGTTTGATAACTGCTAGTTTAAAAGACTTGGGTACATAGCTAGTGCTAAGGGAAGAATTGATTATTTTTATGTATTTTTTTGAAGAAACATGCAAGTAAAGGATCTAGTACACAAGTTAATCATTTTGATGAGGAAATTTGTGAAATTATTTTGGTCTCTCGAAGGGGAGTAAAACATTCAAATTGCTGATCTGATATAGTTATATTGTTATCAACAGGGTTAGTCATCAAATTATCTGGTTTTAATCTGAATTTTTTGCCTGATATTTTTAATTTTGCCACTGAAAAAAATTCATGAGTCGCTGCAATATATTGATCGCTGCAATATATTGATGGTGTGCATGTTTCTGTGGTGGTCTTATTCCTAGTTAATTTTGCTACAGTATTAACTAAGAATCTAGGATTATTTTTGTTATTTTCTATTAGGGTGGAGAGATATGTTTATCTAGCAGCACTAACAGATTTTCTATAGCTCTGGAGGCCCTCCTTCTGCTGTTTGAAACACTAACACTACTGAATACTATTATCTAGACTGCAGCGGAATGTTGACTTAAGCATTCAGTAGCCTGATCAAGTTCTGTGGGGTCAGACGGTGAGCTAATTAGTTGATAACACTGGGAGATTATTGATAAAAATCTGTGCAGTAGCTGACGTGAATGTACGTTTGACGCAATAGCATGGCAAGGTGCATTTATTATGACTGAGACACAATTTAAGAGAGATGAGATAATGATCTGAGACAACTTCAGAATGTGGAAACATGACTATGTTTTCTATATTTAATCTGAATGTTGGTATTAGATTAAGAGTGTGACCACCATTAGGAGTTGGTCCTATTACATTCTGATTAACCCCTACTGAATCTAGAATGGACACAACCGCTGTTCTCAGAGAGTCTTCTGGATTATCAAAATGAATATTAATGTCTCGAACAATTAATGTTTTGTCTAAAGAAACAACCAGGTTTGAGATGAAATCCACAAATTCACAAAGGAATTCAGAATATGGCCCTGGGGGTCTGCAAATAATAATTATTGGAATCGACTGGGCAGACTTATTTTTTTGTAGCTACATACATTGTTAGTTCAAAGAACTTCAAGCGCAGAACTTCAAACCTACGTCTAGGTTTTTGTGTGATGCCTAGATTATCATTATAAATAAACGCGACACCTCCTTCTCTGCCAGTTAGACGAGGATGATGCATGTAACTGTATCCAAGAGGACTAGCTTCATTTAATGCTACATATTCATTTGGTTTAATACACGTTTCTGTTAGTCAGTTAATCAATAATAGTTTCATTAGCAATAAGTGCTTGTAAGATGTAAGAGATATAATATTTAACAGTCCTAGCTTCAGATCAAAGGTGCTGGCTGTGCACTCAATCTGATCTAATTTTATAATAATTAGATTAATAAAACAAACTCTCTGAGTATTTCTACATTTTTGTTTAGCTTGGGGAACAGACACAATCTCAATATGGTGGAATCTGAGTGGTGAGCTAGCAGACGGTCGGTTTAGCCTGCTTGTCTGCTCCCTGGCCGTGGCTCTGGATTGTCACTGATTAACTAGCCCAGTTCTGAGACTATGTGCTAAGAAATGAGAGCAGTACCTTCCCAAGTGGGAGCGAAACCGTCCCACCCTAACAGGCCAGGCTTGCCCTCAAAACTGGTCAAATTATCTAGGAAGCCCACGTTGTTTTCGGAGTACCACCAGGACATCCTCCAGCTCATTGACCATAACATGCCAGAGCATACTACTGCATCAGGCATCACCTATCTACAACATCTACAATGTTACTCTTAGTAAGCTCTGACTGATGTATATATTGACAGGTGTATCAGGTGTATATCATTAGCTCCTACATGAAAAGATATCTTTGAAAACCTATGCTTGCCTAAGATCCTAAGATTACCTGCTATGTCAGGCGCCCTGGCTCCCAGTATACACCTAACTAGTGCTGCTGGTGCCCCTAAAGGCCTAGCTAATTTCTTGTGCCTTAAGATAGATTCTCCTATAACCAGAGCTCTTTCTGATTTCTCAGCGGGTGCCTCACTGAGGAGAGCAAACCTGTTAGACACGTGAAGCGGAGAGGAGTGGTGTTCCAGTGGGCGAGCCTTAGCGTTAGCTTTGCCTTTGCGATTATGTTGCTGAGTCATCACCCATTCACCCCACTGTGAGGGCTCTAATGCCAGGGATTGCTAACTCTGCCTAAGGCATCCAGACTTTCCCCTACAGAAACTACACTCCTCTCACTCTCGCTAACCCTGTCAAGAGTCTGGATGCGTACCTCTAATGCTGCAATCTTCTCTGTCAGAGAGCTAAGTAATACACACTTATTACAAGTAAAGCTATTACTAATGACAGAGGAAGAATGACTAAACATTCTGCACTCGACACACTGAACAAGCTGAATGTTTACCATGTTGACTGTTTAATGTACCTTAGTCAAAGATTTGTTGAGATTATATTAGATGGATCTGACGTGCATGGACTCCGCTCGCTGTCTTTAGACAAAAAAAAAGCATTCTTTGAGAAAATGAAATATGTAGTAGAAGGGAATGTGAAAAATAATGAAGACTATAGGGCAAAATTATTGATGAAAAGAGAAAAAACATATAGTTTAAACACTGACACTGGCAAGAAACTCCCGACAGACAATGCAAAACCTGCATCTGATAGGGCTAAGTAGCTCTTCTGAATCCATGCAGCTGGGCTGGACCCGCCTCAGGGAGGACGAATTGGAGAAACGCCACAGAGAACAATGGCATTCTATTGTGGGCAATCTCACCACTTCATCTGGAAATGTCCACTCCGTGCTCCACCCTCATTCACGCCCTGCCCCTTGGAGAACAGGAACGACTTCCCCTACTCTTCTATGGTGAGTCCTATTCACTCATTGTCTCACCAGTCATTCACTATATCTGTGAGACTACAACACTCAGATGATGTCTCTGTTTTTGCATCAACTCCGGGTCCACAGGCAACTTCTTCAACCAGGAGACTGTGAATAAACTACACATCACCACTCAACCGTTGCAACACTCCCTCCATATCCATGCCATAGATGGAGGAACCATTACCCAACCTCTCCACCTCCAAGTCAGTATGCTCCATCTCAAAATAATCTCTTTCCATGTCACGGTTACAACTAAGCATTTTTACAACTAAGCATTGCAACTAATTGTGGATGCAATTAGATGATCCTCGCATCTCCTGGGACCACAAGGAAATCACTCCATGGTCCTCCTACTGGCACCAACACTGACTACAAGTGCTGTGATTACCAAGTCACCAAGTGACTATCAAGACCTGAGTAAAGTTTTTTAGCAAAACTAAAGCCAGTGGTCTACCACTGCAACACTCTTATGACTCCTCTATTGAGCTCCTGCCAGGTATAATTCCACCACACAATTGAATTTACCCACTCTCTCACAGAACAACAGGCCATGGAAGAATATATTCACAAAGCTCTGCAGTAAGGGTACATTTGCCCCTCAACATTGCCTGGCTCAGCTGGCTTCTTTCTTGGGGAGAAGAAAGGGGGAAGTCTCAGGCCATGCAGCAATTATCGAGGTCTTAATCAAGTCACTGCCAAGTATCATTATCTTCTGCCACTGGTGTCTACAGCTTTAGACCAACTGCATTCAGCAGTAATATTCACTAAACTTGACCTCAGGAGTGCATATAGTCTGACATGGATCCAGGAGGGAAATGAGTGAAAGACTGCTTTCATCACCACCTCTGGCCACTATGAATAGTGAGTCATGCCATATGGGCTGTTGCACCCCCTTGGTGTTCTAGTGTCTCACAAATGATGTCCTGAGGTACATGCTAGGAAAATTCATTGTCTACAGTGATGGCATCCTAATCTATTCTCCCTCCCACGCAATGCATGACAGTCATTTCCACCATTTCCTCGAGCACCTGTTGCACAACCAGCTGTTTGTCAATGGAGAGAAATGTGAATTTCACAAACAAAAGATCTCATTCCCTGGGGTACATCATTAGTCCTGAAGGGGTAGCCATGGACCAAGCTAAAGTGTCTGCAGTCACTGCATGGCCCACACCTAAAACAGTCAAGGACCTACAAGGGTTTCTGGGGTTTGCAAACTTTTACATACGTTTTATCAGAGGTTTTAGCTCAGTAGCTCACCCACTAACATCTATCTCAAGTCTGCCTCAACATCTAAATCCAGTTAAATCCTGATGGGCCCTTTTCTTTGCCTGATTCTGTTTCACCCTGTCCTACAGACCTGGATCCAAGAACACAAGAGCAGACTCTCTCTTACACATTCACACCGCCAGTCCCATGAAGGACAGTGACAAATACATCCTTCTACCTCCATGTTTCTTAAGAGCAATCACCTGGGACACTGACCAAGAAATCTTGCACACCTCACCACAGCATATTCCAAGGTCATGTCCTCCCAACAAGAGGTTCGTGCCCGCTACTTTACGGGCAGACTTTTCACATGGGCACACACTGCCGTAGCCACGGGCCACCCAAGCCAGTGATGGAGGCACACAATTCACGTCACAAGTCTGATCGGGCTTTATGGAGAAGCTGGGGGGTAACCGTAAGCCTGACCTCAGGATATCACCCACAAGTGGATAGGTGGAGAGGGCTAACCAGGAGAGAGCTCAATTTCTCCAAAGATTCTGTGCCAAAAATCAAGGAGACTGGGCTCAGTTTCTTCCATTGTGTGCTTGGTTAACCAAACAACCCCGGCATTACCGACCTACTCTCCATTGACGAGGGGTTAAAGCAGAGTGGACAGGTATGGGAGAGCAATACCTAGAGCAGGTGGCACACACCAACAAAAAAAATGCCGACCGACATGCAGGACGGTCTCCATGCTATCAACCAGGGGACCGTGTTTGGCTAGCAACCAAGGACCTCAGAAATTTGCATGGTTACAAGATGCTGAGTCCCAGATACATTGGCCCCTACAAAATCTTGAAGCAAATTAAAGAAGTCACATACAAACTCGACCTACCATGACATTGCTGTATTGCCCCATCCTTTCATGTTTCATGCTAATGACCAGGGATATTCCCTCGACAACCCCACCAGAACCACTCAAGATTGAAGGTCAACCAGTGTACTGGGTTAGGTCCATACTCAACTTCCACCACAGAAATGGCAAACTTGTGTATCTCATCAAATGGGAGGAGTATGGCCCAGAGGAACAGTGCTGGATCCCAGCTCATGACATCCTTGATCCCAACCTATACCAACAATATCATGCCAGACACCCAGAGCACCCAGGGCCTCACCCTAGGGGGTTCTGTCAGGTCAATTCCTATAGTCACAGAGAACTCTGTTTCCCAGAACACACCGTGGCCTATGAATATGGCCGCCATGGACTTTGTCACATTCACATTCATCTGATTTCTAATCACACAAGCCAGAAATGGTTGTCTGCAAAGGTGTCCTTATTTTATAGCTGTAATTGGCCAGAATTAATGTTTTTCATGGGCTACTCCATGCCCATACAGTTGCACACCACCAATTAAATATGCAGTGGTATTTGAATCGAGCCAACCAGCAGATATTTTACCATTGCATTTTTTTATTTTAAAAAGTGTTGTGATAATACATGAATGTTTGCGATCTACTAAAAATGCCTCAGTAATCAACAGGTTGATGACCACTGTGCTAGAGTGTACAGGAACCTTGACTCAGTTTTCTGGGGTCAGGCAGTGATGCAGTCAATGATGACAACTCTGGGAGATTTTCAATAAAACCATGTACAGTAGCTGATGTGATTGAACACTTGATGCAGTAGTGTGACAAAGTGCATATATTATGACTGATGTACATTTTAAATGAAATGAGGTAGGGATCTGAGATAGCTTCAGACTGCAGTATTGTGACTATGTTTTGTACATTATCTTTAATCCAAATGTCAGTATTACATCAAGGGTGTGAATGAGTGGGTCCTATTGTATATTCTGATACTGAGTCTAGAATTCACACAAATGTTGTACTCAGAGGGTCTTGCAGATTATCAAAATGAATATTAAAGTCTCTAACAATTACTGTTTTTTTCTATAGAAACAACCAGGTTCAAGACAAAATCTGCATATTCAAGTAGAAATTGAGAATATAAATACTAATTAATGTAAATGACTGAGTAGACCATTTCTTGTGGCTATGTATGTTATGTTCAAGTTCAAGTTCAGTTTATTTATATAGCACATAAAACAGCCACATGACTGACCAAAGTGCTGTACAGAGGTTCAGAAGAAGAATAAAATAAAATCAAGAAATCAGCACCACTAACACAATTAAGACAGGGTCTAGCCCCAAAAATACAATGACTAAGAAAATATATTAGTAAGACAAGAGGAGCAAAGTATATACATTTTGAAGACAAGATAATAGGCAAATACGATAATAAAAGATAATTTATAAGCCAAGGAAAACAGATACGTTTTTAGGAGAGACTTAAAAGTGGTCAAAGAAGTGGCTAATCTAATCTCTAAAGGCAGGTTATTCCACAACTGCGGCCCAACCACTGAAAAAGCTCGATCCCCTCTGTGTTTGAGTCTGGAATATGGGATTAAAAGAAGATTCTGATCACTAGATCTTAAACTTCTGAAACAATTCAGATAAGTAAGTGGGGGCTTGATCATGTAATGATTTATATACAAATAAAAGAATTTTAAAATCGATTCTGAATTTGATAGGCAGCCAACATAGGGTCCTCAGAATTGGAGTAATGTGAGCGCTTTTACAGCAATTATGAAGGAATCTGGCAGCAGCATTTTGCACTAGTTGAAAGCGAGCAATTTGAGACTTTGAACTACAGCAGTATAGTGAATTGCAGTAGTCCAAGCGTGAGGTAATAAAAGCGTGAACAGCCATCTCTAAGGTTTTATGATTTAGAAAAGGTTTGATTTTTGACAACAGACGAAGTTGATAAAAACTAGAACCTATTACAGAGGAGATATGTTTGTCAAGGTTTAAAGATTCATCTAACAGAACACTCAAGTTCCGTACACATGATGAGCTAAAAACAGACAGACTACCCAGATCTAAGCTGGTTGCCTGATAGCTGTCAGTGGGGCCAAAAACGATCACCTCAGTTTTATCTTCGTTTAAGGATAAGAAATTTTGGGTTAACCAAGATTTAACTTCATCTAAACATCTTAATAAAGATGTAAATGCTGAAGGATCATTTCTCTTGATTGGTAAATAGATTTGGGTATCGTTGGCGTAAAAATGAAAGGACACCCCATGTCTTCTTAGAATGGAACCCAAAGGTAGCAGGTACAGAGAGAAAAGAGAAGGCACCAAGATCGAGCCTTGAGGAAGACCACAGGCTAGATGTACAACAGATGAGGAAAAATTACCTAACTTGACTAAACATTTTCTGTCAGAAAGATATGACTGAAACCACTTAAGGATGGTTCCTTTTATCCCCACATAGGATTCTAATCTAGATATCAGAGTAGAGTGGTCAATAGTATCGAATGCTGCTGATAGATCTAAGAGCACAAGGACTACAGAGTCGCCAGAGTCTGTAGATAAAAAAATGTCATTTAACACTCTCAAGAGGGCAGATTCAGTACTGTGAGCGGATTTAAAACCAGACTGAAAGATTTCAGAAATACCGTTGCAATTGAACAAACTGAAGTTGGTCAAGCACGATTTTTTCCAATACATTTGAAATGAAAGGTAATACAGAAATAGGGTGAAAATTTTCAGAACAGAAGGATCTAGTGAAGGCTTCTTGAGTAACGGAGTGACAGTAGCCACTTTAAGGGCAGCAGGGATAGAGCTGGTAAAAAGACACTTATTGTAAAAAGACACTAGTCCCGGCCCAACAGAGTCAATAATTGAATTTAAAAATTTAGGGTGTATGATATCGAGCGAGCAAAAACTTGGTTTAATATTGGCGATGGTATCTTTAAGTAGTTGCAGGGAAATAGGTTCAAAACTATCCCTGGAGGCAGAATGCAACAACGGGATTGAGGGTTCAGTATGAGAAGAGCTTACTTTGGGTCTCAAATTAGAAATTTTGTCAATAAAAAAATCTCAAGAAGCTTTCACATATAGCATCAGAAGCAGCAGAGATCGTATTAACTGGAGGATTTACGACAGAATTAATAACTGAAAATAAAACCTTAGGTCTAGAATGATTATTCATGATTAGGTTCGAAAAATATGTAGCTTTGGCAGACTTAACAGCATTCTGATAAGCCGATAAACTGTCTTTAAACAACTGGAAAGAAATATGTAATGTGTCCTTTTTCCATTTACGCTTGGCCTTTCTACATGCTTGTCTTAAAAGTTGAATATCAGAACTGAGCCACGGTTCAGATTTAGGTTTGGGCTTATGAGGCTTGAGCGGAGCGGTGACATTTAGGACATCCAGCCAGGTGGATGAGTTTAATAGACAAAGATGTTGGTCAGCATCCAAGTCAGGTAATAATGAATCCAAGAGCAAATGTGAACAGGATTCCATGAAGTACTGATTAAAATTTGAGCCAAACTGAGGAGAATAGGACCGAGACAATGTTATATCTTTTGTAGTGAAATGAGAAAGATGAGGGAGAGACATAGAAAATAAAATCGGCTTATGGTCCGAAAGCATAGAGTCAGATACAACAATATCACTGATTGCAAACCCATGAGAAAGTACAAGGTCCAAAGTATGACCCTGAATGTGAGTGGAGTCTTTTATCAACTGGACCAGGCTAAAAGACTCAGTGAGCCTGAGAAACTCCTTTGATAGAGGTTTAGACTGACAACATACGTGGATGTTAAAATCGACCACCAATAAAAAGCGATCGTAATTTGTGGCTATATTACCAATGAATTCAGCGAATTGCTGTATGAAATCCTTGACTGAGTGTGGAGGACGATAAATCGTTCCTATCAAAACAGGGCCATTCCAGTGAAGATGTAGAAGCTGAGCTTCACAGCTGTTAAATACACTTACTGGACCTGACCGGCATCGCGCAAGGAAAAAGTTTTTTAAAATAGTCACTAATCCACCCCCTCGTCTGTTTGGACGGGGAGAGTTAAAAAATGTACAGTCAGTTGGAACTAATTCAGAAAAAGGGGTTAAATCACCAACCTTTGTCCAGGATTCAGTGATAAACATAAAATCCAGACTATGAGAGGAGAAGTCGTCATTTAATAAAAAAGGTCTTGTTTACCAAAGATTGGGCATTGATCAGAGCCATTTTAAATGGAGGAATAACATCAGGAGAGACCGAAGTTCTTCTCAATGAGCGCAGGTTGCCAGGAGTCACTCCATTTCGCCGGCGACAGAGGCCAATCAGAGGGAAGCCATCCAAGGAGACAGGAGACAGGGATACGGGAAGCCAGGTCTCGCGGCCGCCAGGCAACACAGCCGCCATTAAAAGACTCAGGAGAAGGGTTTGATGAGAAACCAGCCTGATGATGAGCTTTCAGTTTGATGATAAATCTTCCCTGACTCCCACGTTTCCTCCTGCGTTTTCTCCGTATTATGTTGAGAGGCCACTGGCGAATACACTCCGGAATGTCCGTAAGGAAACTATCATGTGCTTGGGTAAAAACGCGCTCCATGTCCGGCATGCAAATGTCCATAAACGAGGTACGAATATCCAGGAGTGACTGTCGGTCATAGACCAAGAGTGTGCAACAATTAGGAAACCAGGCAAACAACCATACAAACAAACAAGACAGCAACAGACGGCCAGCCAAACACACAGGCGCCATCACAGGATTAATCCATGTGTTAGTATAAAGAACTTCAAATGAGTTAAATTCATAACCAGATTTTTATGTGATGTCTAGAATATCATTAAATAACTATGACACCTCCTACGTATAGCTGTATACAAAGGGCTAGCTTCATTTAATGCTACATACTCATTTGGTCTAATCCAAGTTTCTGTTAAACACAGTACATTAAATCCCTGATCAACAATTTTTGATGTAAGAGATCTAATATTTAGCAGTCCTAGCTTTAGATCAAAGGTGCTGGCTGTGCATTTGGTATGATTTATTTTATGATCTAAAATTATGTTACTAAAACAAACTTTCTGAGTATTTCTACTTTTTTCATTAGTTCAGGGAACAGATGTGGTCTCAATAGGTCAGAACCTGAATGGTGACTCAAGGCAGATAGCAGCCAGTCTGTTTAGGCTGTCGGTCTGCTCCCTGGCCTTGGTTCTGGATTAATTAGGCCTGTTCTGAGACTATAAGCTATGCTACAAGAAAAGATAGCAGCACCTATCAGAGGGATGGATACTTTCCCACCCAAAAAGGCCATACTTGCCCTCAAAAGCATTATAAATATCTATAAAGCACACACTGTTTTCAGAGCACTACCTAGCCATCCAGCAGTTCAACAACCATAACATCATTGGTAACCTCAGACTGACGAAGCCATATATTGTTAGCTCCTATATGAATAACTGTCTTTGAAAACCAATGCTTGCCTAAGACTGTAAGATTACTTGCAATGTCCAGTGCCCTGGCTCCTGGTACACAGCTAACTAAAGCTGCTGTAGCCTAAGTCCTAGCTGATTTCACATGCCATAATATAGAGTCTCCTATAAGTACTTGAGTACTTCCAACAGGCTTCTCAGTGGGTGTTTCACTGAGGAGATCAAACCTGTTTTACATGTGAAGCAAAGAATCATCACCCATTCACCCTGGTCTGTGAGGCCTCTAATGCCAGAGTTGGGGGTATCTCTGCCTAAGGCACTTAGACTTTCCCCTACCAAAACTATGCTCCTCTTGCTATCACTAGTCCTCTTTAGCATCTAGATGCACAACTGTAATGCTGCAAGCTTCTCAGAGTGCTAATTACATTTCTCACAAATAAACATTACAAACAGCAACTAAACATGCAGTTCTACACTGAACAAGCTCAGTTGAATGCATTACGCTTACCCTTTGTTGTTGCATTGTGATGAGGATTATATGCAGTTCTTATGTGGATTACCCCTATTTGCAGTCATTAAATGAAATAATTGTTCTAAAAATGAAGAGGTGGCCAAAAAGGGAAAGAGAATAATACAACAAATTTGGCTATTTTAGTTTAAGCTCAGACACAGACGAGAATCTCTCTCTTGTGTACTATGTCACAAGAGGGTGGATCCGAGAGTAGTGTAAGAGCCATCCTATCCCATGGTAACCCTTAAGATTCAGCCATGTGCCTTCTTCACAAATTTAACCCTGACTGAATGAAACTATGATGTGGGGAACAGAAAATTCCTTGCCATTAAATCATACACTGAAAGGAGCTGACCACTCCTTATAGAGGCTGGAAGAAGCTGAGCCCCTCATCCTCACAGACCATAGGAACTTAGAATACATCAAGTCAGCCAAGAGACTTAACCCTTGTCATGCCTGGTTTTCCCTTTTCTTCACCTGTTTTACGTTCACACCAGCACATGGAACTGGATCCAAGAACAATAAGTTTGATGCCTTATTCCATCTATATGAAAGTCCACAAACAGAATATCCCTTAAACCACACTCCCAGTCCACGGGGAAGTCATGGATGATATTCATTCATTCATTCATTCATTCATGACTTTTCATTGCATCAGGTGGAATGATATTTTCCAGGGCTGATTTCAAGGGAGAAAATTCTCTAGCAGTTGGGTGGATTAAATCTGGGATGGTTGGACTGAGACCTCTTGTCTAGGATGTCTAGGATGCTCAGGGGAGGAAGCATGATAGCATGAGAAGGTGGGGTAATGAATAGAAGGGTATGATATCTTCCCTGCATTGCTCCACATCTTGGAGGTGATCTGCATCTGAAATACGCTCTTTCTGTAACTTCCTGCATGGTGCAGGAACAGGTCTATGATGCTCCATAGTCAGGGAAGTATGGCAAGGTTAGGGTGAAGATTGGTGAGGAGGTGTCCAATGCTGTCTCTCCAATTCTAACTGCAGCCTTTTCATTCCCTGTCAAAGTTGCTCAATTTCCCTAAAGCAATGTTGATTAGCCTCTTTCAAATCATCCCTTTCTGACTGCATTCTTTGTAAACTGTCCAACAGCACACCCTTCTGCTCCTTGTTCTCATGTTTCAGTAGATTAGACTGGGAATGTCTCCACACATCCATTGATGGCTATAACATTCTGGGCTTGCTGGTGGAGAAAACTGTCCAACACTTAGTGATGCCTCTTCTCTTATAGAAATATTATGGGACCTATGCCTAGTATGTAGCATCATGGAGACAATGTTTAATATATGTGTGCATGCAGACATACAGTATAAAATTGTTGAACTCTGCTGTGTTATTTGGTGAGTCTTGGTCCTGAGCAGCATGCACCATTCACATGCTGGGGTACATGCACCATGTGCCCAACATACTATGTTGGGGATATTGCACATGCTGAGAAGATGCCTTTTTCTATAACACCCAAACTTGTCAGTGATTTGGGCCTTGTCAATATCCAACCCACCAAGTTGTCCACTGTGTTCCAAGAAGTTTGTTTCCTCTTAGACAAAGATCTGATTGAAAAAGAGTAGAGTACAGTACAGTACAGAACAAAGGGCTTTACTCAATGTATTTCCTTATTTAGAAGAAGGATGATGGTTTTTATCGATTTCTAGATTTGAGAGGAATGAACTGGTTCTAAAAAACCTTACATTCCCAATGTTAAAGCTTTTCTTTCTGCTGTGCAGCCACAAGACTGCTTCATGTTAATCACCACCACTCCAGAACAATTTTTTTCAGGTTTGCCTTCCAATGACAGCCATTCCAATTCACAGTCACTTCAGACTCTCTCTAGCACCAAGTGTGTTCAGGAGATGTATTCAGGTGTCACTAATGATGGCCAGAGGCACAAGGATACAGTTATACCTGGACAACAGGCTTGTGTGTGCCCTCAAAAAGCAGCAGGCCATCTGGGACACCTCCACCCTCCTTGCTCACGTTACATTGCTCTGTCTTATGGTGAACTGGGAAAAAACTCCCTAGTACTAAAACAGAACATACAATTTGTCAGAAGAAATCTAGTTTTATTAAAAATATCAGCCACCCTGTCATCCCAATGTGCGATGGACATTCATAAAACAAATTTGGGCAGGTTGTTGTGCGGTTCTGGATCCTGGTATAGATGCATGGATTGCTGCAACAGTAGGCCTCTTGGAGCTATTGGAGTTATGTAACTTTCAGTAGTGGGTCATCAGCCTGTGGTTAAACCCCAAATACCACAGATGGAAATGCTTCCTCATCTCAGAGAGAAGTGCATAAGCCCTAGCTCTTTAGAAGCATGAGGCTTTTCTCCAAAAAGGAGTCTGCCTGGGAGTAGTGCCCCATCAGAGGCAGTTACTCATCAAGGTTGACTGGCTAGGGAGCAGTGTGATATCACAGATGTATTGGAGGCATGTGCAGCCCCAGTGTGAAGTTAGAAGATTAACCGGTTGGAACTGAGGGTGGTCTAGCCTTTAAATATTTCTTACCAGTTCTGAGACACTTCCACATACTGATCTGTCTGGACAATATTATGATGGTCAGATAATCAGACAGATGGGAAGGGTACAAGTGGACCTCTTTACCAATGCTACATTAACTCATTGTCAACTATGGTTCTCCTGGGGGAGTGGGACAGTCCTTTGATTCGGGGGTCACTGGTCCAAGACAGGCCTCACTACCTACTGAATGCATTTTTACCTTTACCACTGATTGTGCCAAAATTGCACAGAATTCAGCAATCAAGCTATAAAGTCATGCTTGTGGCCCCAGAGTGGCCAGCAAGGCCCTGTTTTCCAATGCTAATCTCACTTGGCAGTTGTCTCCTTGGGTAGATCTGTTGTCCCAATCTGACAAGATGATTAGGTATCCAGATTACCTGTACTTGTAGGATTGGCCTCACAGAGGCAAATGCAGGCTGAGAACTGCAATCCAACAGTTCAAGAGATTCTCCTGAATGAAAGAGCCCCCATACACTGTACATTCTCAAGTGGAAATGGTTCCGCAAATGGTGTTCAATCCATCACACTGGCCCAGTGCACTGTCCAGTGCCTAAAGTATTAGCCTTTCTGCAGGCACTGCTAACCAGTGGAAAGTCTCCATCTACATTGAAAATATATGTAGCAGCCATTGCAGCTCACTGCAACACTATGGATGATCCTAATTGGTGGCTCATAAATTTGTCGCAACCTTTCTGAAAGGAGCAATGTGCTTTTTTCTGCCAAGCTTACTCAAGAGCCCAGCTTCACCCTTATAGTGGAGTCCCTTAAGACTTTAACTTCTTTGCAGGAAGAAGGACTGAAATGCATCTCTCTAAAGATTTTTGCTAGCAATCTCTTCAGCACAAATTGTAGGGGAGATGCATGCCTTGGTGGTGAACACCCTCTATGCATTGGAGGCCAGATGACTCTGGAGTGACCTTATGGCCTAACCTAGAATTTCTGCCCAAGGTCATATTTTGGTTTGCAGAAGTCTGAATCTATTGAATCTATTGAAAAATCTATTGACCTTCCAACATTCCATGAGGAGGAACCTACTGAGCACCCTAAGGTACTTTGTGGACTAGATAGCAGTAATTTGATCATCAAATTCATCTGTTAAAGGGGGAGCTCCCAGTAGTTTCATAGTTTCAAAGTATGTACAAAATAATGTTACACCTCGTGGCACTCCCTGATGGAAACATTGAACACACCTGTTCCTTACCTACTCACCTAATCAGCAAGTCAAGTCAAGTGGAGTTTATTGTCATTTCAGCCATATACAAGTACATAGTGAACTGAAACAACGTTTCTCCAGGACCAAGGTGCTACATAAGACAAACACAGAATGTTTCCAGGTTACGCATGTAACCATGGTTCCCCGAAGGGAATGAGACGCTGCGTTGAAACGCTATGGGACCGCGCTCTGAATAACATGTGCAATCAGTCCAATGGATGGGCAAGACGTCACGGGCGGGGTGACGTAACGACCCGAAAGCTTAAAAGCACGAGTGGATGGGCGCCGCGCTAGCTTCTGAGGAATGAGGCAAGCGCAGCAGGGATGCCGGAAGTGTGGCACTGAGACGCAGTGTCTCGTTCCCTTTGGGGAACCATGGTTACATGTGTAACCTGGTCACGTTCCCCTTCAGGAACTCGAGCTGCGTCGAAACGCTATGGGAACGAGTATGCCCACGCCGCCAGACTTACAAATCCCTGCCTAGTGTGGAAAGGGCACAGCTAGGGCAAGAGGACAGAAGAGCCGGGAGAGGCTTGCATATCCAGGCCATAGAACCTGGCAAACGTCAGGGGCGTGGACCAACCCGCCGCGTTGCAGATGTCCTGCATGGGCACACCTGCCAAAAAGGCCTTAGAGGCCGCCACACCTCTCGTGGAGTGAGCCTTGACCCCCAAGGGTGAAGGGAGACCAGAGGACTCATAGGCCAAGAAAATGGCATCCACAATCCACCGGCTGAGGGTCTAAGGTTCCCTCCACATGTCTAGAGCACGTAGGCACCGCCACATGACCCTGATCATGTGGAGTGGGTTTCCCCTCAGGGAGAACCCCCTGGTCTTGAGCCACCACTGTAGGGGTCTCATGCACAGTGGGCCAAAAGGTATCACGTTGGAACTGGAACTGCTTTACAGTGAGTGACCGGCCTTCTCTCACTCTCGCGACTGCTGTGAGGATCGACTCGATCCGAGCAGGAGACAGCCGTGCCTGCATCGTGGTCGAATTCCACACCACGCCGAGATAAGTGATTCTCTGTACTGGAGAAAGCACACTTTTCTCGGCATTCAGTCTCAACCCCAATTCCTTCATGTGGGCGAGAATGACATCTCGAACCGCCATCTGCTCCGATCGAGCTAATATCAACCAATCGTCGATATAGTTCAGTATGCGGATGCCCTGGAGTCGCATAGGAGCCAGAGCAGCATCCACGCACTTCGTGAAGGTGCGGGGTGAGAGCACTAGGCTGAACGGAAGAACCCGATATTGGTAAGCTATGCCCCCGAAAGCGAACCTCAGGAGCTTCCTGTGTTGGGGAAGGATGGAGATATGAAAATACGCGTCCTTCAGATCGATCGTGACAAACCAGTCCTCGGAGCTGATCTGAGACACGACCTGCTTGACCGTGAGCATCCTGAACTTCAGTCGTGCGACTGAGAGGTTCAGATGCCGCAGATCCAAAATGGGAAGCAGCCCTCCACCCTTCTTGGGAACAATGAAGTACCGGCTGTAGAACCCAGAATCTCTGTCGCGAGGAGGGACCACCTCGAAGGCCTCCTTCCTCAGGAGAGTGAGTACTTCCTGTTCCATTACCAGAGCCTGCTTGGGACCCACCAGAGTAGGAAGAATCCCGGAAAAACGAGGCGGAGGAGAACCGAACTGGATTTGATATCCTCTCTCTACAGTACGCAGGACCCAATGAGAAACATTCGGCAGAAGCTCACTAAGGGAATCAGCCTCTCAAGACTGACCTCTGGTACAACGAGAGCGGCTAGCCCGGTGCCCTGAAGTGGCGAACCAGCAGGGAATGACCGAACTGGCTGCTCCGGAGGCCCCCGAAGAGGGGGCTATGTTCCTGGGCGGAAACTGGGAGAAGCGCTCGCTGGAGACCGCTGCGCCCTGAAGTACCATAGGTGGCAGGGTTAGCAGATCGACCTCCCGAGGGCAGTGAGGCGAGACGGGCACCGTATAATGAGGTGTACACTGTTCCGCCCCAGAGGGGCCCGCCCTCAAAAGCCCTGGGCTAAAGGCATCAGGACTTCTTAGCCACGGCCCTCCTCGACAAAAGCACGGTCCTCAGATCCGTCTTTGCACCAGAGGGACCCGGCCCAGAGCGTCGCTGAGACTCCCGGTCCCACTGCGGGGGAGCGCGGGAGGCGACGCTCTGTTTCTGTGCCTCCCTATGTGAGGAGGCGGCACACGGAGGGGGCTGCCCCCGCCCAGCAGCCCCAAGAGCTAGAGAGCGACGAGGGAGAAACCGCTGGAACGCCCGCCGCCTGCGTACGAGCCTCCTGGTATCTGTCAATGACGGAACTAACGGCATCGACGAACAGACCAGAGGGCGCAAGCGGGGCGTCCATAAGAACGACCCTGTCCTTCTCCTTCATGTCGGAGAGGGTAAGCCAAAGGTGTCTCTCCGCTGCCACCAGGACTGCCATAGACCTGCCGATTCAATTCAATTCAATTCAATTCAGTTTATTTGTATAGCGCTTTTTACAATGTCATTGTCTCAAAGCAGCTTTACACAAACAAAAAAGTAAGATGAAGTGTGAGAGTGTGTCTGAAGAGCAAGCCGAGGCGACGGTGGCAAGGAAAAACTCCCTGAGATGGAGATAGGAAGAAACCTTGAGAGGAACCAGACTCAAC
>CM040983.1:482260-496273 GCA_022985145.1 Pangasius djambal | reverse complement strand
ACAGGTGGCATCCTATGACAGTTCCACGCTGGAATTCACTGAGCTCCTGAGAGCGGCCCATTCTTTCACAAATGTTTGTAAAAACAGTCTGCATGCCTAAGTGCTTGATTTTATACACCTGTGGCCAGGCCAAGTGATTAGGACACCTGATTCTGATCATCTGGATGGGTGACCGAATACTTTTGGTAATATAGTGTATCAATGGTCCTAGTCCATATAATATATACAGTGGTGTGAAAAAGTGTTGGCCCCCTTCCTGATTTCCAATCTTTTTGCATGTTTGTCATACTTTAATGTTTCAGATCATCAAACAAATTTAAATATTAGTCAAAGATAACATGAGTAAACACAAAACACAGTTTTTAAATGAAGGTTTTTATTATTAAGGGAAAACAAAATCCAAAACTACATGGCCCTGTGTGAGAAAGTGTTTGCCCCCCCGTTAAAACATAACTTAACTGTGGTTTATCACACCTGAGTTAAATTTGTCTAGCCACACTCAGGCCTGAATACTGCCACACCTGTTTGCAATCTAGAAATCACTTAAATAGGACCTGCCTGACAAAGTGAAGTAGACCAAAAGATCCTCAAAAGCTAGACATCATGCTGAGATCCAAAGAAATTCAGAAACAAATGAGAAAGAAAGTAATTGAGAGCTATCAGTCTGGAAAAGGTTATAAAGCCATTTCTAAAGCTTTGGGTCTCCAGCGAACCACAGTGAGAGCCATTATCCACAAATGGCGAAAGCATGGAGCAGTGGAGAACCTCCCCAGGAGTGGCCGGCCGACCAAAATTACCCCAAGAGCACAGCGACGACTCATCCAAGAGGTCACAAAAGACCCCACAACAACATCCAAAGAATTGCAGGCCTCACTTGCCTCAGTTAAAGTCAATGTTCATGACTCCACCATAAGAAAGAGACTGGGCAAAAATGGTCTGCATGGCAGAGTTCCAAGACAAAAACCGCTGCTGGGCAAAAAGAACATAAAGGCTCGTCTCAGTTTTGCCAGAAAACATCTTGATGATCCCCAAGACTTTTGGGAAAATACTCTGTGGACTGACGAGACAAAAGTTGAACTTTTTGGAAGGTGTGTATCCCATTACATCTGGCGTAAAAGTAACACCGCATTTCAGAAAAAGAACATCATACCAACAGTAAAATATGGTGGTGGTAGTGTGATGGTCTGGGGCTGTTTTGCTGCTTCAGGACATGGAAGACTTGCTGTGATTAAATGGAACCATGAATTCTGCTGTCTACCAAAAAATCCTGAAGGAGAATGTCCGGCCATCTGTTCATGACCTCAAGCTGAAGCGAACTTGGGTTCTGCAGCAGGACAATGATCCAAAACACACCAGCAAGTCCACCTCTGAATGGCTGAAGAAAAACAAAATGAAGACTTGGCCTAGTCAAAGTCCTGACCTGAATCCTATTGAGATGCTGTGGCATGACCTTAAAAGGCAGTTCATGCTCGAAAACCCTCCAGTGTGGCTGAATTACAACAATTCTGCAAAGATGAGTGGACCAAAATTCCTCCACAGCGCTGTAACAGACTCATTGCAAGTTATCGCAAACTCTTGATTGCAGTAGTTGCTGCTAAGGGTGGCCCAACCAGTTATTAGGTTAAGGGGGCAAACACTTTCTCACACAGGGCCATGTAGTTTTGGATTTTGTTTTCCCTTAATAATAAAAACCTTCATTTAAAAACTGTGTTTTGTGTTTACTCATGTTATCTTTGACTAATATTTAAATTTGTTTGATGATCTGAAGCATTAAAGTGTGACAAACATGCAAAAAGTTTGGAAATCAGGAAGGGGGCCAACACTTTTTCACACCACTGTATGTCATTTGGGTCAAAAGTTTGCTTACTGTGTCATTTTGGTTTCTTCTGTTCTGTAGGCAGAGGCCAGACTTGCAGCAAAGCGAGCTGCCAGGGCAGAAGCACGTGACATCAGAATGAGAGAACTGGAGCGACAACAGAAAGAGGTAATTAACAACTTCTCAGCCATTAGATTCAAGATTCAAAGAACTTTATTAATCCCAGGGGAAAATTGCTTTGCCATGTTACAATTGCTCTCAAGAAAGAAAGAAAGAATAAAATAAAATAAAATAAATATATACCTATACAGTATATATGTACAAAAATGAAAAAAGTAAATCAATAAATTAAAAATGAATAAGGAAACATACCAGTAATGATGTAGAACTATACCAGTGAAGATGATAGTTTAGATCAGGTGTGAAGTTAATTGAAGTGCAATGGAATGAGAAATGTTGAGTATTATAAGTCCACTGTGGTAACGGTAATTAAATACAGTTAATTATATAGTATGTATTGCCCACTAATCTTAGTATTAATAAATAGGCAGTAATAATAAATTTGTATTGCACATGAAAGTCCCTTATTGCACATGAATTGAACATGTATTGCATATGCGTTACACATGAAAGTCCCAGCACTTATAGAGAGGAGTTGTACAGCTTGATGGCCACAGGGATAAAGGATCTTCTGAAGCGCTCATTGGAACACTTGGCAGTGATCAGTCTCTGGCTGAAAGTGCTCTTCTGGTCGACCAGCACACTGTGTAGTGGGTGAGATGGGTTGTCCAGGATAGAGTGGAGTTTTGACAACATCCTTCTCTCAGCCACAACATGAACAGGCTCCAGCTCCATGCCAAGTACAGAGCTAGCCCTCCTGATTAGTTTGTCCAGTTTATTTCTGTGTGCCAACTTCATGCTACTTCCCCAGCAGACCACTGCATAGAAAATGACACTAGACACCACAGACTCATAGAACATCTGCAGCATGGTGCTGCAGACATTGAAAGACCTGAGCCTCCTCAGAAAATACAGCCTGCTCTGGCCTTTCTTGAAGAGTGCTGTTGAGTTTGATGTCCAGTCCAGTTTGTTGTCTATATGGACTCCCAGGTATTTGTAATCTGCAACAATCTCAACTTCCGTTGGAATCTCATGGACAGACAAAGGAGTGACGGGGGTCCTGGATTTTCTAAAGTCCACTACAAGTTCCTTTGTTTTCCTGACATTGAGCTGTAGGTGATTGAGCTCACACCAGGTAACAAAGTTGTCCACTACTGTCTGATATTCTGAGGTGTCACCACCCTGAATACATCCAACAACAACAGAGTCATCAGAGAACTTCTGAAGGTGGCAGGATTCAGAGTTGTTCAGATGTATACAGGGTAAAGAGGAAGGGAGAAAGAACTGTCCCCTGAGGAGCACCGGTTCTGCAGATCACAGTGTCGGACACACAGTTCTGTATGTGGACGTACTGGGGGCGGCCAGTGAGGTAGTCCATAATCCAAGAGACCAGAGGAGTGTACACTTACATATTCTTCAACTTCTCCTCCAGTAGGGTGGGCCTGATGGTGTTAAAGGCACTAGAGAAGTCAAAAAACATAAACCTCACAGAGCTCCCCGTTTCTCTAGGTGAGTATAGGTTCGATGGAGCAGGTGGACGATGGCATCATCCACTCCAAGTTGAGGCTGGTAGGCAAACTGTAATGGATCAAGGAAGGGTTTGACAAGGATCCGAATGGATCTGAGGATCATTCTCTCGAAAGCTTTCATTAGGTGAGAGGTCCGTGCTACTGGCCTGTAGTCATTGGGGACACAGGGCTGTGCTACTTTTGGTACCGGCACTAAGCAAGATGTTTTCCATAGCATCGGACCCTCTCCAGATGTAGGCTCAGATTAAAGATGTATTGTAGCACACCACAAAGTTGCGGGGCACAGGCTTTCAGTATTCTTGGGCTGATTCCATCAGGGCCCGCAGCCTTTGTGGGGCTAAGCCTGCTCAATTCCATTCTTACTTGATCCTCTGAGATGGTGATGGTTCCAGAGGAATCTGGCGTAGTGGCCACTACGTGAGGGGGATGGACTCTTGAATGTGTATTGAAGCTGTAGGAGGGGTGCATTTGAGGCTTCACATCAAATTTATTGAAGAAAAGATTAAGCCCATTAGCATGGTCTGTATTGCCCTCCAACACCTGGCTGCCGGTCTTGTAGCCAGTGATGGTCCTCATGCCTCTCCACACCTCCCTCAAGTTATTTTGTTGTAGGCTATTTTCCAGTCTCCTCCTGTACTTCTCCTTTCCCTCCCTTATCTTGACAGACAGCAGTCTTTGAGCCCTCTTAGCTTCCTCCCGGTCACCCGTCCTAAAAGCCCTCTTTTTATCATTGAGAGCAGCTTTAATGTCCTTGGTGACCCAGGGTTAATTGTTAGGGAAACGGTGGATAGTTTTCAGGGGCATGCAGAAGTCGACACAGAAATTGATATTTCGTGACTCAGTCAGTCAGTTGGTCAATGTCCTCTCCTTGTGGCTCACAGAGCACCTCCCAGTTAGTAGACTCAAAGCACTCCTGCAGGGCAGCATTGGCTTCTTCAGACCATTTCCTCACCTTCCTGACAGTAGCAGGTTGCCTCTGAACCAGGGGTTTGTATGTTGGAAGGAGATGGCTCAGGTTGTCATCTGACCTGCCTAGCGTGGAGAGGGCTGAAGAGCTGTAGGCCGCTTTAACATTTGAATACATCAAGTCTAGGGTCCTGACACATCTGGTGTGATAATCCACATACTGAGTGAAGGTGGTAAGTGTTTTCGAGAGGGACGCTTGATTGAAGTCGCCGGAGATGAGGTACAAGGCGTCGGGGTGGCAGGTCTGAAGTTTGACAGTGACCGAGTGTACAGGTATGAGATCACACGTGCCCGCAGCATTAGCGGATGGAGGAATGTAGACGGCAATTAAAATGGCGTGAGAGATCTCTCTGGGCATGTAGTATGGGCGAAGCCCCACAGCCAAAAGTTCAATATCGGGGTTGCAAACATGCTCTTTCACAGTTACATGACCCGGGTGGCACCACATGTTGTTAATATAAACAGCCAGTCCTCCTCCTCTCCTCTTACCGCACTCCTCTCTTCTCCGGTCTTGCCTGACTGCACTGAAGCCGTCTATATTAATGCTGGAATCGGGTATGCCATCATGTAGCCAAGTCTCCGTAAAACACATCAGACTGCATTCGCGAAAGATGTTCTCCCTTCTTACTAAAGCTGTCAACTCGTCCATCTTATTGTCCAGCGACCTCACATTACCCATAATGAGAGACGAGAGATACGGTTTATATTTCCTCGCCTTCTGTTTGCGGGCTGCTTGGCTCCGCTCAACTTTTCCTCTCCACCGTTTTCTTCCACCTCTGCATCCTCTCACTGTCCTCCTTCGTATCTCATCAGGGATGTTTAAGGTTCGATACAAAGTTGGATCAAAAATGCCAGCCGGTTGCAATGCGATCAGCTGATCTCTGGTGTAAACAAAAGAGCCGGCACCATGTTGCTGTGCGCCGGTCACTCGGAGAGTCGGAGAGACAAAAATTCTCTCAAATCACATGATTAGAGAGGGGAAAGCTTATTACTGGTTACCAATAAAAATTTAAAAGATAAAGAAATAATAGGTAAATTACTAAAAGGAAGGACATTAACTGTAACAGGCTGCTGCACGCTCGTGCATGCGCCATAATGTATATATTGTATATAATATATATATATATAGACTGGTATGGTAAAAAATGCCAATGTGTATAGAAAAAAAGGGAGAACATTTCAAATGGCATTTCTTCTGACATGCCCAAATATACTCACAACAGAGGTACAAAAAGTTTCTGCACATAATGGTAAAATATTCACATAGGTCTGTCATGTCCAGTTGTTTGTATGTTTTCTTGACCCTTTTACAGTCCTCTATGGGATAAAGTATGTTTTTAAAAAAAAAAAAAAAACTTTTCTTATTTCAAATTTTCTTTATGATTATGGCTTTTTAACATCAGCTTTTTTTGTTTTTGTCTTTGCACGTGATCAAGTTCACTGTGATGCTTTATGATATAAACTATGAAAAATGTATTACTTACATGGAATGATTTTTCTCCAAATAACCATGATTGCTGGGTGGAAGAACAAAAGGAGTTTTACTAAAAATGTTTTGAAAAGGTTGTTGGTTGGTGGTGTTCTTTCCAAAGGGTGAGTCTGACTGAGAGAGGAGTTTGAAAGTGGAGTCTCATCTTTATCTAAATTAACATTTTTAATGGTGGTATTGCTTTTGTGTATTCTTGCATTATGAAGTGATGATTTAAAATATATAGTTATAGGTAATTCAACCTCTGTAGTTTGTTTTTAACATACATCTGACTGTTCCTGTTTAAATATGATGTAGTTTACATTGTCATTAGTGTCTTGTGTTACAGTTTTAGAACATTTTGTAAACTGTGCATTATTAAATATCAGATCATATACTTATTTTTCTTTACATTTTGTATAATAAAACCTGAAATGACTTTCATTTATTTTTTCCCCCTTTATAAACTCACAAGCCACATTTTTTTCCAGTGAGCTGCAGAAAGATTTTTCTTCTTTGTTTTTCCTTCGCAGTTCACTTACCACCACTCGTCCTCTAGTAAAAAGTGGGGACAAATTCAGCAGTGGATGGTATGACAGTAGTTTTGAAATGTGTGGGTTTGTTCACTAACTGGATACATTATGAGAGTCTCTAACAAATATGGTATATATGACAAAAGGCAAAACCACTGCCATTAATGGTATGAAGCATGTATGCTTGCATGTAGTTTGCTGATTGTAGTCACAAATGTATGTTGTTCTGACAGTATACTGAATACTCACAAATATATTTGGTTTGATTCCTTTTTTTTTTTTTTAAGAAATATTTTAATTTCTGGTGCACATTTCATAATTAATGACATACAGTCAGGTCCAGAAGTATTTGGACAATGACAGAATTTTTGTGATGTGATCAAAGTGTAGATTTTCAACTTTATTTTAAGAGGTTCCACAAAAATATGGCATTTACCATTTAGGAATTACAGCCATTTTCAACAGAATTCCTCTATTTTCAGGGGCTCAAAGGTATTTGGACAAAGTGACATAATTGTAAATATAACCATAATTTTAATACTTGGATGAAAATCCTTTGCAGTCAATGACTGCTTGAAGTCTGGAACCCATGTTCTCTAAACTCAAATTCTGAGTTTCCTCCCTGGAGATGCTTTGCCAGGCCTTCACTGCAGCCACCTTCAGTTGCTGTTGTTTGTGGGTCTTTCTGCCTTCAGTCTTGTCTTCAGTAAGTGAAAAGCATGCTCTATTGGGTTGAGATCAAGCGACTGACTTGGACATTGAAGAATATTCTATTTTGTTGCCTTCAAAAAGTCTTGAGTTGCTTTCGCAGTATGTTTAGGGTCATTATTCACCTGAACTGTGAAGCGGCGTCCTATCAGTTTTGTAGCATTTGGCTGAATGTGAGCAGAGAGTATAGCCCTATACACTTCAGAATTCATCTTGCTACTTCTGTCAGCATTCACCTCATCAGTAAACACCAGTGAGCCCGTTCTATTGGCAGCCATACATGCCCATGCCATAACACTGCCTCCACCATGTTTGACACATGATGTGGTATACTTTGGATCATGAGCTGTTTTTCTTTCGCCATACTTTTCTCTTCCCATCATTCTGGTACAAGTTAATCTTGGTTTCATCAGTCCAAAGAATCTTATTCCAGAACATGGGAGGCTTTTTTAGATGTTTTCTGGCAAAGTCTAATCTGGCTTTCCTTTTCTTGAATTCTGCCAGTGGTTTGCACCTTGCTGTAAACCCTCTGTATTTACATTCAGGAAGGTGTCTCTTGATTGTAGATTTGGCAATTATACGCCTACCTTCTCCAGAGTATTCTTGACTTCTGATCTTTTATGTTGTGAAGGCGTTTTTCTTCACCAAGGAAAGGGTTCTGCGATCATCCACTTTAGTTGTCTTCCGTGGTCTTCCAGGCCTTTCGATGTTGTTGAGCTCACCAGTTCTTTCTTTCTTTTTAAGAATGTACCCAACTGTTGATTTGGCCACACCTAAGGTTTTTGCTATCTTTCTTATAGATTTATGTTGTTCTTTCAGCCTATTGAAGGCCTCCCTCACTTGCATTGAGATCTCCTTGGACTTCATATTGGTAGCTCCAGTCGAGCAGCTGCCAATTGCCAACTCAATACCTGATATGAACTCCAGACCTTTCATCTGCTTCATTTGTCTTGAAGTAACGAGGGAATGGACCGCACCTGCTCAATTAACTTCTTGTCAATCAATTGTCCAAATACCTCTGAACCCCTGAAAATAGAGGTATTGTGTTGAAAATGGCTGTAATTCCTAAACGGTAAATGCCATATTTTTGTGGAACCTCTTAAAATAGAGCTGAAAGTCTACACTTCGATCACATCTTGATTTTATTGGTTTTATTTCAAATCCATTGTGGTGGTATGTAAAGGCAAAATCAGAAAAACTGTCATTGTCCAAATACTTCCGGACCTGACTGTAAATACGTTTTCTGAGGGAAAAGTTTGTTCACGAACATTAGGTTAATTCTGCCTGTCTCTGACTGTACTGTCTATGACTTTTGGGTGGGCATCATACCAGGGATTCAAAAGTGAAGGCAAAATGTCTGAGGCACTTCAGTGGCTAACTGTAGTAAATTTTTTAACCTCTCACATTTCCATTTGAATTGGAAAGGACCCATACTTACATTTTACTTAAATTTTCAATTGCATCTCCACAAATTATTTTCGGGAACAGTGCTTTGTCATTTTTACATATTCATTTTTACACGTTTCAATTTGGACGTGACAGTTGTGACAGACTCATGAATGTGTGTTCCAACAGGCACTTAAAACTTTTGACAGTTCTGTGGCAAAGCCATGTCTTCTGTGAATTGTTTTAACAGACTCTGTGTGGATTTCTTAGCAGTATTTCTGAAATGTTGCTTATTTTGATGTCTAAACTAGCTCATTGTGCTGATATAACTGGCAAACTAGCATGAGTGAACAAATTGATTGCATAAACCAATTCCACCAGCAGAGCAAATGAAGGAGTGCACTTTTCATTCAGATAACTGTCTATATGTGTCCGTGTTACCAGCCTCAGGCCTAGGGGTACCTGGGCACAAAACAAATATTTCCCCTTAGTGGAAGAGAAAGCAAGTTAAAGTAAATAAAGCTCTGGCATTCTGATAAGTGCCATAATCAGGTCTGTGTGCATTTAAAGCCTAAGAATGAGCAACGCCATTACATGAAACAGAATGATAAAAAATCTTAATTGGCTGGGGAGCTAGTAATAATACAGTTCAACAAACATGAGCAATAATTATCTTTGAGATAAAAGAATCTTTGACTCCTCTCTCTCTTTCCTGCCTCACATTTCTTCGCTCACTAAATCTGCCTTCTTTTACCTCTGAAATATTGCTCGTTTACGTCCCTTCTTAAATATCAGTGATGCTGAGACACTGGTTCATGCCTTCATCTCTTCTCGACTCGACTACTGTAATTCTCTTTTCTATGGTCTATATATATCCAGAACTCTGCAGCTAGGGTTCTCACGTTTTCTAAGAAATCCTCTCATATAATACCAGAAGTATTATCCCATCCTACACAGACTTCATTGGCTACCCGTTCGTTCTCGTATTCAATACAAGATTCTCCTCATCACCTTCAAAGCACTTCATGGTCTCGCCCCCCCCATACATTTCTGATCTCATTCATACTTATTCTCCAGTTTGCACATTACGCTCTTCAGATACTGGTCTACTGTTAATTCCACGCCACAGGTTAGCATCGTTTGGTGGACGAGTGTTCTGTCTCTCTGCTCCGACACTCTGGAATTCTCTTCCCAAAAACATGCGTGATCATTCTTCATTACAGGATTTCAAAACCCACCTTAAACGGTGGCAACGGTGGAGAAGTAAAACTCCCTGAGATAAAAGGAAGAAATGTTGAGAGGAACCAGACTCAAAAAGGGAACCCATACTCATCTGGGAGACACTGGATAATGTGATTATAAATAATTCCCTTCTATAACTGTGTACTACATGGTCAATAAGTGCAGTTCTGTAACCAGGAAATTCATTATAGTTTTAAGACGAAGTGTATTTTGTTGAAGTTATCGACTGTTTACTGAGACTTGAGTGCAAAACTGTTGGTGGCAATGGCAGGCCTAAAGTTATCATAGCAATATCGATTGTCGTTCTAAGCCATCATAGCATAACTGTTCATATGAATTGTGGTCCAAAGCAATCTTTGTGGTTTTTAAGTGGTACCATCCTCAGTAATCTTATTGATCTTCAGGCTGTCCATGTGGAGCCATCCTCAGCAGCAGAGAGTGGTTTCCAAGTGAATAAAACTCCAGCCACAAGTAGGGTATCAGGATGGATCAGGCAGGTCTGGAGAGCAGAAGGGGTAAGGATCACTGGTAGCATGTGTAGTTTAACAGAGAGGAAAAGAAACACAGATTATTAGGTATGCGCATTGTCAAGTAATGGTTAAGAACAATGTACATTGTATGCAGAGTGCAAGGAGGGACTCCGGCAAGACTAGCTATCACAGCATAATTAAAAGGAGAGCCAGAATGTAACACAGATACTGTGGCGCGAGACCATTCAGTGCTTTAAATGTCAATAGTAGTATTTTATAATCAATGCGAAATTTGGTTGGGAGCCAGTGTAGTGTGGATAAGACAGGGATGATGTGGTCATTCTTTTGATTCTAGTAATGACTGCCGCTGCTGCATTCTGGACTAACTGGAGCTTGTTTATGCACCTACTGGAACATCCAGACAATACGGCATTATAATAATCCAACCTAGAGATAACAAAAGCATGAACTAGTTTTTCTTCATTATGTAGTGACATTTCTTATCTTAGCAATATTTCTGAGATGAAAGAAGGCTATCCTAGTAATATTATCCACGTGAGCTTCAAATGAAAGACTGTAGTCAATAATCACAATAAGGTCTATTACTGCTGCAAAACAGATAAAACAGAAAGGCTTCGTCCTTTTAAAGGCAGAGTTACTATGTAATCAGAAAGCTTACTTCTAGCTGTATGTGGTGCAAGTACAAGTACTTCTGTCTTGTCAGAATTAAGTGGATTGAAATTAGAGGTGCAACGGATCATAGATGATCCGTGATCCGTACGGACCAGGCCCCACGGTTCGGCACGCATGTGATTCGCGGATTAGCTGTTAAGTTTAACCATCATGGAGTGAAAGTTTATCATTTGCTGGTGTTTTGTCTTGCCAGTTGACACATTCAGAGAGAGAGAGAGGCGCAACTCAGACGGAGCGTGAACACCGAACTGATTCCTCTTTTCATGCCTCTTTGCGCTTGAACGGACACATGCACACAAAGTTATGTTAAAATACCCGTTTTGGCAAGTATTCTGGTAAACACAGTCGGTTAACCAAAAACGTAAACAGCTGAGAAAGGAACAGGATGTGTGTCAGTACTGGGTCCGTGCATTTGGTATTAAAGAAACAGCAGCCTGTAAATAATTTGCTTCTGTCTGCTAATCAAACACTACCACAGCTTCATTCATCTGTATGCAACTTATGCAGTGAGCACTATTGTGCTATTTTACACTTAATTATTACATTTCTGCACCTGAATACTACTGTTTTTGACTTTATTTGTAACTTTGTTATTCATCTATGTCTAATTGTGTAATTGTTCTTGTTTTATTACTGGCATTATTAGTTAAGCTTGTAGTTTTTGCTGTGGTATAGAAGTACTTAAAATAAGCTTTCAGAAAATCCGTAATATGATCCGAACCGTGAGTTTAGTGATCCGTTGCACCACTAATTAATATATATACATACATACATACATACATACATACATACATACACAGTGAGGTCAATAAGTATTTGATCATCCTGTGATTTTGCAAGTTCTCTTACTTAGAAATCATGGAGGGGTCTACAATTTTCAGCATAGGTGCATTTCCACTGTGAGAGACAGAATCTAAAAATAAAAATCCGGAAATCACATCGTATGATTTTTTAACAATTTATTTGTGAATTACTGTCAAATAAGTATTTGATCACTTGCTTATCAGCCACATTTCTGACCCTCAAAGACCTGTTATTTTGCTTTTAAATAGTCCAGCTACACTCTGCTCATGATTCTAAATTAGTAGCACCTGTTTGAGGTCGTTAGCTGTCATAAAGACACCTGTGCACCCCACAATCAGCCAAAGTCTAAGTAGCAACATGGGCAAAATCAAAGAGCTGTCAAAAGACACAAGAGACAAAATTGTAGACCTTCACAAAGCTGGAAAGGGCTACGGGGCAATTGCCAAGCAGCTTGGTGAAAAAAGAACAACTGTTGGAGCAATTGTCAGAAAATAATCATACAATGTGATTTCCGCATTTTTATTTTTAGATTCTGTCTCTCACAGTGGAAATGCACCTATGCTGAAAATTGTAGACCCCTCCATGATTTCTAAGTAAGAGAACTTGCAAAATCACAGGGTGATCAAATACTTATTGACCTCACTGTATATATACACACACACATATACAGTCAGGGCCGGAGGTATTTGGACAATGACAGAGTTTTTGTGATTTTGCCTTTATACACCACCACAATGGATTTGAAATAAAACAATCAAGATTTGATTGAAGTGTAGACTTTCAGCTTTATTTTAAGATGTTCCACAAAAATATGGCATTTACCATTTAGGAATTGAAGCCATTTTAAGCAAAGTACTTCCATTTTCAGGGGCTCAAACGTATTTGGACAATTGACTGACAAGAAGTTAATTCTTGTAATTAAGGTGCAGTCCATTCCCTCATTACTTCAAGACAAATGAAGCAGATAAAAGGTCTGGAGTTGATATCAAGTATTCAGTTGGCATTTGGCAGCTGTTCGACTGGAGCTACCAATATGAAGTCCAAGGAGATCTCAATGCAAGTGAAGGAGGCCATCATTAGGCTGAGAAAACAACATAAATCTATGAGAGGTAGCAAAAACCTTAGGTGTGGCCAAATCAACAGTTGGGTACATTCTTTAAAAAAAAAAAAAAACACACTGGTGAGCTCAACAACATCGAAAGGCCTGGAAGACCACGGAAGACAGCTAAAGTGGATGATCGCAGAATCCTTTATTTGGTGAAGAAAAACCCCTTTACAACTTCAACAGAAGTCAGAAATACTCTGGAGAAGGTAGGCATATCATTGGCAAAATCTACAATCAAGAGACACCTTCATGAATGTAAATATAGTGGGTTTACAACAAGGTGCATGTGTCAAACATGGTGGAGGAAGTGTTTTGGCATGGTCATGTATGGCTGCCAATAGAATGGACTCACTGGTGTTTACTGATGATGTGACTGCTGACAGAAGTAGCAAGATGAATTCTGAGGTGTATAGGGCTATACTCTCTGCTCACATTCAGCCAAATGCTACAAAACTGATAGGATGCCGCTTCACAGTTCAGGTGGATAATGACCCTAAACATACTGTGAAATCAACTCAAGACTTTTTGAAGACAAAGAAATGGAATATTCTTCAATGGCCAAGTCAGTCGCCTGATCTCAACCCAATAGAGCTGCTTTTCACTTACTGAAGACAAGACTGAAGGCAGAAAGACCCACAAACAAGCAGCAACTGAAGGTGGCTGCAGTGAAGGCCTGGCAAAGCATCTCCAGGGAGGAAACTCAGAATTTGAGTTTAGAGAACATGGGCTCCGGACTTCAGGCAGTCATTGACTGCAAATGATTTTCTTCCAAGTATCAAAATTATGAAAATGGAGGTTCTTTGCTGAAAATGGCTGTAATTCCTAAATGGTAAATGCCATATTTTTGTGGAACCTCTTAAAATAAAGTCTATACTTCGATCACATCTTGATTGTTTTATTTCAAATCTATTGTGGTGGTGTATAAAAGTAAAATCAAAAACTGTCATTGTCCAAATACTTCCAGACCTGACTGTGTATGTGTGTGTGTGTGTGTGTGTATATATATATATATAAAATGCACGCGCACACACACAGTAATGTGCAAAAGTCTGAGGTACCTTTTTTTTTTTAAGTACATACTTTGTTATAGAGTTTTATTTTATGACTTCTACATTATTGATTCAGTACAAAAACTTTTTAGATTTCCAAGAAAGCAGCATATTACATAACTCT
>CM040983.1:397625-423355 GCA_022985145.1 Pangasius djambal | reverse complement strand
GGTGGCATCCTATGACAGTTCCACGCTGGAATTCACTGAGCTCCTGAGAGCGGCCCATTCTTTCACAAATGTTTGTAAAAACAGTCTGCATGCCTAAGTGCTTGATTTTATACATCTGTGGCCAGGCCAAGTGATTAGGACACCTGATTCTGATCATTTGGATGGGTGACCGAATACTTTTGGTAATATAGTGTATATAGATTAGTGCACATGTCTGACAAGTAAAGAAAGTACAAAAGAAGAAACTCCTTTAAACCCCAAATTGAAGGGAAACTAAAGCTACAGCACACAGAGACGCTTTGTACAACTGTGTGCTTCAGAGTTTGTGGTAACAGTTTGAGGAAGAAGCACATATGGGTGTGATGGTCAGGGGGGCACATACTTTTGGCCATAGAGTGTAACTCAGACAGAACTTAGGTCAGGAATTTAGTTAAAATTTAATTTAATATAAATATATCAAATATTATGAATGTTTTGTTCATGCAAATCAAGATATTATGGAAGATACCAAAATGATTAAAAAAAAAAACAAAAAAACACACACACACCACCACACACACTTACAGTCAGGTTTATGTGTGGTGGTGTGTTTTTTTTTTTTTTTTCTGTGATCATTTGACATTAATGGGTGAACCACAACTTTAACCAATTTATTATTTATTTTGAGAAAATATACAAATAAATAGATTAAAGTTGTGGTTCACCCATTAATGCCAAATGACCACAGAAAAAGTCAGAGGTATTAGAGGTTGCACAGCTACTAAATTTTGTTGACCAGTAGTTTATTTGACTGAAGTCGACTTTTGATATGTAACATAGACAGAACCTTAGAATAGTAAAGTCACTCATAGTTTGTGGCTTTTGTACAAAAGAAAAGTGAAATAAAAGTATAACTGGAGAACACACACACAGGTGCATGTTAAAACATTATGTCTTGAAAGTTAGTATGTTTTTAGTATAATATTTTTAAATGGTGGTGTACTGGTCATTTCCTCTCCACATATGTGAAATGACTGTCTAGATGAAAAGAGATTAAAATTAAAATAAATAGGACTTCCGCTTCCGGTCAAATGGAGTAGGCAGCGAGAGTGACCAGCTCCGAGCAAAAATCATATATATCTTATTTCTCAGGCTCTTCCTCATTCATATTTGAGGTTACACACGTTCGAAAATAAAATATGGACACCAGGAAAGGGAAAAAAATACACACAGACGACCATAGAAGTTGATACGCACTCCAGCGGAGACAAGAATGAGGCAGTTAGCGCTAATGCTAAAGCTAACTCCGACTCTACAAGTGATGAGGGACCCATTTCCCTGGGGATGCTGCGCACAGAACTGCGAAAACTGTTTGAAATGTACTGGAAAATCACAAGAGGCGACATTAGAGGTGAGATTGAAAGCCACTGCAAAGAAATAAGGGATGATATCGCCGCTCTACGGGATCAGACCAAAACAGACATTGAAACTATACGGAACGAACTAACTGAACGAGTAGACAAGCTTTCAACAAGTCAAATAGACATGGCGAACACACACAAAGAAATGGAAAGATCCCTCAGTGATCCATCCGACAGGTTAGTCAACATTGAAAAGGAATACCAAACACTAGCGAGTGACTGCAAGAAGCTACGCGACAAGTGCACTGACCTGGAAAACAGAAGCCGCACAGTTGGAGTCGCGGAAGGCGCAGAGAATAACAGCACTACTACCTTTGTGGCTAGATTCCTAGCTGTGGTACTTGGAGAGGGGAACTTCGAGGGTGACATTGTTGTTGATGGAGCCCACCGGAGCTAAGCCTCGCCCGGGCGAGCGTCCCGTCTTCACTACTACGCTGACAAAGAAAAAGTCATGTCCCTGTCCCGGGCCAAAGGTAAACTGTTCTTCGAAGGATCCCCTGTCCACATTTTCCCGGACATGAGCCCGGAGGTAGGACGTCAACGAGCAGCTTTCAATCAAGTTAAAGCCAAACTACGGAGCGCAGGAGTCCCGTACACTATGTATTTTCCAGCCAGGCTTGTGATAACTGTAAGCGGCACCCGACATGCATTCAATGATCCACCGTCAGCTGAGAAATTCATCAGGACCAACGCGCTGTTTTCACAGGAGGAGCGGTAAACAATGACTACTGGTTCTAAACACAGCTTATAAATGTTAATGTTCAATATGTATATTTGATAAGATTGGCTCTCAATTGGGCTATTATAGATCATTGTAACTATTCGTCAAGAACGTGATTATGGACATTTTATCTCTTCTTAAAGAGCCTTGGTTATAGTTAAATACTTTGTTTAGTTAATCTAGATGTGTAACAATACCTATATACATGAGTGTATATATGCACACACACAGGGAAGAAAAAGCAGTTTATTAGCACAAGCGTAAGAGCTGAGAGGTAAGTTTTCTTTTATATGCACAATATTTAATGGAGCTTAGTGGTAAGTCAAATGTGCTCTATAAATAAAATAAATATTAAAAAAATAAATGTACTTACTTCACATTCCTCTTGGAACTGGAAGATCCAGGAGTTTTTTATTTGTATGATTGCGCTCTTATAGTAAGTTCTGTTGGAACTGTCTGTTCAGAGAGTTTAGAGGGAACAGAAGTTATTGTTCGGGTTTGTTGTTCATTTGTTTGTCCACCTGCACTTTCTTTCAATTCATTTTTTTATTGCAAGTTGCCTTACAAATACTTTGAAACCAGTCAATTGTTTTGTTTTCGAATATGATCATGTCAAGTGATGAGAATGGGGGATTAACGGGGCCACAAAATCTTGTAAAATTTGTTTCATGGAATTGCAAAGGACTCAATGGGGCTGTAAAACGAGGAAATATTTTAGCTCACCTTAGAAAACTGGGAGCAGACATAGGGTTTTTGCAGGAAACTCACCTTAAAGATCAAGACCATAGAAGATTGCGTGCAAAATGGATAGGACAAGTGTATCACTCTAACTTCTCTGCTAAAAGTAGAGGCGTAGCCATAATAATTAGAAAATCGATTCCATTCGTTGCCTCACATATAGTGTCGGACCCACGTGGACGATATATAATAGTTACAGGGAAATTACATAATGAACCAGTTATCTTAGCTAATGCTTACGCACCAAACACTGATGATGAGAACTTTATAAATAATTTTTTTTCATCTCTCCCTAACATGGACTCTCATAAACTGATAATTTCAGGGGATTTTAATGCTGTCTTAGATCCCATCATTGATAAATCATCTCACAAATCAACCACAATGTCTAAATCTGCTAAAGCCATTCATAAATTTATGAGTAAATATAAATTATATGACCCATTTCGAGTTTTATCTCCCAACTTAAAAAAATATTCTTTTTTCTCTCCTGTACATCACTCTTATTCAAGAATAGATTTTTTTTTGGTTGACTATTCATATTTATCAAAACTTAAACACTGTGAATATGAAGCAATTGTTTTATCTGATCACAGTCCTGTCTCACTTCATATTGTGATGGGACATAAACCAACAATCAGAAAATGGAATTTCAATAACACCCCTTTGTCAGATAAGAAAATAGTAGAGGAAATTAAAAAACAAATCAGATTTTTTCTTGAGATGAATGATAGACCTGAAACCACAAAATCTACACTTTGGGAGACATTCAAAGCTTACATGAGAGGTCAAATTATTCTACTGAGTTGCCTTAAGAATAAACAGCGAAGGGAAAAAGAATCAAGATTAACCCAAGAAATTTTGGAGATTGATAGATTATATGCCATCTCTCCTACGCCAGATCTCTACAACAAAAAACTCTCTCTTCAAACTGAGCTAAATTCACTCTATACAACGGACACCACAAAATTATTGACACAACTAAAACATAAGTATTATGAATATAGGGAAAAAACGGGTAGATTGCTGGCGCAACAAATTAAAGAAGATGCTGCATCACGATTAATCACAGAAATACGAACGGAAACTGGACATATCACTACAGACCCAAGTGCAATTAACAATACTTTTAAACAATTTTATTGTAAACTCTACTCATCAGATTCCAAACGTGACACAAATCTTATAGACACTTTTTTTGAGAATATTAATATACCCACTATTAATCTGGAGAACAAAAAAATGTTAGAGCAGCCTGTTTCAATTGAAGAAATAAAACAAGCAATTAATAGTATGCAAAGTTCAAAGTGCCCTGGCCCTGATGGGTACAGTGCAGAATTTTATAAGGCGTTTAATGAAGAGCTCGCACCACTTCTATTAACAGTCTTTAATGAATCTTTAACAGTCGGATATCTCCCACCCTCTTTATACGATGCAAGTATCTCCCTAATACACAAAACAGGCAAAGACCCGAAAGAGCCAGGATCTTATAGACCTATAAGTCTTTTGAACGTCGATAACAAAATATTAGCCAAGATTTTAGCTAGGCGTTTGGAAACAGTTCTACCAACAGTTGTGTCCCCAGATCAAACTGGACTTGTTAAGGATAGGCAACTATTTTTTAATATTAGACGGCTTTTTAATAGAATCTATACCCGCAGACCCAATAGTCAGGTGTCGGAGGTGGTGCTCTCATTGGACGCTGAGAAGGCCTTTGACAGGGTCGAGTGGGATTTTCTCTTCTCGGCCCTGTCAAAGTTTGGATTTGGCCCCAAATATATATCGATGATCAAATTGCTTTACGCTAGACCCAAGGCATCGGTGCAGACAAATAACATCAGCTCCAGTCCTTTTTCTCTTCATCGTTCAACAAGGCAGGGTTGCCCCCTGTCACCTCTCTTATTCGCTCTAGCTATAGAACCTCTCGCCATATCGTTACGCTCTGCAGTAGGTTATAGAGGAATTTTAAGAGGAGATGTAGAGCACAAAGTGTCTCTGCACGCAGATGATCTGCTTTTATACATCTCAGACCCTCTAATCTCAATACCGACAATCATAACCATATTGTCGGAATTTGGTAAGGTGTCTGGGTACAAAATTAATATATCTAAAAGTATACTATTTCCAATTGGCTTTAAAAACAGAGAAAATTCACAGACACTATCTACTTTTCCCTTCAGCATCTCAAATGGTTTCCGATACCTTGGGATAAATATTACACGGGAGATCTCTGGTCTTTTTAAACAGAATTTTTTAAATCTTTATCAAAAAACTGATCAACAATTCAAAAGATTATGCACTCTCCCCTTCTCACTGGCTGGTCGCATATGTATAATCAGGATGAATGTTCTGCCCAAATATCTATTTCTTTTTCAATGTATTCCAATTATATTACCCCAAATTTTTTTTTTTACAAAAATAGATTCTCTCATTTCATCATTCATCTGGAATAAAAAAACTCCAAGAATAAGAAAGGCATTTTTACAAAGACCTAAATCCACAGGGGGTATGGGATTGCCAAGCTTTCGGTTTATTACTGGTCTTGTAACATTCGATGTATGTCTTTTTGGGATGGTATGCACCAACCTGACTGGGAACGGATGGAAGTCAGGCCTTTTACCCAAACACTCTAAAATCACTTTTATTCTATACTTGCGATCTCTCCAAATTCAAATGCAAGAACCCCGTGGTCTCACACTCATTAAAAATTTGGTCTCAGATTAGAAGATACTTCAAATGGAACTGCTGTTCAATACAGACACCATTGATTAATAATCAAGCCCACAAGTTACTTTCAGAAAACACATTTAAATTATGGGACTCCAAGGGTGTTCATTCATTTGCAAATTTGTTTACCAACAAGATTTTTTCTACATTCCACCAATTGAAACTTAAATTTAATATAGATAATAACGATTTTTTTAAAATATTTACAAATCCGTGACCTTGTGAGGACGGTCTTTCCTTCTTTTCCCAGTCAACCACAAGAAAATGCTATGGATAAAATTTTTCTTCAAGAGCCACTTAAAAGGGGGTCTATCTCCAAAATTTACCATGGCCTTTCACAGATTGACTGTACTTCCACTTTGGACCATTTGAGGGAAGCGTGGAATGATGACTTATCGACAAATATTACAGTAAGTCGATGGGAAGATGCTCAAAGTTGGGTTCACTCCTCCTCAGTCTGTAGACATGGCCTCATTCAGTTTAAAATTCTACATCGACTACATCTCTCGAAAGAAAAGTTATCCAAGATATACCCTGGAGTGGATCCCTCTTGTGAGCGTTGTGGACATGCCCCTGCATCTTTAGGTCATACATTTTGGAAATGCCCCAACATCACTCTCTACTGGACAGAGATATTTAAAACTCTGTCACTAGTGCTTGGGATACAGCTTCCTATGGATCCTGTGTTGGCACTGTTTGGGGTACCTGATGATAGATTATGTCTAAACTTCAAACAAAGGAATGTTTTATGTTATGTTACATTATTGGCCAGGCGTTTAATTCTATTGAATTGGAAGAGTAAATATCCACCAACTCACGTACATGTTTTAAGGGACACAATGCAACATCTAAAACTAGAGAAAATCAAGTTCTCATTGAGACAAAAAGAAGGTCTTTTCAATATTATTTGGCAGCCTTTTATTGAATATTTTAACACTAGAGTAAAAGGCAACATTTTAATTTGATATTGTATGTGCAGGTCTTTGTTTTGTTTTGTTTTTGTTGCTGTTGTTCTGTTTTTTTTCTGTATGTATTTGTGTCTCATTTCTTAACACTTGTGAATTCTTGTATAACTAATGTTCGCATATTGAGACAGTGTTGTATATTGGAAAACTCTAATAAAAAGAAATGAAAAAAAAACTTTTTATATAAATAAATAAATAAATAAATAAATAAATTTACATTTCTAAGTAGCTGAACAAATCATCAAACCCTGAAGTTATTTTAGTGAAGAACATTATGTCAGACAGCAGAGACGGCAACAATTGCAGTTCTTGCTTTTGTTAAAAATCACTAGCAATAGCAAACAAATCCAAATCTCAAGGCAAATATCACAATACAAAACCAGGCCCTGGCTCAGGCGATGAGCAAACAGAGTATCCAAGAGCACTGCAAACATCAGGAAATCAATTAATGACTTACTGCTGTGGAAAGCTTCAGTTTAAAGAGGATCAAAACATTAAGAAGAGAAACACATTAGAGTCAAAACCAGAAATAAGAAACATTAAAGAAAAGCTTGAAGCTTCAGATGAAAAGTCAGAACTGAACAAACATCACGAAGTGCTGGTGCTGTGAAAGTGTTTATACTGTGTGTGGAAGTGACTGAGTGCAGGTGTGTGCCATCAGGTAATCAGGTGATGCTGAACGTGGTGTGTGGGCGTTGTAGTCCAGAGTGTCCATGTTTGTAGGCCAAGGTGCATTGTGGGAAATGGAGTCCAGCGCTGGTTCCGGTGGACACATTACATTTGTTTCACAGTAGAATTAAAGCTCAGCGTCAGGTCTCGTGATCTGTTTCACTGCCAGTGTTTCTCTTCTTAACGTTTGGATCCTCTTTAAACTGAAGCTTTCCACAGCAGTGAGTCATTAATTCAGTATCTCACGTATATTTTCCTCTTTCTGTTTTCACAGGGTCTAAATTCATTATACTTCTTTTGGGGAAAGATTTCTCCGAGAGCAGCAGAGTGGGAAACTTCATCCTGGGAGTAAAAGTGTTTAATACTGAAGATCCTCCACTTGCAGTAAAACCTCAGTGTATTAAGGGACGAGTGGAGGGAAGAATCGTCACCATCTTCCACACACCTCATCTCTATAAGCCACAGCTCTCTCAGGAGACACTGACTCAGACAGTAAATCAGTCTCTTTCACTCTCAGGACCTCATGTGTTTTACTTGTGGTTCAGAGTCACAGTTTTACAGAAGAGGACAGAAAGCGCCTGAGATTCATCCTGAACTCCTTCAGTGATCAGGCCATAAACTACTCCATAGTGATAACTGCAGGTCCTGAAGTGAATAAAGGTTATGGGAGAAAGTATAACGCTTTCGCAAAGTTAATGGATGAGTGTCATGGAAGACATCACAATTTTACACAGTTACAGAAATACAGCAAGAATTCAGTTGGTCATCTGTTTGAGAAGATCGACCAGATGTTCACATGTGGGACTTCTGAGGACATACAGAAAGAAAGAGTTTTACCCACAGGTAAGTGCTGAATTCACCGCTAGGGCCACTTTGCCTTAATCACTGAGTGTAAGTGCAATTTGTAGTTATTTTCTCTTTAGGAATAAACACTGAGGCCAGAACACAAACACCACAGAGACCCTGATTGTGTTCTTTAATGAGTTATAATGGTTTTAATCATGGTTTAAAAGATTAACTTGATACCTTTGAGCCACTGAAAATGGAGGCACTTTGCTGAAAATGGCTGTAATTCCTAAATGGTAAATGCCATATTTTTGTGGAGCCTCTTAAAATAAAGCTGAAAGTCTACACTTCCATCACATCCTGATTGTTTTATTTCAGATCCATTGTGGTGGTGTATAAAGGCAAAATCACAAAAACTGTCACTGGTCAAATACTTCTGGACCTGACTGTATATACATACAGATATATGAGCAATCTTAAAGGACAATATTAACCTGTAAAAAGAGAAGACAAACATTTAACACAGCCTGTCTGTCTGAAACTCAGGTTAATGATGGACTAATGGTTTTTAATGATGGCTACTAGCAAATCTGTTAAAAAGTTAAATCTACATTTTCTACATCTCATCTGCCATCTGTAAAGTCGACTGGAGAGGAACCACTCAGCAAGCTTCCAGGATAATTAAAGTGCATTACATGGTGTGAAAGCCATTTATCTCCTGTGTAGTGAAATCAGGAGGAGGGTGTAGGGAGCTATTGGGAGGAGGGAAGAGTAGCTAACAATAGCTCTAGTCTCAGCTAGAATTGGGCTACAGAAGCCAGCTAGGAGACGGATTAGAAATCATGGGAAAGGTTTGAGGAGGAATCCTGAGAAATTAAAACAACATCTGCGAATCCTCACCTAATCTAAATTTCCAAATAAGGTTGCAATGTGTTTGTCAAACCAAGCGAAAAATTTCCATTTGATTTACCAAAGGTTGTAATGCTGCTATTCTTGTTGATGAGCCGTAACGTGTAAAGCACATTTGCATTTAGTGAATGCAGAAAGGCAGAAACATAGTGTAAGTTTTTGGTTAAATGCCTGAAATAAGATCTGTGGTTAACACTAGCTCAGTTTGATCAGTGATGGTCCATGGTTCAAGGTCAAGAGACAGGCTAAAACTGGACAAAGGCAAAATCAAGGATCTAGAACCAAACCAGAACAACACACAGGATAGCAGGCTTGGTCACATCAGGAGTACAGGAGTAACTGAGTGTATACTTCGCAACTTGGTGGTGAGTGAAACCCTGCGTCCCAATTCACCTACTTATACTATGCACTAAAGGTATGTACTCTTTTAGTGAAGACAAAGTACATACATTTGAGGGTGTAGCAAAAGAGTATGCGAGTACTGGGACATAATAACTAACACGTCGTGTAATGGAAGAGAACGTTGTTGCCTAGTTACACACCATCATTCATCGTTTACACTGAATAATTTAATTTACCATTCCCTTGGTTTCCACATTTAATTTACATCTCTCTAAAATGCGTCCTCTAAAAAAATAATCACAAAACTCCTCCTCCCTCGCGCAAGGAATTGTGGGTAATATTATCTGAAAAAGTGTCCAATGATCCACACTTTGAAAATCTACCAGAAATAGTCAATCATCCGGGTACCTTTGGGAATCCTCATTTCAACATACTATGATTTGGGATGCACTAATTCTAATCTCGTATACTATTTAGGATGGATAGAAGGCGTCTCTTTTAAAGAATCTGTATGTGTGTGATTTTGAGCACAGGTGTTCTGTCTGCTCAATCAGAGGTCTAGTGACTGTGAATGAGGCAGATTATGTGCATTCTAGGGAATTTAGTGTACATATTTTTATATTCATTCATTTATGCCAATAAAATAAAGCGGCTAGTAATAAAATAAATGTTGTGAATGGAGCTCTGAGGCCCCGAGCGAGTGAACCAGCGTGAGGACGTGTTTCTGATCGAGACTCTAAAGCTCTTCTATCAGTCGCTCTGGATAACGGCGTCTGCTAAACGCTGGAAACGTCACAAACACACACAGTTTAAACTCCACAGAATGTTCCAGAGAGAGAAGCGCAGTAATCCGTGCAGATTATAGGATCTGAAGTTGATGAACTTGAGTTTTACATTAGTTAGTCTTCTTATGCGTAAATATTCACACACTTAGGAACGTGAGTAGGATACGAACATTTAGTTACGAACAAACTTATGGGATTTACATGAATACTAAATTTCTTGTGTAAATTCCTGTACTAAACTTTTATAAATAAATCTGTCCAGCTTGATAAACGAGGGTACAGAACCAGTTCTCTTGTAAGATATATTGTACTGATTGGGAGAAGGAAAGTGGGATTATTAAGTGGATAATATCCATACCAGGTGATGAGAAACATCAGAAATGTGTAGGCACCACAGTGACCTTGTTTACCATACAACGACTGAGAGAAGGAAGAAAAATATGGCTTCCTTTTCCTGTGGCCAAACTTTTTGGCTAGTTTCAGATATTTCTGTGTGGTTTCTGATTTGTAGTTGGGCTGGAAATTTTTCTGAGACCTGCCAACCCTGGTTCCAGACAGCATGCATTTAGATCCTTCAAATATAGGCTAATATATTCTTAGGTTTTTAAGTAATATCTGCTCGGTGGTGTTTCTATTATAAGACCTAGCAGGTCACTTCCTCCAAGTGTCATAATTGTACAGTATATCTCATAGTTCTTAGCTTTTAAGTCCTGATATTTGTTATTTCAAATGTATTAAGCCTTTGTATGGTCCCATTAAGTAAGCCTCGCCAAACCGCATATTTTATATATATATAAAATACAGAAACACATGCATGCATTACGAACAAAAAACAGATTAGGAACATCAACATCAGCGCTTCAGAGTAAAGAATAAAACTTGTATAATGTACAACTTGTGAATGTTGTTTTTTAAACACCAACATATATTCACCTGATTTTTTTGTATATTTGTTTGTTTGTTTTGAATCTTTATGGCAAGAGTTGAACTTGGTGTTGTGTGGAAGTGATGGAGCTCTGAAGGCCTCCATATCAGAGCTCCTACTGGGACAGAGAGGACAGACAGTAGAGTCCAGCTCAGAGTGTGTGATAAGGAAAGGAGAAGTGAGTGGACACCTGATCAGGCTGGTGGAGATGCCTGCTCTCTGCAAGACTCAGCTCTCAGAACAGGAAGTGATGCATCAGACATTCAATTGTGTCTCCGTCTGTGATCCTGGAGTTCATGCTTTCTTCATCATCATTCCTGAAGGTCCTCTCACTGATGAAGATAAAGCAGAAATAGAGACGTTTCAGAGGATCTTCAGCTCCAGAGTTAATGACCACACCATCTTCCTCATCAACCAGCAGTCCCAGAGGGAACAGATCGACGAAGTTCTTCAGTCTGTAATAAAGGCATGTGGAGGACAATATAAATTCTACAGCAGCAGAACAAATGCAGCAGAACTGATTACCTGTGTGAAGGATCTTCTGAAAGCGAACAGCAGTCGTCAGTACACCATGGCCATGTACACTGAAGCACAGGTGGAAACACAGCTGCAGTACAAAAGAGAAATTGAAAAACTGCAACAACGAATTAAAGAGCTCAAGATGAGAAACAGAAATCAAACACAAGGTAAAGTTTACAGATTTACAACAATCATCACATGACTATTTCATTATTTTTCTGTGTTTAGTAAGAATCGTTTCTAACATCCTTTTGTTCTGCAACAATATTAATGTAGCAAGTGTAGGGTCTATGATTTCCGTGATGCAGAGAACATGAATGGAATTACAGAATTGAGACATAAAAACAGATTTAAATCTATACTTGGAAAGTTTTGACTAAATTGCCATTTTGCCATCTTGATATGTTTACATTAAGATGTTCTTTTAGTGATCATTATTCCCACAAAACCTGTTGTGCTTCTTTGTGCACATTTATATCACAGGGTCAATAAAGGCACCTGAGGTTAGCGAGTTGTAGCTGTGTAAATGATGGTGAAGCGATTAGCACAAGGTACCCAAACAATGTTCAAAAAGCTAAGAAACAGTCTTAACTACAAAATTCAGATATTTCATTCAGATCAGTTATTTTTATGCATTAAGACTCCAGCTTTTCTGCACATTTTGCCAACATACTATAGACTGAACTTGAAAAGACACAGACCATGTAAAATCCAAAACTCACCACAAAAGCAAGGAGAAATCAGGCTTTACACATGTGCCACTTCAAATAACAACAGACATAACAAGATCATATGTAAGACATGAGTCTTGATTACTAACCGTATGTGTTTAAGTCACTGAACCAATGTACTTTCTAAGTCATTAAACTTATGAACTGAACTTAAATTTACTGAAATTAAATATTTAAATATTGATATTAAAACAAGATCACGCAGGTTTTTTTTTTTGGCCTGTGATCATTTCCACAATCTACTGTAGCTTAAGTTATTTTTACTTTTCACATTCCTCCCTTTCAAGCATGTACACTTACGAGTTAAGCAGGAGTAGCTCCACTGGACCCTAGCTCCCTTGTAGCTGGCTCATTCCTGGTATTGTGAGACTTTTGGACCTAAAACTTTTTTAAAAATTAAACATTGTTTAATTTTTATTTTTTGTTTTATTACAACATTTGTTTTTGATTATTATAAAAGGGACATGTTATATGTTTCAAAACTAATTTTAGTCAAGCTCAAGCACACAAACTGTAGCATTTATTAAAATATTTTAATGAAGTGTATGACCCAGGATGTCCACCGTTAGGGACATATGCATAACAGTTTGAAAGCCATTATCCAAGAGTTAATATGTCCCTTTTCAACCTATTTCAACTTATTTTCTATAAAAAAAACAGATATTTTATTAAATGTGTGCCTGATTTCTCACCAGCACATGATTTCACATTTTTTTAGATAAAAATGCATGCTAGTACTATTTTGATTATTTTTATGAGTACATGTTTGGGACTCTTTTTAATGCAGTAATTCACAACAAAAATATGATTTATATTAACTTCATTAAATTAAAGACAAAAAACTAGTGCATAACAGATAGTGTTGTGGTTAAAAGTTTATTGTTTTAAAGTTTAAAGTTTAAATTTTAAAATTTTCTTTATGGATTTTTTTCTTATCATATAAAATTTACTCATGAGATGGATTTATGGGACCTCAAATACTGGTAAAAAATACAATAAATGTCGAAAAATGGGAGCTGAAAGATAAAATGGTCCAGTATTAGGCACAGCAAGAACAAGCCATTGTGTCTTTAAAATCTCATCATGTAAAAAGCAGCAATTAAAAACAGCTTACAAAATAAAAAAAAAACAAAAAATATTGTAAAACGCAATTTTAACATCATGTAAAGATTGTGGCTAAAAGCAGATTTCAAAAATATATGAAATGAAAATAGATTTCAAGATTAGAAAACTTTAAAACTGTATTTAAAAGCAATTGTTAGCATTATGTAAAAATAACTAAAAGCACCTTACAAATTTAAAAAAACTTCTAAAAACATGAATTTATATCACAAATATACAGCAAATATAGCAACCATCAAATAGCATAATCAAACCTTGTAGTTTCCTAACAGGTCTTCTACATACTACCACCTGAATGTATTAATTTGGAACGACTGTTTGTTCAGAGGCTCTTGCATTAGGAATAATATCTGGTCAAATTGAACAATTAATTAAAAACTGGTTGCTATTGCAGCTTAGTTTCCATATATGTACATTTAGAAAAGCTGAATAATGCTTACATCAACACTTACACCAACACTTATTTCAAAAAAGCAACCACAGTGTTTGGACTCATCACTCATCTTTTTTTGTGTGTTTTTTTTTTTTCATCTCTGTGATTTTTTAGTTTTTGGATGTATATGCCACAGCCTTTTAGGATTAAGGCTCAGGTTAAGTTTAGGGCTTTAATACTTCGTGTGTTATTTATTGCTTTGAAGGCTGTGAGATTGTTTAGCTACATAAAATGGGAACACATAATTCTGATATTGGCCTTGACTGGGCTCACTGTCTGGGCTTGAGGGTGGAGTGTTAGGGTGCAGTATTCTAGCTTTGGCCTGGCATGATCTATGTAATTCTCTCTGTTTCTTTCTTAGAGCCCTCTTCTCTCTCTCTCTCTCTCTCTCTCTCACCTCTCTCTCTCCCCTCTCTCTCTCTCTCTCTCTCTCTCTCTCACCTCTCTCTCTCACCTCTCTCTCTCACCTCTCTCTCTCTCTCTCTCACCTCTCTCTCTGTAGGTATTGCCTGTAAATCTTCTGTCTCTCAGCTGCACTTAAGGGCATTCTTTAAAAGACGCACACTTAAAATCAATATTTCTGTCATCATTCTAACAAAACTGAATAAAAAAGCCATATAAAACAAACATACACTTCATAGATACACTATTTTGATGTCCACCCTGTTAGCACCAAAGGCCTTAACAAGGTGGACTTTCTGACAAAGTTAGTCATTACCTAGCGTGTGAGCAAAACCAGGCTAGCATAAAAATGAAATCAGAAAGAAATATGAACTATCAATTATGAATTATGATTACTCTGAAGTTATGACATTTTATTGCATTTTCACATCTGCATGTGATGTGGGTAGACTGCATAATGTTTAACATTTTAAAAGTGTCAATTATTTTAGTAAGACTTTTAGAAATTATATTGTTTAAAATTTTACATAATAAATAGTATGATATGTACTGGGGAGACTGAATTGTAGGAACGGCCCAGGTCCCTTGGACGTAGGGCAGTACCAAATCAGTATAATCTAAAAGTGCAAAGGCTTGAAGAAGTCATTTGGTTGTAAAGTCTCTGTCATCCTTTTATAATAATTCTATGATTTTTATTTATTCATATATGACTCTTTTTAAAAAGCAGTTTCTCTGTTTGTACAGATTTATCAAAAAGCCCTGACACGCTCAGGATTGTGCTGTTGGGGAAGACTGGAGCTGGGAAGAATGCATCAGGAAACACCATTCTGGGGAAAAATGTATTTAAAGAAGTGATGTCAGCTCAATCAGTTACCACTGTGTGTCAGAAAGAGACAGGAGAAATCGGTGGAAGACAGATTGCTGTGATTGACACTCCAGGACTGTTTAACACAAAAACTGATAATGATGAAATCAGGAAAGAGATTATTAAATGCATCTCCATGGCAGCACCTGGTCCTCACGTGTTCCTGCTGGTGCTGAACATAGGACAACGCTTCATGGAGGAGGAGAAAGAGATAGTGAAGATCATTGAAAAGACTTTTGGTAAAAAATTGAACATGTACACTATCCTGCTCTTCACTGGAGGTGATGTGCTAGAACGAACAACGATTGAACAGTATGAGGAAACTTCTGGGACAGAATTAAACACACTTCTGTTAACCTGCGGTAAAAGATACCACATGCTCAACAACAATGATAAATCCAGCAACACCCAGGTCCTGACTCTTCTGGATAAAATCGACTCGATGGTGAGAGTGAATGGAGGAACCTGCTACACTAATGAGATGTTCCAGCAGGCAGAGGAAGCTCTAGAAGAAGAAAAGGAGAGAATACTGAAAGAGAGAGAGGAGCAGATAGAGAGAGAGAAAGAAGAACTGAAAGCCAAACATCAAGCTGAAATGGAGAAAATGAGGAAAGAGATGCAGAACCAAAAAGAAAGACAAGATGCAGAAGTGAGAAGAAAAGAAGATGAATTTAAACAGAAAGAAGAGCAAATAAAAAGAGAAATGTCAGAAAGGGAACAACAGGTAAGAGAAGACTTCAGGAAGAGAAGAGAGGAAGATGACTCGAAGATGAAGAAATGGCTGGAAGAAATAAACAGAGAGAGAGAGGAGAACAGGAAACAGTGGGAGAGACAAAGAGAGGAAGATCAGAAATGGAGAGATCAGGAGGAGGAGGAAAGAAAGAGGAGGGAACAAGAACAGACGGAGAAACAGAGAGAGGAGAAAGAGAAGTTTGAAAGAGAAAAGAAAGATGAAAAATAATAAAGAAGAAGAATTAAAGAAACTACAAAAGGAGTATGAACAGAAGGTAGCAGAGGAAGACAGGAGAAGAAGGGATTTAGAGGAGAAAATAAAGGATGCAGAGGAAAGTAAAAAGAAGGAACTACAAGACCTTCAGTTATCTCAACAGCGAGAGTGGGAGCGGAGGATGAGGGAAGAGGAGGAGAAAAGAGAACGTCAGCAGGATGACTGGAAGAGAAGAATCGCTGCTATGGAGGAAAAGTGGAGATTAGAGCAGATTAGGAAGCAGAAGCAATATGAGTGGGAAAGACAGAAAGAAAAGGAGGAGAGAGATTTAAGAGAAAAGAAAAGAAAAGAGAAAGAAGAACAAGAAAAGAAAAGAATAGAAAATGATTACAATGACAAGATAAGAATGATGGAAGAACAACTAAAGGCACAAAGAGAGAAAGAGGAGAAAGAAAGAAAGGAAAAAGATGAACAACATAGAAAGGAAATGGAAGAGAAACTACGGAAACAACAGGAAGATTTCAGAAAGGAGAAAGAAGAAGAAGAAAGAAAACACAATGAGGAGAAGGAGAGAAATCTTGCCTTCATTAAAGAGCAACACGAAAAAGAGAAGGAGAAACTGAAGAGAGAGACAGAAGAAGCAGCCAGGAAACAGGCAGAGAAAGAGTTTTATGCTAAACTTGATGAAGAAGTTAAAGAGGCAAAAAAAAAAGGATTTGAAGAGGGACGTGCAGAAGTAGAGTCAGAAAGAACAGGACCAGGCAGAGCTGTAGCTCAATGTTTAAATTATTAGTTCAAGAAAGAAGAAAAAAAGAAAAATGAATGAAAATTTGTTTAATTACATATTGAATCCATGAGTCCATATTGATGGAGTGATTTTTTTTTATTCTGTATTATTTTTTTTAGTTAAAATGATAAAATCTATATGTTGGTATATTTACTGAGTGCAAAGTTTGAAGCACACAATTGTACAGAACGTCTTTGTATGCTGTAGTATTTTCATGTGTAGTACAATTTCCTGTCACTGGAACTAAGGGGTCTAATCCAAACCTGCTCCAGCATGACAACGCCCCTGTGCACAAAGCGAGTGTAGGACCGGGACGCAGTCACACAAAACCACACACAGGATGAGATCCAGCTCTGGCTTTAATCTGCAACAGGAGAATTAATCAGTGGATCACAGGTGACAGCTTCTCCCTCTCTGGTGTACACAGAGTTGTTTGCAGGGAGAAGCATCGGTACATGCATTCACTAGCCTCGTAACAGGTAGACTCAGATTGCACAATCAATTAAACAAAAAAATTAAATACATGTAAATAAAAAACTGATCACAATATACAGACTTTGTGTCTTGCTTATGATACATCAATATACTTATTAATACATTACAATTTACATATTACAGTGTTTTATATTCTATTTTACACTTAAATATTTATTCAATTAAATATTTATATACTATAACATATTATATATATATATATATATATATATATATATATATATATATATATATATATATATATACCACTCATATCAATAAATCCATATTTTTCCACATTATGTAATATGGAACATAATCATATACTTATATATACATTCATATACATTCATCCAGTGATAAATATGCATTTAGACAAGAAACATCATACCAGAGTTGTTTGCGGGGAGAAGCATCGGTACATGCATTCAGTAGCCTCGTAACAGCTAGACTGAGGCTACTACATGTCGCACGACGGGAAACCCCATAGGTGTTCCACTGATAGCGTTCTGCTACTTAATGTTGTAGTCTTATAACTCATGAACAATAAAAAGAACAAAATTTTTGAAGTTCATTAACTCAGCCTTATTATGAAACATATAGAGCATATAACAGTATAAACAGCATATATATATATATATATATATATATATATATATATATATATATATATAATACAACATAGGAAGGAAGAGACAAAACAAATTAAATTAAGTCAATGAATTATCCTTACCAGTTACATGAGCTCCATGAAGGTTGGAGGGGAAGAACTCGAGTGTCCTGCACAAAGCCCTGACCTCAACCCCACTGAACACCTTTGGGGTGAGCAAGAATGGAGATTGCACCCCAGACCTCCTCGCTCGACATCAGTTCCTGACCTCACTAATGCTCTTAGTTTTATACATAACTACACCATATGGACAAAGGTTTGTACACCCCTGACAATTACGCTCATGTGTGCTTGTTGAACATTTCATTCCAGATTTATTCCCCCTGTGTTTGCTGTTATAATAAGCTCCACTCTTGTGTTTCAGTGAGTGGCAACAAAGGATAAAGAGGGGAGAACAAGAGCTGTGTGCAGAGCTGTGTGTGTGTGTGTGTGTGTGTGTGTGTGTGTGTGCGTGAGGAAGATCCGCCGTCATGGAGTCCTCGCCACTAGTGGAGATTGTAAAGTCCCTTGCCGGCCTCCACCAGACTCAGTGAAGCCCTCATTGAGCTGCACTCATTGGCCCTGTTCCAATCCCAGGCAGAGGACCAGCAGGTGCTCCGGAGCCTGGTCCAGTCGGCGAGTACTCCAGCAGGTTCGCAACTGCAAGCTGTTGGGCCACAAGCTGGGCTTCCCCTGACAGTAACAGTAGCAAGCAGATTTCCTACTGTGAGTTGGGCCAGCCCCACGCTTCTGTGGCACGCTTGAAAAGTTCCACCTATACTTCCGGGTCGACCTTCGGTCATATCATTGACAGCATGATGTAGGGCTGGAGTACCTGCTGGCTGGACCAAAAGCGCCATTGCGTTCCATGCCTTTCATGTTTTCCCTCTCACTTACAATAAGTAGGTCTCTTGTTCCAAGATCACAGTAATAGTTTTGCTTCCACTGTCTATCCTTTAGACCTTTCTGAATGTCTGTGTGGAGTTGGCTTTAACAACAGGAATCCCATGCCTTGCAGATATAGACTTCAAAGCAGATATCACTTGTTGTCTGTGTTAGCTTTGCGAATTATGGGAATTTTGAGAAGTAATCAACACAGAGCAGACAGGGGTCAGGGGTCTGACAGGGGTCAAGGTCAGGTTTTTTTAATCAAGGGCTTGATAACTGCTAATTTAAAAGATTTAGGAACATAGCCAATGCTAAGGGAAGAATTTATTATCTTTACAAGAGGTTTGATTGTTTCAGGAATTATCTGTTTGAGGAAACAAGTAGGTAAGGGATCTAGTAAACATGTTGATGATTTTGATGATGAAATTAGTGAAATTAGTTCAGTCTCTTCAAGGGGAGTAAAACGTTGTAATTGTTGATCTAATATTATTATATTATTATCTACAGGGTTAGTTATAAAACTGTCCGGTTTTAAATTAATAGTCTGAATTTCTTGCCTGATATTTTCAATTTTACCACTGAAAAAATTCATGAAGTCATCGCTGCTATATAATGATTGTGTGCGTGTTTCTATTGTGGTCTTATTCCTAGTTAATTTTGCTACAGTATTAAATAAGAATCTAGGATTATTTCTGTTATCTTCAATTAGGGTGGAGAGACACACTGATCTAGCAGCACTAAGAGCTTTCCTATAGCTCAAAAGGCTCTCTTTCCATGCTATTTGAAATACTACTGATTTAGTTTGACGCCATTTACGCTCTAGTTTTCGAGTGGTCTGTTTTAAAGTGCGTGTGTGATCGCTATACCAGGGTGCTAGCTTTTTCTCCCTAATTATTTTTCTTTTAAGTGGAGCTGCCTTATTTAGCGAGTTGCAGAACGTTGATTCTAAGCATTCAGTTGCCTGGTCAAGTTCTTTGTAATTCTTTGTAATAGGACCCACCACTATGGGTGGGTCCTATTACATTCTGATTAACCCCTACTGAATCTAGAATGGACACAACTGCTGTTCTCAGAGGGTCTTCTGGATTATCAACATGAATATTAAAGTCTCCAACAATTAATGCTTTATCTAAAGAAACAACCAGGTTAGAGATGAAATCCGCAAATTCACACAGGAATTCAGAATATGGCCCTGGGGGTCTGTAAATAATAATTAGTGGAATCACCTGGGTAGACTTATTTTTAGTGGCTACAAATGTTATGTTAGAATAAAGAACTTCAAACACGTTGAATTTATGACTAGGTTTTTGTGTGATGTCTAGATTATCATTATAGATGACTGCGACGCCTCCTCCTCTGCCAGTTAGACGGGGCTGATGTATGTAACTGTACCCGGGAGGACTAGCTTCATTTAATGCTACAAACTCATTTGGTTTAATCCACGTTTCTGTCAAACACAGTACATCAAACTCCTGATCAGTAATGGTTTCATTAACTATAAGCGCTTTAGACGTAAGAGATCTAATATTCAGCAGATATGTGCAGTAGTATGTACAACACAATGCTGTGCAGCATTAAGCTGAGGTAGCTGCAGTGAAAAAGCTAACAATAAAATGAATATACATTAATATGGGATATACTGTGTGTATTGGCAGGAATGTTAGGTGTGTGGGTGAATACATGACATAAACCAAGAGACTATGAAATCATAATGTGATTTTATAATTCTTTTAGTTCACCACTTTGATTTGTTGAATTAATAAAATAATGCCAATGTTTATGTTAATTCAATGCACTCTCCTGGAAAGAAAAAATGCCCATGGTTTGAAGGATAAAGGTTGATATCATGCAAGAAAAATGCACTTATGTTCAAAGCCAGAACTGTATGTGACTGAGACTCACCTCTGTCTCTCACCACTCTGCCTCGTGTGTGCGTAACTCTCACGTAACTTCACTAACTTCTGAATAGAGCCTCTAAGTTATGTCTGTAGTTATGTCTGGGATCTGAATACTAACGGGTGTAATTTCAGTATTAAATCCTCACTGACTGATGAACTCTACTCTGAATACAGCCCAATCTGCTCATACTGAACATTCTCTAAACACAATCAGTACTATTTGTTTTTACTCTTCTACACCTGTACACAGTTTATAATCTCACTATTCTGTGTCACCCAGAAGAGGATGGAGTCCCTTTTGAATCTGGTTCTTTTCTTCCTCACGTCATTTTAGAAAGTTTTTCCTTGTCCAAATCTAAATCTGGTTTAGGGATCTAAATTTATATCTGGTTGGTGCCGGCTCGTTTGTTTACACCAGAGATCAGCTGATCGCATTGCAACCGGCCGGCATTTTTGATTCAACTTTGTATCGGACCTTAAACATCCCTGATGAGATACGAAGGAGGACAGTGAGAGGATGCAGAGGAGGAAGAAAACGGCGGAGAGGAAAAGTTGAGCGGAGCCAAGCAGTGCGCAAAGAGAAGGCGAGGAAATATAAACCGTATCTCCCGTCTCTCATTATGGGTAATGTGAGGTCGCTGGACAATAAGATGGACGAGCTGACAGCTCTAGTAAGAAGGGAGAACATCTTTCGAGAATGCAGTCTGATGTGTTTTATGGAGACTTGGCTACATGATGGCATACCCGATTCCAGCATTAATATAGACGGCTTCAGTGCAGTGCGAGGAGACCGGAGACGAGAGGAGTGCGGTAAGAGGAGAGGAGGAGGACTGGCTGTTTATATTAACAACATGTGGTGCCACCGGGGTCATGTAACTGTGAAAGAGCGTGTTTGCAACCCCGACATTGAACTTTTAGCTGTAGGGCTTCGCCCATACTACATGCCCAGGGAGTTCTCTCACGCCATTTTAATCGCCGTCTACATTCCTCCATCCGCTAATGCTGCGGGAGCATGTGATCTCATACACTCAGTCACTGCCAAACTCCAGACCCGCCACCCAGATGCTTTGTACCTCATCTCAGGAGACTTCAATCAAGCGTCCCTCACGAAAACACTTCCCACCTTCACTCAGTATGTGGATTGTCACACCAGAGGTGTCAGGACCCTAGACTTGATGTATTCAAATGTTAAAGGGGCCTACAGCTCTTCAGCCCTCCCCCCGCTAGGCAGGTCAGATCACAACCTGATCCATCTCCTTCCAACATACAAACCCCTGGTTCAGAGGCAACCTGCTACTGTCAGGAAGGTGAGGAAATGGTCTGAAGAAGCCAATGCTGCCCTGCAGGAGTGCTTTGCGTCTACTAACTGGGAGGTGCTCTGTGAGCCACAGGGCGAGGACATTGACCAACTAACTGACTGCATCACGGAATATATCAACTTCTGTGTCGACATCTGCATGCCCCTGGAAACTATCCGTTGCTTCCCTAACAATAAACCCTGGGTCACCAAGGACATTAAAGCTGCTCTCAATGATAAAAAGAGAGCTTTTAGGACTGGTGATAGGGAGGAAGCTAAGAGGGCTCAAAGACTGCTTTCTGTCAAGATAAGAGAGGGGAAGGAGAAGTACAGGAGGAAATTGGAAAATAGCCTGCAACAAAATAACTTGAGGGAGGTGTGGAGAGGCATGAGGACCATCACTGGCTACAATACCGGCAACCAGGTGTTGGAGGGCAATACAGACCTTGCTAATGGGCTTAATCTTTTCTTCAATAGATTTGATGTGAAGCCTCAAATGCACCCCTCCTACAGCTTCACTACACATTCACAAGTCCATCCCCCTCACGTAGTGGCCACTGTGCCAGATTGCTCTGGAACCATCACCATCTCAGAGGAACAAGTAAGAAGGGAATTGAGCAGGCTTAGTCCCCCAAAGGCTGCAGGCCCTGATGGAATCAGCCCAAGAATACTAAAAGCCTGTGCCCAGCAACTTTGTGGTGTGCTACAATACATCTTTAACCTGAGCCTACAGCTGGAGAGAGTCCCGTTGCTATGGAAAACATCTTGCTTAGTGCCGGTACCAAAAGTAGCACAGCCCTGTGTCCCCAATGACTACAGGCCAGTAGCGCTGACCTCTCACCTAATGAAAGCTTTCGAGAGACTGATCCTCAGATCCATTCGGCCCATTGTCAAACCCTTCCTGGATCCGTTACAGTTTGCCTACCAGCCTCAACTTGGAGTGGAGGATGCTATCGTCCACCTCCTCCATCGAACCTATACTCACCTAGAGAAACCTGGGAGCTCTGTGAGGCTTATGTTTTTTGACTTCTCTAGCGCCTTTAACACCATCAGGCCCACCCTACTGGAGGAGAAGTTGAAGAACATGCAGGTGTTCACTCCACTGGTCTCTTGGATTATGGACTACCTCACTGGCCGCCCCCAGTACGTCCGCATATAGAACTGTGTGTCTGACACTGTGATCTGCAGCACCGGTGCTCCTCAGGGGACAGTTCTTTCTCCCTTCCTCTTTACTCTGTATACATCTGATTTTAGTTACAACTCTGAATCCTGCCACCTTCAGAAGTTCTCTGATGACTCTGTGGTTGTTGGATGTATTCAGGGTGGAGACACCTCAGAATATCAGATGGTAGTGGACAGCTTTGTTACCTGGTGTGAGCTCAATCACCTACAGCAGGTGAGGAAGTGGAGATTGTTGCGGACTACAGATACCTGGGAGTCCATATAGACAACAAACTGGACTGGTCATCAAACTCAACAGCACTCTTCAAGAAAGGCCAGAGCAGGCTGTATTTTCTGAGGAGGCTCAGGTCTTTCAATGTCTGCAGCACCATGCTGCAGATGTTCTATGAGTCTGTGGTATCTAGTGTCATCTTCTATGCAGTGGTCTGTTGGGGAAGTAGCATGAAGAGGGCAGATAGAAATAAACTGGACAAATTAATCAGGAGGGCTGGCGCTGTACTCGGCATGGAGCTGGAGCCTGTTCACGTTGTGGCTGAAAGAAGGATGTTGTCAAAACTCCACGCAATCCTGGACAACCCTTCTCACCCACTACACAGTGTGCTGGTCGACCAGAGGAGCACTTTCAGCCAGAGACTGATCACTGCCAAGTGTTCCACTGAGCGCCTCAGAAGATCCTTTATCCCTGTGGCCATCAAGCTGTACAACTCCTCTCTATAAGTGCTGGCACTTTCATGTGCAATTCATATGCAATTCATGTTCATTTTATGTGCAATAAGGACTTTAATGTGCAATACAAATTTATTTATTATTATTACTGCCTATTTTTCTGTACTTGATCACCGTTAGCACACTGGACTTATCATACTCAACATTTACATCATTATGGGTATGTTTCATTACGCATTTTTAATTTATTGATTTACTTTTTATATACTGTATAGGTACAAATTTATTTTTATTTTATTTTTATTTTTATTTTCTTATTTCTTTCTTCCTTCTTGAGAGCAATTGTAACATGGCAAAGCAATTTCCCCCTGGGATTAATAAAGTTCTTTGAATCTTGAATCTTGAATTAAATCTTGTATACGCATGAACATTGCATTGCATACGCTGAGGGCTGAGCATGAGAGGAAGGTAAGGTGTCTTTTATTTGCAGGTGCAGGAAGGGCAAGTGGGGTGCCGGGTGGTAGTGCAGGCTTGGTGCTGGATGAAGGGGCTTGGTTGTCCCTGAAAGGGGCACTTTGCACATAAGCATTGCCATGCTGAATCCCCGCCTGACGTTGCACCTTGATGTCAAAGTCCTGTAGAGAGCGAAACCACCAAGTCACCCAGGCGTTGGAAACCTTAGCCTTATAGAAGTTATAGAAACTAGGGCAGGCAGTTTTTGAGGGGGTAGGCTGCAAGATTCCGGAAAACAGAATTTTGAGATTGTCCTTAAGATGGAAAACAAAAATGTTACTGTTAGATGGAGAGAGTTCTGTAGATGATGCATTATTATATAGAAAAGGTCAACAAGGAGGCTTAATGGAAGTATAGTGATCATGCTGCTCTCATTTCCTGTAGCATAGCACATAGTCTCAGAACAGGCCTAGTTAATCGGTGACAATCCAGGGCCAAGGCCAGGGAGCAGACAAGCAGGCTAAACCGACCGTCTGCTAGCTGCACTGAGTCGTCACTTAGGTTCCACCATATTGAGACTGTGTCTGTTCGCCGAGCTAAACAAAATTATAGATGTACTCAGACAATTTGTTTTAGTAACCTAATTAACATAAAATTAAATCAAACTGAATGCACAGCCAGCACCATTGATCTGAAGCTAGGACTGTTGAATATTAAATCTCTTAGGTCTAAAGCACTTATTGTTAATGAAACCATTACTGATCAGGAGTTTGATGTACTGTGTTTAACAGAAACGTGGATTAAACCAAATGAGTTTGTAGCATTAAATGAAACTAGTCCTCCCGGGTACAGTTACATACATCAGCCCCGTCTAACTGGCAGAAGAGGAGGCGTCGCAGTCATCTACAGTCAGGTCCATAAATATTGGGACATCGACACAATTCTAACATTTTTGGCTCTATACACCACCACAATGGATTTGAAATGAAACGAAAAAGATGTGCTTTAACTGCAGACTGTCAGCTTTAATTTGAGGGGATTTACATCCAAATCAGGTGAACGGTGTAGGAATTACAACAGTTTGCATATGTGCCTCCCACTTGTTAAGGGACCAAAATTAATGGGACAGAATAATAATCATAATTCAAACTTTAAGTTTTTTAATACTTGGTTGCAAATCCTTTGCAGTCAATTACAGCCTGAAGTCTGGAACGCATAGACATCACCAGACGCTGGGTTTCATTCCTGGTGTTGCTCTGCCAGGCCTCTACTGCAACTGTCTTCAGTTCCTGCTTGTTCTTGGGGCATTTTCCCTTCAGTTTTGTCTTCAGCAAGTGGAATGCAGCTCAATCGGATTCAGGTCAGGTGATTGACTTGGCCATTGCATAACAGTCCACTTCTTTCCCTTCAAAAACTCTTTGGTTGCTTTTGCAGTATGCTTTGGGTCATTG
>CM040983.1:279087-289425 GCA_022985145.1 Pangasius djambal | reverse complement strand
GGCCAGCCTTGCCCTCAAAGATAGTCCAATTATCTATAAAGCCCACATTGTTTTCGGAGCACCACCTGGACATCCATCAGTTCAGCGACCACCTGCTGTAAGCTGCATTTACACACCCCTACTGAAGGTATATATCATTAGCTCCTACATGAATAACTATCTTTGCAAACCAGTCTGCCATTATTCATTTAAAACACAACATTTATAAACTGCATTGATTGATTGTTCAAATAAAATGAAAGAACCTCTCTCCATACCAACTATTTGGGCTGGAAATGATCACATGTGTAGGTCAGCACTGGTGGAGAGAGGTTTTGGTGACCCAAAATGTTTCCCAGTGACTGTTTAACTGATATTTGTGGTGAACTGAGCTAAAGGTCTCTCAGCAGGTTTGTTTTTCCCGTCACCATGCGCACACGGAGTTATAGATGTATAGACAAAAACCACATCCTGCTGAATGTAGAAGGGTTTTTTTTTCCCATCCAATTCGCCACTCTTGGCCACTGCCACTGATCTATATGCTATTTTTATCAAGTCTCTAACAGCAGCCAGAGTTTGGTTGAAGTGGTGCTTTTATCACAAACTGAATCTTTTTACACCCTACTACCATTACATTTATCTAATATCACATTTCTGACTGTAGTGGCCTGTCGTGCACACAGGATAGTCACCAGACAGTGAACACGGTTTATAATCTGTCTGTCTAATTTCATTAGAGTGTAAAATAAAAGTTACATTAATATGAACTACACCACAAGCAGATTTAAAGATCAATATCTGTTCTAAACATCAGTTTAGCAGATTTCATGGGCATGATGAACATATACTCACAGTCCACAAAATACATTGAGTGAGTGGAGGATCTGCAGGCTGGAGAATGACCAGACTGGTCTGAGCTGACAGGAAGTCTATAGTAACTCAAATAAGCACTTTTTACTGTGGTGAGCAGAAAAGCATCTCAAAATTTACAAAACATATCACATCAGGCTTCTCTCCTGTCAGCCAAAAACTGGAATCTGAGGCTATCATGGGCACAGACTCACCCCCACTGGAGAACTGAACTGTCGCTCACTCAGTGTTTTGTTTTTCGCACCATTCTGTGGAAACTCTAGAGACCGTTGTGTGTGAAAATCTCAGATCATCAGCAGTTTCTGAAAAACTCAAACCGGCACATCTGGCACCAACAGCCACTCCACGGTTAAAAAGTCACAGAGATCAGACTTTATCTTCATTCTGATGTTTGATGTGAACATTAACTGAAGCTCTTGACCTGCATCTGCAGGATTTTATGCATTATGCTGCTGCCACATGATTGACTGATGGGATAACTGCATGAATGTGCAGGTGTTCCTAATAAAGTGGACAGCGAATGTATGTGATTGTGGTGATTTTGTATTATTAATCAGTTCTACGGTTAATCAGTATATCATCAGTCACTGTTCTGTTTAAAATAACGTGAGTATGAGCCAGAAAATATTCAGAAGTCTGAAGATAAGTGGGAACCTTGATCATCCTAATGTTATTCTAGCTGTACAGGGGTGTTGGCAAGACGCCAGCCTTTGAGGCAATCTTCTCTGCAGGCTTTGTGCAGCTGACCAGTACGATAAGAAGCAGGATGCTGAGTGAGGTCTTGACCAGTATATAACCTTTCTACCTTCAGAGGCTTTCTGTATACAGTACGCTTCAGTGTTGTGACAAAATCCTCTCCGGCCTCCTCAATAAAGAAGGCTGATTTTCTCTCTCTCAAAGATTGCCAGCTTGTTTTGTTTCAGCTAGATTTCTGCTACAACATCAGGAGCCTGAATGCCCACAGGAACTGAAACTGCCTGGGGTAAAAAAAAAAGCTCTATAAAGAAGAGCAGGTTCTCTAAAACAGCTGGCATTCTATTAGTAATGTCTGAGGGAAAAAAAAAAAGTTATTGCATTAAAAGCACAACGTACAACAAAATATCAGGTGCTATACAAACATATTAAAGTGTGTGTGTGTGTGTGTGTGTGTGTGTGTGTGTGTGTGTGTGTGTGAGAGAGAGGTGGTTTAGTGACAGACAGGAAGTTCGATTTTGCTTTGCTTGTAATGTGGGTTTGATCTGAAACCCAAAAGCGTGCTGAGACCAAGAGTTCGCATTTGCTCCCTAAGCTCGAGATGGAAGTGTACCTGCTCTTCTTTCTGCTGTCTTATGCAAATATACACATTGTTTCTACCGGTATGTTGATTTTATATTTAACTTTATGATTATTATTATTATTATCATCATCTTCATAGAGCTGGTTATGAATACAGTTAGATATACTGGCACCATAAAACATTCCACAATCATAAACAATATGAACCATAAGGATCTTTTTTTTTTTTTTTTTTTTTTTTTTTATTTCAATGCAAAGCAAGGAATCATGAATCGCCATGAAGATCAAAGTTTACGGATGGTAGCGCATCCATTAATAAATAACGATATCAGTAAAACAATCCACGAAGACATATGATTTTTCTCTTTTGTTGTTCTTATTTTTGGTCTTCTTACCACTTTCTCTTTTTTCCTTTCTTCTTCTTCATCCATTTCTCTGAACATGTATTTTGTCTATTCTGTTTGCATACCCCATGTTCAGAAGGAGATAAGAAGGAACTCCAAAAAGTTTTATTTATTATATATAATATATCAGAATTATACAGATTGAATAATTCTGAATGTACAGTGATGGGGAAAATATTCAAACACTTTTGGGCGTGCTATTTAATGTACTTCTTTTGACTTTGTATTTATAAATATGAACAAAAATGTATGTATTCATAAGCATAAACAAAGATATGTTTAAAAAAGTAATTGATCAGGAAAAAAGTATTTAGATTAGCCACAAATTACTGACATTTGTACTTGGTTGGTAATTACAGCTTAGAGGTGACTACGATAAGCAGTGTCAGGTTTTTTAGGTTTTCCCATTCGGCTCTGCCCAAACTTGATAAATGGCTTTTAAGTTTTGAAGGACACAAGAGGACAACTCATCTTTTCTTCTGTTTGCAAAGGCTTAGCAAAGCAATAGCAGAAGCAGTACAGTAATATAAGAAGGTTGATAACCTTTAAAAATAGATACAATCACGAAATATGCATAAATATAAATAAAGATATCTAAACTAATATTTCACACTTCATTGAAATCAACATCAACATAAATCAAACATCAAACTTCACATCAATCAACTCTAACAAATTCCATTAAACAAAATCCACATAATTTCAACACAACACTGACATTTCCCAACTTCAAAGTTAATACATGACATTAACACAGATGAAAATGTTAACAATGGTCATACCAGTTGTGTCTTCAGGGTTGAATTTGAGCTGAATGGGTGAAAGTCCTTCCTTTATCAATGAAGACCTTCTCCAAACTTTTCACCTCCATGTGCTCTTAGAGGTGCACCATTTTTATTGTTCCCCCCGGAAACACACCCTTACAGGTTCCATCTCAGCAACCACACTGCTCTGCCCTCTGCAGGAATTTCTTGACGCAACAAGCAGTAATTAGTTTTTTGTAGAAATATGGTTCAATTTTGGCCCCATTCCTCTCGGCACATTGTCGTCAATTCCCCAAGATCACAAAGATCCCTCTGATGGGCTCCAACTAAATTTTCAGTAAGATTCGAGTGAGAAGATCGGCTCATGCAAGGACTTCTGGAGTTAATGTGGCTGGATGTTTGGGGTTGTTGTCTTGTTAAAACAGTTGCTTGATCAATGAGATTAAATTCTCCTCTAATATGTTCCAGTACATCGCTCCGTTCATGTTTCCTTAGACGGTGTGTAAAGCCCCGGTACCTTTTACAGAGAAGCAGCTCCATTTCATAAAGCTCCCATCACCATGCTTCACTGTGGGTCTGGTGTTCTTGGGCTCATACACACAGTCCTTCTTTCTCCAAACATGAAGCTGAATTATTCAGTTCTACTCTTGCTTTGTCTGAACAGAGTATATTCTTTTATATAACTTTTTTTTTTTTGCACAAATCTGTATGCCTTTAAAGCATGGGATGATTTACACACACACACACACACACACACACACACACGCACACACACACACACACACAAACATTTATTGCACCATGCTAAATGTGTACAATCGGAAGCTTTATTTATCTATTTAACTATTACTTGTTACTGATGAAGGTGAGTCAAATGAAACCCTTGAGAGAGCGACATAAATTCTACAGAATCTACAGTAGGCTTGTTAAGTGCTGGAACACTTACATCAAATGAAATGTAGAAAAATAATACTTTATAATAACAGTTTGCACTCCATCATTGAACAGTTGATAACTTCAGTTCAACATAATAGACTTTAAGTTAAAACTATAATGAATTCAGAAATGATGTTCATACTCATAAGTTCTCATAAGCTCATAATAACTGCACTATTTGTCCTTATAGTACACAATAATAGAAGGGGTTTATTTATAATCGCACTATCCGTTGCACCCAGATGAGGATGGGTTCCTTTTGAGTCTGGTTCCTCTCAAGGTTTCTTCCTCATATCATCTCAGGGAGTTTTTCCTCACCACCGTCACCTCTGGCTTGATCATTACGGATAAATTCATACATTTAAAATGTATATCCTGTATTTATATATTTCTGTAAAGCTGCTTTGTGACAGTGTCCATTGTTAAAAGTGCTATACAAATAAAGTTGAATTTATTTGAATTGAATAATTGAATTGAAATTGAATTAATAAAATTTTGTGGCATGTATTTGCAATAAATTGTGCAAAATAGAAAAATTAAGGTTTCATTTGCATTAGCATTGTACCTTCAGTGTTAAAACCAAAGGAAAACGTCTGACACCAAACACGTCTTGAGGTAAAGGTGAAACTGTGCACATTTTATGTTTAGTCAAACTGTACTTTAAGACGTTTATTTTATTTTTTTAGATCTGTCACCTGACACGCGGACTGTCAGAGAGAAAGACAACGTTTCACTGCTGTGCAGCATCAAGGATCATGAGGAGGTGGCCTGGTATCGTCTGAGTTTCGACACGTTAACGCTCCTGATCTCAGCACAGAAAACTCGCACTGTAAAGAGCCTCCCTGTTTATTACAACAGAGATGAGAAGCGTTTTGTACTGAAGCCAGACAGCGAGATTACCATGGCTACCTTCACCATCATGAACATCACGGAGGATGATCTGGGACTTTATTTCTGCGGAATTACAGCCGAGCCAGCACAGATGCATTTCGGCAGAGCTACAAGACTGCAGTTTGAAGGTTTGTGCACTCTTTTTTTTTTATTTTTTAATTTATTAGGCTTTTATCATTATATCAAAACTACATGTAAAAATAAAAGAAGTAGATACAAGATGAAAATTCAGCAACTCGCAGCAACCCAGAATATATAAACAGAATATAAGCTTGATAAACAGGTAAACAAGGTGCAGTTAGTAAAGTAGTAAACTCCATCAGAGGTGGTCACATCACCTAGAATATCAAATGACTCACAGCTGTCCTGGACTTAAAATATGTAAGAAACTTCCCTCCAGTATTCTTTAAACAGATTGTTTGACAGCAAGCAGTGATATACTAATAACTCTGGAAGTTATTCCTTACTGATCTGGTATCAGCATCGGTGACTTCTGTAATGACGTCGAAAAGCAGCTCTGATGTGCACGTTTATTTGTGTTGAGTAAAGAAGAAAACAAACTTCCGTTACAAATCCATTTATGTGGAGCGTCTGCTGAATGAGCTGTTGCTATAGAAACGGTAACATATTAGAATGAGAGGCTTAATATATAATTTTAAAAATATACTTTTAATTAATTCATTCATTTTTATTTTTATATATCAATGATATCATAATGTAATGATGCAAGTGATTCACGTAAAAACACACAGGACAGGAGGATGTAGACACTCACACACACACACACACACACACACACAGACACACACACACACACACACACAGATAACATGTGGTTTGCTGAGGATGTAAAATACTGACTTAGTAACTGAGTTTTTATTGTCTTAAAAGATAATAAGGATAAAAAGGAAGAAACGAACGAAACATTCTCTACCCAAAAACCACCAGGAGAGGAAATGGAGAATACAGGTAATAAACATAAAATTAAAACACGCAAAACAAACAAAATTCACTTCTGCAATAAAATTAATATTCATATAGCAACATTTATACATTAAATCTCTCTATGTCTCTCTGTAAATGTGTGGTGTGTTCTCTTTTCTGGAATATGAGAGTTTTAGTCTTTTTGAGGTTGACTGTCATGGCCCAGGTCTGAAGGTACTGCTGCAGAAGATCGAAGTTCTGCTGTAGACCCTGAGCACTGAGGGACAGCAAGAACAAGTTCTGCTGTAGTCCCTGAGTGCTGAGGGACAGCAGGTTAAGGTTCTGCTGTAAACCCTGAGCACTGGGGGACAGCAGGACCGGTTTCTGCTGTAGAACCTGAGCGCTTGGGGACAGCAGGACCAGGTTCTGCTGTAGACCCTGAGCATTGGAGGACAGCAGGAACAAGTTCTGTTGTAGTGTGAGTGCTGTGGGACAGCAAGCACAGTTTCTGCTATAGACCCTCAGCACTGAGGGACAGAAGATCGAGGTTCTGCTGTAGACCCTGAGCGGTGGAGACAGCAGGAACAGGTTCTCTTGTAGACCCTGAGTGGCGGGGGCAGGTGGACCTGGTTCTGCTGTAGACACAGAGCGCTGGGAAACAGCAGGACCAGGTTCTGCTGTAGACCCTGAGTGCTGGCAGGCAGCAAGCACAGTTTCTGCTGCAGACCCTGAGCATCGGGGGACAGCAAGATGAGGTTCTGCTGCAGAACCTGAGTGCTGGGGGACAGCAGGAACAGGTTCTGTTGTAAAACCTGAGCGTTGAGGGACAGCAAGACCAGTTTTGGCTGTAGAACCTGAGCACTGAGGGACAGCAGGTGGATGTTCTGCTGTAGACCCTGAAAACTGGGGGACAGCAGGACAAGGTTCTGCTGTAGTCCCTGAGCACTGGGGGACAGCAAGCACAGTTTCTGCTACAGACCCTGAGCATTGGGGGACAGCAGGACCAGGTTCAGCTGTAGAACCTGAGCACTGGGGGACAGCAGGACCAGGTTCTGTTGTAGACCCTGAGCATTGGGGAGAGGAAGAATAGATTCTGCTGTAGACTCTGAGCACTGGAGGACAGCAGGACCAGTTTCTGCTGGAGACCCTGAGTGCTGTGGACAGCAAGACCAGTTTCTGCTGTAGACCTTGAGTGCTGGGGAACAGCAGGACCAGTTTCTACTGTAGATCTGGAGCACTAGGGGACAGCAAGACCAGGTTCTTGTGTAGACCCTGAGTGATGGGGACAGCAATGCCAGGTTTTTCAGGAGACCCTGAGAGCTGGGGACAGCAAGACCTGGTTCTGCTGTAGACCCTGAGAGCTGGACACAGCAAGACCACGCTCTGCTCTACACCCTGTGAGATGGGGACAGCAAGACCAGTTTTTTCTGACCCTGAGCACTGAGGGACAGAAGATCGAGGGTCTGCTGTAGACCCTGATTGGTGGAGACAACAGGACCAGATTCTGTTGTAGACCCTGAGTGTTGGGGGACAGCAGGAACAGGTTCTGTTGTAGACCCTGAGTTGCGGGGGCAGCTGGACCTGGTTCTGCTGTAGACACAGAGCGCTGGGAAACAGCAGGACCAGGTTCTGCTGTAGACCCTGAGTGCTGGCAGACAGCAAGCACAGTTTCTGCTGCAGACCCTAAGCATTGGGGGACAGCAGGATGAGGTTCTGCTGTAGAACCTGAGTGCTGGGGGGACAGCTGGACCAGTTTCTGCCGTAGATCCTGAGCATTGGGGAGAGGAAGAATAGGTTCTGCTGTAGACTCTGAGCACTGGAGGACAGCAGGACCAGTTTCTGCTGGAGACCCTGAGTGCTGTGGACAGCAAGACCAGTTTCTGCTGTAGATCTTGAGTGCTGGGGAACAGCAGGACCAGTTTCTACTGTAAATCTGGAGCACTAGGGGACAGCAAGACCAGGTTCTTGTGTAGACCCTGAGTGATGGGGACAGCAATGCCAGGTTTTCCAGTAGACCCGGAGAGCTGGGGACAGCAAGACCAGGCTCTGCTCTACACCCTGTGTGATGGGGCCAGCAAGACCAGTTTTTTCTGTAGACCCTGAGAGCTGGGGACAGCAAGACCAGGTTCTGCTGTATACTCTGAATGATGAGGACAGCAAGACCAGGTTCTGCTGTAGACTCTGAATGATGAGGACAGCAAGACCAGGTTCTGCTGTAGACCCTGATTGATGGGGGACAGCAAGACCAGGTTCTGCTATAGACCCTGAGCAATGAGGATGGCAAGACCAGTTTCTGCTGTAGACCCTGAACACTAGGGACAGCAAAATCAGGTTCTGCTGTAGACCCTGAGCACAGGGGAAAGCAAGACCAGGTTCTGTTGTAGACTCTGAGACAGCAGGATCAGGTCAACTACATAAAGCAGGAGTTTAATCTCTGAGTCAGGTAGAGTGAGACCTGGCACTGCAGACCATTCTAAAATGGAGGCCAATTCATTGACCTATATATTGAGTTGTGTAGGACTTAAGCAGCAGCCCTGTTTCACTCCACGCTCCTGAGAGATGAAATTTGTTTGTTTGTTGCCAATTCTTATTCAGCACTTGTTTCCTGTGTACATAGATTTAATGAGATCATATGTGTTACCCCTTACACTACCATCTAATTAAATATCCATAAAACTTAATGCCTAATAGAGTAATCTCTCTCTCTCTTCTTCTCTCTCTTTCCCAGGTGACGCGAGTGTGTGTGAGAGAGTGTTGATGTTTGGTGGTGTGTTCATGGCTGCTCTGCTCCTCTTCCTCACTACAGTAGTTGCGTGTAGTGTGATCAGGAAAAAAAAAGAACAATCAGTTAATCAGAGATAAATGTTTTTGGTTTTGCTAATAGATTATTGAATGCCATCAGATCACATGATCATTATGGATTCATTGTCATGACTGTGGGCTGAAGAGGTGAGTTTTAAGTTGAATCATTATTAATTTCATAATTGTTGCTATTAAAAATCAAAACATTTGCAAAGACTAACTTTTTAAAATAAACTTTGTAATGAGATGATTTGATGATATTCCTTTTTTCATTGTTCAGTTAAGTTTATCTTCACCTCTAGCGGTCTCTGTCTCTTCACTACTGACTGTTAATGTTCATTCCACCTGTTTCAGGTTTCTGTTTATCATGTTTTTGTTCGAAGAATCAGCTATTTAATGTTAATAAATATATTTTTACTGTCTTTAATTCAGAAATAAAACAGACTAAAAATATCACCGTGCTGAATCAATTTCTACTTTAATATGATTAGTTGTCTACTTTTTATAATTACTGGGCTACTAGTAAAAATACTTCTTTTACAGTGCCACTCACAGGCTGAAAACAGCAGGTAGAGAAGAAAATCACTGAAGGAGAAATTAATGTAAAAGGGAGATTTCAGTCTGAACACAATTGTTGAAACATGTATTGGATTTTTACATTTAATTGAACTGTTGACATTAGATTCATTCACTACGTTTAGTTTGTAAAGTTCAGTTTTGTAATTAGGAGAAGTGGTTCTGTGATGCACGTGCAAAGAAAAGCTTTCCACATCTCTGTCACTCTCTCTGTCTCTATCTCTGTCTCTCTTTCGCTATTTCTCTCACAAACACAGAAAACAACGTGGGCTTTATAGATAACTGGACTATCTTTGAGGGCAAGGCTGGCCTGTTAGGGCGGGACGATGTCCATCCCACTCGGGAAGGTGCTGCTCTCATTCCTTACAGCATAGCACATAGTCTCAGAACAGGCCTAGTTAATCGGTGATGATCCAGGGCCAAGGCCAGGGAGCAGACAAGCAGGCTAAACCGACCGTCTGCTAGCTGCAATGACTCGTCACTTAGGTTCCACCGTATTGAGACTGTGTCTGTTCCCCGAGCTAAACAAAATTATAGACATACTCAGACAATCTGTTTTAGCATTAAATCAAACCGAATACATAGCCAGCACCGTTGATCTGAAGCTGGGACTGTTGAATGTTAGATCTCTTAGGTATAAAGCACTTATTGTTAATGAAACCATTACTGATCAGGAGTTTGATGTACTGTGTTTAACAGAAACGTGGATTAAACCAATGAGTTTGTAGCATTAAATGAAGCTAGTCCTCCCGGGTACAGTTACATACATCAGCCCCGTCTAACTGGCAAAGGAGGAGGCGTCGCAGTCATCTATAATGATAATCTAGACATCACACAAAAACCTAGTCATAAATTCAACGCATTTGAAGTTCTTTATTCTAACATAACATTTGTAGCCACTAAAAATAAGTCTACCC
>CM040983.1:240002-252995 GCA_022985145.1 Pangasius djambal | reverse complement strand
CTTCCCAGAAGAGTTGAAGCTGTAATAGCTGCAAAAGGTGGAGCGACATCATATTGAACCCTATGGGTTAGGAATGGGATGGCACTTAAGTTCATATGTGAGTTAAGGCAGGCGACCGAATACTTTTGGTAATATAGTGTATATTTATAAAATAGAAAGAAAGTAAAACAAATATATACACCTTCCTTTCATTTTGAGTGCAATTGTAACATGGCAAAGCAATTTCCCCCTGGGATGAATAAAGTTCTTTGAATCTTGAATCTTTGAAAGCAGAACTTTTAACTTTTAGTGTTAAACGAGAACAAAACCAAAATCATTTTGTTTGGTTTAAAGTCATATGAAGACTGTGCCCTTCATTTTGGTCATCTATCTTCCTAATTTACACCCTGTGCTAAAAATCTTGGTGTTCTTTTTGATTGCAACCTGGGTTTTGAGAAACAAATTAGTGCAGTGGTCAAATCAAGCTTCTTCCACTTACGGCATTTATCAAAAATCAAATCTTTACTCTCTGTAAAAGAGTTTGAAAAGATTATTCACTTGTTTGTTCTATCTCATTTAGATTACTGTAATTCACTATACTATGGTATAAGTCAGTCCTCTATAATGCGTTTACAGATAGTCCAAAATGCTGCTGCAAGGTTGCTGACAGGCAGACGGAGGTTCGATCACATCTCGCCCATTCTTATTTCACTAAACTGGTTACCAGTCAAATTTAGAATTATTTTTAAAATCTTAACTTTTGTTTTTAAATCTCTGCATAATCAAGCCCCATCATATCTCTCTGAGGCAATCTCTACTCATAAACCAAATAGGTCCTTAAGATCCAGTAATCTTGGTCTCCTCTCTGTCCCTAGATCGAGGTTCCATTGCAGAGGTGATCGAGCCTTCGCTGTTGCCGGTCTTAGTCTATGGAACAAATTACCAGCTTCTATTAGAGCTGCGCCCTCTTTGCCAGTATTTAAATACCTGCTTAAAAAAATCTTTTGTCAATAGCTTTTATATAGCCATGTCAATTGTATTGTTATATTGTGTTTTGATGTTTTGTGGTTTCTTATTTGTTTTTTTAGCTGTATTGTATAGCACTTTGGATCAACCGGTAGTTGTGTGAAAGTGCTTTATAAATAAAGAAAGAAAGAAAGAAAGAAAGAAAGAAAGAGAAAGATAGATGGACTCATAGACTGTATAACAGGTTATGTAAATTTCTGCACGGACAGCGTGATCTCCATCAAGACCGTGTGCTGTTTTCCCAACAATAAACCCTGGGTGACTAAGGATATCGAGGCATCACTGAACAGGAAGAATGCGCACAGAAGGAGGCACAGATACAGCTGAGGGAAAAGGGCCAGTCGTCACCATAACTGAGGAAGATGTGAGAAAAGGCCTGACAGCCTCAGTCCCAGAGTGCTCAGAGGATGTGCTAGTCAGCTGTGTGGGGTTTTTCAGTACATCTTCAGCCTGAGCCTGATGACCATCCCTGTTCTGTGGAAGACATCATGCCTTGTTCCTATCCCCAAGAAAAAGCAACCAAACACCCTCAGTGACTACAGACCAGTGGACTTGACTTCACATGCCATGAAGTCACTGGAGAGGCTAGTCCTGAAGCACCTCTGTTCACTAGTTGAGCCGTCACTTGACCCTTTGCAGTTTGACTACCAGCCCGCATGGGAGTGGAAGACACTATCCTCCTTCTGCTGAACAGGGCTTATACTCACCTGGATGAGGCAGGCAGGTAGGTGAGAGTCATGTTTTTCGACTTCTCAAGCACTTTTAACACCATATGACCTGCCCTGATCAGGACTAAGCTGCTGGACATGCAGATGGATGCTCCACTAGTGGCCTGGATCACCAACTACCTCACAGGTTGGCCACAGTATGTACGGCTGCAGTGCCATGTGTCAGATGCAATAGTGAGCAGCACAGGGGCACCTCAGGGGACGGTCCTGTCTCCCTATCTGTTCACACTCTACACATCAGACTTCAGATACTACTCACAATCCTGCCATCTGCAGAAGTTTTCTGATGACTCTGCCATTGTTGGTTGTATCAACAGAGGACAGGAGGCTGAGTACAGGAATGTGGTGGACAGTTTTGTGGAGTGGTGTGAACTAAATCACCTGCAACAATCCACGACCAAGGAGTTGGTGGTGGATTTTAGGAGGCAAAGGAACCGTCCGAACTTAATCAGCATCCGGGGAACAGAGTTGGACATTGTTGAGGACTACAAGTACCTGGGCGTCCACATAGACAATAAGATGGACTGGACTAAAAACACTGAGGCTCTGTACAAGAAAGGTGTCTTCTCAGGAGACTACGATCTTTCATGTTTTGTCACTCGGTGGTGGCCAGCGTCATCTATGCAGCCGTAGATGAAGGCAGCCGATGCCAATAGACTCAATAAGCTCATCAGGAAAGCGGGTTCTGTCCTGGGAGTGGAACTGGAGTCTTTGGTGGAGGTGTCAGAGAGGAGGATGATGAGGAAACTACTCAGTATAATGGACAATGTCTCTCATCCCCTGCACGCCACGCTGGAGGCACATCAGAGCACCTTTAGCTGTAGACTAAGACCACCGAGGTGTACCACAGAACGCCACAGGAGGTCTTATATACCAATTCTGTATGACTCCTCCCCCTTCTGCAGGGAGTAAGGTTGTAACATCGGACACTGAGAATAATAGTATCACTATCATGTGCAATACCATTATTGTTACTATTTATTACTTCTCAATATCACTGCAGTACATCTGTGAATAATGTGCAATACCGTGGGCATTATCATTTTTCTGCTATTTGAGTGTGCAATACCATGCGCAAAATAAAGTGCAATATCGTGTGCAATGTCACTTTCTACTTTTCACTCTACTCTTCTACTTCTCCACTTATTTTTTGTGTAGTTACTTATTTTTTTTACTAAAGTATCTCACTTTTTTTTTTTGCTATTCTATTACGCACTGCAGTTATTATAGACACTGACAAAACATGGGTAGACCTTAGCCCAGAGTACATTATCTTTTATCAAAATGTATTAACTTGCTCTGCCTCCTTTTTCAATGACCTGCATTTATTCCCATATATCACTTTTCATGATCCAAGCAATTCTTGATGGATAAAATCAAATCCTGCCTTACTTTTTTTTTTTACTAATGAAATATGTTTCTTTCAAAAATATTTTATGTTACGGAAGTAAAATGAGTTGCTAATGGGTATTCACATTGACTTTTATTCATCAAGTAAAATTATTTTAGCTAACTTGTCTTGCTTTGATGGTGCAATAAATAGGGACAGACACATAAATGTAGAATAGTACGCTTGCAACAGCAACAGAGAACTTACCCAATGTGTGAAGGCCTTGGAGTCAGATATAGCTAAGCTCAAGAGTTAACAGAGTCTACAGGCGAACAGAGTTATTTGGAGGTTCTCTCAAGAAAAAAGACTCAATTGGCCGACCTACTGGGGGTAAAAACACAGGGGGCTCTGGTCCGGTCAAGGTTTCAAAGTTCAGATCAGATGGATGCCCCATCTAAATATTTTTTCAGTCTTGAAAAGAAAAATGGACAAAAGCGTTTCATTCACGCTTTGCGTTCGGCGGCTGGGGCATTCTTATTAAACCCTCAAGATAAACGAAAAAGGGCAGTTTGTTTCTATGAACATCTATACAGAAGCGAATCCAGGTCAGAATGCCGTGGGGAAAGCGTTTTTTTTAATGGCCTACCCCAGGTGTCTGAAGAAGCCAATATAGAATTCTCAGGTGTGCTGAGCCTGGGGGAACTGCATAGGACTCTTCAAGGCATGGAATCCGGGAAAGCGCCAGGGATCGATGGCCTTCTTGTCAACTTCTATAAGTTTTCCTGGGAAGAATTGGGAGAGGAACTCTTGCAGGTATTCAATGACAGCTTGGTCGGAGGACGGCTGTCACAGAACAGTCCTCACTCTTTTACCCAAAAAAGGGGATCTAACCAATATCAAGAATTGGCGTCCTGTTTTGCTTCTTTGTAGTGACTGCAAACTCCTGTCAAAGGCTTTAGCGAATAGATTGGCTAAAATAATGGACCAGGCTATTCATCCGGACCAGACTTACTGTGTTCCTAACAGGTCAATTGTTGACAATATTTCCCTTATTCGGGATATTTTTGATGTCTCTAAATTGTTAAACTGTGGTATCGGTTTGGTTTCATTAGACCAGGAAAAGGCATTTCGTAGGGTTGAACATCAGTATCTGTGGAGAACCTTAGATTTCATTAACAAGATCAAAGTTCTCTATAGTGGATGCTTGGTGAAAGAGGAGCGGAGTGAATCATCCTCATCAAGTGGACCTGATTACATTACAGCAGTTCTGGTTGCATGTGTCCTCTGAAAACCCTGAGCTCTCTAACAAGGCAATAATGTTTCTGAGGCCGTTTGCCACAATGCATCTCTGTGAAGTGAGATTTTCGGTGCTTGTGGCACCTCAGTAAAGATAGTTTGCGGTATGAAATTCAGATTTCTTTTGGCTATAAATCCACAGTGCACTGTCATAGACATGTAAATAACAGCACATGGTATCCTTCACAATTTGTGAGGTCAGGTGACATGGTCCTCCGTTCTGAAATCAGTGTGTTTTTCATAGCTACTCTTTATTTTATAATGCATATATAACAGTTGAACACTTAGAAGACTGAAACCATTGTCAGTTTGACCTGCTAGATTTGTGAAATTTTTCACTGCAAACCTTTTATCCGTCAAGATTTGCTAGCTTTGTGAAATGTGGAAATTAGGCGTTCTTCATGTTTAACGGCTATTTCCAATAAACATGAAGTCTGGGTTAATACAAAATCACTTGTTTCAGATACAGCCTCATTTGTGAAAATGTTCACAATAGTTCCTGACCATGGTAAGTCTGTTCACGCTATATAGTGAATTAGCCAAATTACATTTGTTTGCCTGATTTGAAAATCTGAAAAGCAGAAAACCCGATTGTCTAGTCTTGTTTGTTAACTTAGGGAAACTAAGCATCAAAACGGCTATTTACCTGTAATGTTACAACTTACCATCTTGGGAAATTGCCTAAACTGATTTACCAGTATTTCCAAAAAGGTCCTGTTCACACATGATCTCTAAAGGTAAAATGCCTGGAATTTCCCAGGAAAGGCTGTACACCTGAAAGCGCCTATTGTTAGCCCACAAGCTGTGCAGTTGGCCTTGTGTATTAGCATTCTTAGAGCTAAAGTAATGATTTGGAAATAAGCTACTGATGAACATATGGAGTGATGGATTCCTTTTATGAAGGATTCAAGGATTCTCTTTCGACCGTTAGCAAACGTAACGGACACTTTTCATTACATTTTCTGTCATGGCATTGCTTGGTCTTGGTTAAAAACAATGTTTTGAATTAAATCTAATTGTTCGTGCTGATAATAGCTGTATACAAACAATTATTATAGTAATGCAGATTCCTGAAAGACGTGATGCGAGAGTATTTCTCCCTTTACATCTCAGATATTATGATCGGCAGGATTTGCGGACCTTCAGACCGGTACGCAGCGAGGCTCTGTGATGAAGAGGAGGACTGGGGGTCTGTTCAGATCAAAGTTAAGCACAGTTATTCATCAGAGTTCACAGACAGACTGTTTTAGCATTCCTCCAAAGCGCTCCTCAGACACAGTTACAAATGTTAAAGGACTGCCACAGTGCAGTGCCCTTCACCGTATTGATAGATACACGTTAATTAACCTTGTACTGCTGCATTATTATTGGTGTTGGAGACTGCTTTACATCCTGCTCCTGTTTTTTTTTTTAAATACAATATAACATTATTAGTTCTTAAGCAAAATGTTTCTGCATCCTGTAATAAACATACACTTTAGTGACTGGTTTAAAGAGGAGTTTTAGGTGAATAATCTTTTTACTAATGAAATGTCAAATGTCAAAATTAATTAGTACACACTACTAATGGATATATTCTTTAAAATGCATTACAAATGGTAAAACAAAGAAGTGGTATAACAGAGAAAGTCAGGGAGGAACCTGAGAAAAGAGAGTGAGAGAACTTTGACCCAGCTGAGTGAGCAGAGGATGGATGGAGCTGTGGAAAGCAGGAGGAGGAGAGAGGAATAACACGACAGCTTAGGATGGTATTTTCTACATTAGTAAATACTTGTGAACGTTTGAAAGAGAATCAGAGCTTGTCAGTGTGTTTCACATCACTGTGCATGAACTCACTAAACGCTCCAGTTTACAGGGTTGTTTTGCCATCTAGTGGATGCCACTTTTAATTCTCTAGATGTACATAAGATATGTGAGTGTGTGAATAATGCCTGCACACGTACACATACACATGGTGAAAGTGAAGTATATATGATACTAGCTACCTTTTTCCACTTCAGATATGTACTGCAGTGGGCATTTTTTCCAAATTTAGATTTGATTTCTGGACTGTGTGTGGTGAAACGTATTTGTTTTGTGTAAATAAGTAAAAAAATAAATAAAGATGCAAACGAGATGTTCAGAACAGGTTTTGTCTTTAAAAAAAAAATTTAATATTGCATAAAGATCTTGTGTTTCTCCTCTATTTACTTTTTTCTCATTTTAGATTCATTTTGGGGCTAAAATTAATGAGCGATCTTGATGTGTATCAGCATTTATGACATAGCTAGTAGCAAGAAGAGAGTAGATTTAAGATCTGTGCTAGTTCCCCATCTACTAATAATCATGGATTACTATCTGATTTTTAAAAACAGAAAGAAGGTCACGGTAAAGGAAGACGACATGATGGATGAAAGATTTGCAGGATTTTCCAGGTGCTGCAAATTTAATATATTTTAATAACCCAAAAATTAGTGAGTGCAGTGTTAAAAGTGTTAAAAACAAAAGAAATTTAAAAAACACTTGCATTTTTATTTATGAATTTCATTACTTTAATGGTTCACAAGAATGCACAGAAAATATCTGCTGTTTCACAGTAAATATTTCACTGTTTCCAACAAAGCAGCTGTAGGAATAAAGTGATATTATCTTAATCCCTTGCTCTCCTATTGCCAAGGACAGTAACTTATCGCAGTTGAAAGTTAAATGTGTTTTAACTTTGACTTAAATATCTGACTCCAATATTCAATTACAGATCTGACTCCAATTTATAATATCTGTTAATTATCCAAGTCCAATTTACCAGATTAGCTTAATGTTCTAAACAGTAACATTTTATTTAGTGCTGGAAGTCTAATATCTCACATACATTTAATTTAAACAGCTTTAAACTATGTTTTAGTAGAAAGTGTCATTACCACGTCAGAGAACTTATATACATTTATTACGCCTTTCCTATTTACTTGTCAGAGGTCTGTTCTCTAACATCCCATTCCTCTAATCAACATTATTCATTAATCTCCGAACATTCATGCAACACAACTCTTTTCAATAAGCACTACTGAGTACTTTAAAGAGTATTTACAAAGGTTTATTAACTAAAAGCAGAAGAGCGCAAGGAAAAATGTAAGAAAATAAGTAAGAGGTAAAATGTGAAAACGTACAGAACCAGTGAAACGAATGGACCCTTATGTGCCATCATACAGATTTAATTACTTTAGAGAGATCAGATCTAAGCTTCTCCCTTGAGACTAGAGACTAGATGGAACAATCTCTCCTCCATGATCTTCCTTTTCTTCTGAAGATCTTCCTGTCACTCTAACGCTCACACCCTGCTTATACCTCATGCACCTTTCTGAAATGTATAATGACCAGAGTAATAACTGGGAGAGTTGTTTTAATTAAATACAATTTAAGTAAACAGATTTATTCCATGTGGTCTCTCTCTCTCTCTCTCTCACCCACATTCCTGATTATTTTAATCTATCCAGTCCAGAATCAACTTCCTTCCACAAAGTATTAATCTACTACACAGCAAATTAAGAAAGCTGAGATACAGTAACAAACAAATATTATTTTATATTATCAGGAAGAGATACTCATTAACAAGGAGATGGTTTTTAAATCCCAAAACTCAGGTGCTCACTAAATACTGAATAAATGCATTTATTCAAATCATTCTGCTTTGAATAAATGCAAATACAGAATTGAATGTTCTGCTTTTAAAACTTGTATTTGACTGGAGTCATTAAGAGGATGCGGATGCTGATGTATGAGGAAAGTGAAGAGGATGCACTGGCTGCACGAACACTGCAGGAAGCCACAGCGGTAACGTGAGAGCCGTCAGACCCGGCGTTCAGTAAAGAGGAACCACGCTGGTTATGACCGAGTACCAAGCAGAACAATGTAGCTTTGCATTCGTATAACATTCATCTAAAACATAATAAATGAAAACTGATTAACTACAGATCAAAGTCACATACAGTGTACATTAGAAACGCACTTTTCAGTGTTAGCGTACTGCTAATTAATGAACTAGACAAATGAATACCGCATTTATATAAAAAAGAGCGTCAGGTACTTAAATAACCTGATTAGCAATAACGTATTGGTAAACAGGGAGAGCCAAAGTGCGACAGATGCAGTGACAGATGAACAGTTTTTGTTATCTTGGCTCCTAGGAAATGGCTCCTCATGAAATCTTGAGGAGTTTGACATGATCAGCTAACAAAGCAGTAAAAATCTCAGAGAAGAGAATGCAGAAAAGCTGAGCATATATGGAGAAAAACTTAACTTTATATACACTGTGATATCTGTAAGGAGATGCTGCACAAATATAACTTACAAAGGAATCAATCTTACTTCTCAGACATTATTAGCAAAAACATCTTCGACTGGTTTAGAAATCCGCCAACTCAGGTAGCACCTGATCATGTCTCGGCTATAAAACGTAATGAAATTTCATCAAAAAAAAAAAAAAAAAAAAAACACGTAGTGTGTATGTAGAGACACTGATCTGCTTTCTGAGCATAACGAAAATTATATTTATTATTTTTCCAGTAATAAACATATCCCCACCTCACTGGCTGTTACCGGTGAGTTTAGAGAACGCTCCTTTTCTAAACTGCCTTTAAAGTAAAACAGAAATCACTTGCTGGTCTGCCATTGGACAGGAGAGACTGAGCCTGAGCCACCTGAGCGCATGTCCCTGGAATGTGTCATGGTTATAGATATGAATTATCAGAGATTTCGCCTCTCATAAGGCCAGGAAGAAGAGCATCTAACGGTAGAACATCAAACTCAAGGCCCCTCGTTTCATTCGGCCTGCATGAGCTATAAAAACTATAATAATATCGAAATGGACAGAACACTACTACTGAACATTTTCATGCTATCGAGCTTTCACAGCAGGTTCGTACCTGCAGGGTTCTGAATGCGCCAATGAACAGCTTTAGTTTACCCCCTTCGAGGGCTCATTAAAACGCTGATGTGGTGCTGCTTTGAATGCGCTCTTATGACCAATGCTTGTGATGCTGGAAATGTAAAAATTGTAAACGGTGCTGCTCTGAGTTTATATTCCGTGTTTAATAAACCTGTTCTCACAGTTTCGTGTTACAAACACAGAAGCGCAATAGCAGCGTTTCAAAACCTCTGGTGAAAAAGTGAACAACGGCAGCAGATACAGTTCACAGTCACTGCAGCATCACTACATGCAAACTTGTCCTGTAGCCTGTATTGTATATAATACATCTACCTGTGTGTGTGTCTGAAATTGAACGTTTTGAATAACATATGGTATCCAGATGGCTGTTAACACAGACCCAGGACCCGGTGTGGTCTTACTCCAGGCCTGGTCTTGCTAGCTTTAAAGATTAACCTGGCCCAGAAGGTCTTGTAGATTTTTTTTTTTTTTGTAGAAATTAAAAGAAGGCTAAGAAATATTTGTCTATCATCTGCGACATACAGGAGGTGTGTGTAAGTGCAGGGTCTTCATTAACAAAAATGCAAATATAACAAACAAAGTGGAAACAAGGATCATTAATAGAACCAAAAAAAAAACAAAAATGAGAGAAAGAGCCTACAAAACACTCGAGACTAATCACAACTGAGGAAATAAACGACAAAAGTTAACACAAGCAACAAAAGGAGCTTAAATAGTGTTGCTAATTCGGGCCAATGCAAAACAGCTGTGAGTGATCAGGGCAGCAGGGGACAGGGTCATGTGACACGCTGGGGCTGATGGGTAGTGTAGTCCGAGACCGTCCTTATCAATATTGTTTCATAACTTTAGTTTATGGTAATTTTACTTCTTTCTTCTCATAGGAAAGAAGCTGCATTATTGTTTAATTATTGTCCAACACCAGCACCAGCACGTTCTCACAGATGAGAAGCTTTCTCAGTGTGAACAGCGTAGGAAGAGTTTTACTCAACAGAGTCTCACGAAACACCAGTGCATTCTCACGGACCTGCAGCTGATTTGTTAACATGTAAAACACTTCCCACAGCACAGCGGCCTGGACCCTTCCAGTCTCAAGGAAACGTGTGAAACTGCAGGCAAAGCGTGATTATGCTCATGATCAAGGTCGTCCTCGAAATTCCTGCTGATTTCATGTTTTGTCTGATCGTCAAATCTCCTCTCTCTTTCCACTGCTGAGACGATCAAGAGGACTTTCCCTCAGAAACACTTTCATCAGTGTTTTCCTTGCCTTCATTTATTGTATCATAGGGAAATATTAATAAAAGGCATTTTATTCCACAGTGTTTTAAGGAAATACTTAAGAAGTATAATAATAATAATAATAATAATAATAAGTTTATTTTATATAGCGCCTTTCTGCAAACTCAAGGTCACGTTACAATATGAAAATACATAAACATGACAGCAGACAGAGAACAAAAGAAAATAAACAAGAAATCCATGGCATGAATCAGATCAAGAAGAAAGAAAAAGATGTGTTTTAAGGTGGGTTTTGAAATCCTGTAGTGAAGAAAGATCACGGATGTTTTTGGGAAGAGAATTCCAGAGTGTGGGAGCAGAGAGACAGAACACTACACCAAGCGATGCTAACCTGTGGCGTGGAATTAACAGTAGACCGGTATCTGAAGAGCGTAATGTGCGAACTGGAGAATAAGTACGAATGAGATCAGAGATGTACGGCGGGGCGAGACCATGAAGTGCTGTGAAGGTGATGAGGAGAATCTTGTATTGAATATGAGAAGGAACGGGGAGCCAGTGAAGTCTGTGTAGGATGGGAGCAATACGAGAAGATTTCTTAGAGAAAGCGAGAACCCTAGCTGCAGAGTTCTGGATATATTGGAGCTTATTTAATGTTGTTTGGTAGAACATAGAAGAGAGAATTACAGTAGTCGAGTCGAGAAGAGATGAAGGCATGAACCAGTGTCTCAGCGTCTTAAAGGTACTTAAAGGTTTTAGGTGGATGGAACACGAGTCACACTTGCATGTTAAGTTACGTCTCCACTGATTATTTTCGGGATTAGTGTTTGGTTGTTTTGAGTGCAGCTGATGGAGATATATCTCCGTACACTTCTATGTAAATGAACTGTTAAAGCGACCGCCTCAGTGCTTCTGGACTCGGAAAGCGACTCTCTTAACTTCCAGAGCTCGCTTTCTGTTTTTACTTTCTGCCTCATGCAAATCCTTTGATTTGCCTTCCCTCAGTGAGACTTGTGTATTTCCTGTAGTGTGTGTGTGAGTGTGAGTGTGTGTGTATGAGTGAGTGTGTGTGTGAGGGAGTGAACGAGTGTGTGTGTGTGTGTGAGTGTGTGTGTGATACATGTGTGTGTGAGTGTGTGTGTAATACATGTGTGTGAGTGTTTGTGTATGAGTGAGTGTGTGTGTGAGTGTTTATGTATGAGTGAGTGTGTGTGTGAGGGAGTGAATGAGTGTGTGTGTGTGTGTGTGTGTGTGTGTGTGTGTGTGAGTGTGTGGCGGCTGGAGGGCGCTGTTTCTTCTGTAATTGGAGCTGATCCTGAAACACACACACACACACTTCGCGCGCAGTGCACTGAAGGACACGAGCTGAAGCTGCAGGAGTTTGCAGCGCGCGCGCAGTCACCGGGGTTCTCGGTTAAGGGGATTCGGCGGAAGCGGATTAACGGATTTAAACCCGTCTATAGACAGCTGTTAGTAAAGCAGTTCCGGTTCCGCTGGTGTATGGCCGAGCGCCATGGCCGCGCAGTTCGAGTGCAGGGTTCAGTTCTTGGACGACACCGACCCGTTCAACAGCACCAACTTCCCGGAGCCCGCGCGCCCGCCGCGCTACGCCTTCCGCCGGGACACGCCGCTGGGGGACCAGCTCGCCGCCGTGCACGCGCTCCTGCGCCCGCCGCACAAGGTCAGAGCGCGCGCACTCATAATCCTAATAATAATAATAACAACAACAACAACAACAATAATAATAATAATAATAATAATAATAATAATAATAATAATAATAACCCGGTGTGGTGAATGTAACATGGTTCCTTCATGCTGTCACTAAACCGCAGTCCCTCTGCACGCGCGTGTCATTAACCAGGTTCTGTCAGCTTCAGTCAGTGGACCAGATGTTTCCCCGTCTGTCGGTTCTGGCGTCTAAAAATATCTTCTGCTTCTTTAAACACACGCAACATGAGCACAGAACTCTGTACATACACTGGAGCGCGCGTATAGAAGCCAGCGCGTGTGGATCAGCTCTCCTGAGGAGGACCCCGGGTTCTGCAGAAGCTACAGGACGGAGAGAAGTTCTCAACATCTGCAGGACTCGGGCTCCACTTCTGTGCGCTTTTCCCTCTCATTAACTCATTAACTTAGAGAGGGAATAAAGAGCGGCTGGTGAGGGAGCGACTGTTTACAGCTGCTGTAACGCAAGTGACAACAGGAACTGACTCGTAAACGTAACTGTAAACGGATAAAAATGAGGTGTCGTTCTGTAATAGAAGTGTAATTATCAGATTGCTGAAGAGTTCTGAGAGGAGTAACACGCTGGAGCACGTGCTTTTACAGGAAACTAATCAGTGCCGGTGTGCTGACAGTAACTCGCCTCCATCACACCACCTGGTGCTGATTAGTTTCCTGTAGCAGCGTGGCACAGAGGGGTGTGTAAAGGTACCCCCACTCTCTAAAACTACCCCCACTCTCTAAAACTACCCCCA
>CM040983.1:205746-222884 GCA_022985145.1 Pangasius djambal | reverse complement strand
CTCCCAACCTTGTGGGAACAGTTTGGAGCGGGCCCCTTCCTCTTCCAACATGACTGTGCACCAGTGCACAAAGCAAGGTCCATAAAGACATGGATGACAGAGTCTGGTGTGGATGAACTTGACTGGCCTGCACAGAGTCCTGACCTGAACCCGATAGAACACCTTTGGGGTGAATTAGAGCGGAGACTGAGAGCCAGGCTTTCTCGTCCAACATCAGTGTGTGACCTCACCAATGCGCTTTTGGAAGAATGGTCAAAAATTCCTATAAACACACTCCTCAACCTTGTGGACAGCCTTCCCAGAAGAGTTGAAGCTGTAATAACTGCAAAAGGTGGAGCGACATCATATTGAACCCTATGGGTTAGGAATGGAATGGCACTTAAGTTCATATGTGAGTCAAGGCAGGTGACCGAATACTTTTGGTAATATAGTGTATATTTATTTTCTATTTCATGCATTTTTGTGTCCTTTTTTGCATATTTGCATATGCATTATTTAACTAAAGTGCTGATGTTTTGCATGTGAAGCTCAGCTAATTTCTGTCAGTTTCGATTCCACAAACAAAGCTAATTATAATCCCTGCTGAGTTACTATGGCAACATGTGCGTTTGGACAAACCTGCTCAATGTCAGCTTAGTTCTGAAGCTTAGTTTAGCTTGAGGAATTATACTGGCCAAGCCTCGTGCTTTCAGAGCCCCATCGATAGGAAACAATACTCAGGAACAATTGTTCCACTGTAATGCACACTGAAAAAGGGAATATGCTGTCAGTCAGATTTAAGAGAATGTTATTATGTATATATAATTTATTTATTTATGTGTGTGTGTGTTAATGTTTTTACATACTATATTATACAGTCGCTTCTGAAAGTATTGGAACAACAAGGCCAATTCATTTGTTTTTTTTGCTTTATACTGAAGACATTTGGGCTTGAGATCAGAAGACGAATATGAGACGTCATCTTTTGATCTCAAACCCAAATGTCTTCAGTTTACTACTTTATTACTTCATTTATTACTATATTGTCTTTTATTCCTACATTGTTGTGATATATCTGTTTGAGCAACCTCTGGCACAGGACTTTCCCTCGGGATGAATAAAGTTCTATCTTAACTGGCCTTGCAACTGTACATGGCAAGCCAAACAGGATGGAATTAAAACTGAAAACTGATTATATATATATATATATAACTCAGTCAAGGCTGTTTCAGATAAGGTCTGCTTTCATTAGCTTTGTGGAAAACTCCCTCCCCTTACCGAAATATGTCTAAGCAAATGGGAAATATCTTTATAATACTAAAACTATATTTTTCTTATTTTTTTTAACAGAAAAAAAATACTACAACAACTCCCATTAATAATAATAATAATAATAATAATAATAATAATGATGATGATCTTTCTGTAGTCGGGACTATGCTGTGAACATGGAGGAGGCTCGATTAGCTCGGGAGCAAAGGTGAGTGTGCGCCTGTTTCAGGCGTCAAATTTCAAACAAATAAAAACTGTGGACTTCATCAATAACTTCTGATTTCCTTCTTTTATCATCTCTGTTCTTGCGTCACTCAGATTTAAAACTGCAGAAAGGGTAGCAGCGGAGGAATATGAGCGAGAACGAGTGCGGTCAGCACCTCATGGCCTCACAGACTGTCAATCATCTCAGGATGACACACCCACTTCTGTCATGTCACAGGAGGATCTGGACGTACCCTCTACATCACACCTGCCAGGTGATTGTTAATGATGGCTGAGGATGTTCTTCCTCAGACAGCCTAAAGACTACACTTGCCAAAAACAGTATACACTCAAGTCTCAATCACTGAACAGTCAGTTACTTCACTTTGATACGACAGACATAAAGTTCAAACTCTAATTAAATCAGAAATAACCGTGATGCTCAGTTCCTTTCAACACACTTAGCACTGCATGTCCATGTAGTCCACAGTTACAGAAGGGAATGGTTTATAAGCGCACTATCCGGTGTCACCCAGATGAGGATAGGTTCCCTTTGAGTTTGGTTCCTCTAAAGGTTTCTTCCTCACCACTGTTGCCTCTGACTTCATTTAGTTTAGTCTATTTATTTATAAAGCACATTTAAAAACAACTGAAGTTGAACCCAAAGTGCTGTACAAGTAGTATAAAACAGATCTGTACACAAAAACATTTAACAATACAAAATACCGAAAGACAAGTGGACATATTACAGTCTCAGACTGAATTAAAAGATAAAGAATAAAAGTCTTCAATTAGGATTTGAACAAAGCAATAGAGGAGGATGATCTTATATGAAAAGGGAGACTAATCCAGAGCCTGGGAGTGAGAAAACCTGGTGACGTTTGGCTTTGGAACGTGAACGTGGGACTGAAAGGAGTAATAACTAGATGATCGAAGAGATCTTGAGGCAGTATATGGAGTAAGGAGATCACATGTACTGTGGAGCAAGCTCATGCAAAGCTTTAAAAACAAATAAAATTTTAAACTCAGTGCAACTGAGAATTGACTGGCAGCCAGTGTTCAGAGGCAAGCACAGGAGTGATGTGCTCACGCTGCCTGGTGCCAGTCAAAAGTCTGGCCGCTGCATTTTGCACCATTTGCAGGCGATCTAGAGCGGTCTTAGGCAACCCCAGATAAAGGGAATTACAGTAGTCCAACCTTGATGCTATAAATGCATGAATAACAGTCTCCAGATCTTCCTTAGATAGCATCTTCTTGACTTGCTCATTATGGATAAATTTACAATTTACATCCAGGCTTCTGTAACGCTGCTTTGTGCCAGTGTCCATTGCTACATACATCCATTGCTATATAAATAAAATTGAATTGTATTGAACTGATCATCATCAAACAGTTCACTTATGACGTTTTTTTTTTTTTGCACCATTATATATCACCACCAAACACTTGCTTGTTCTCTTTGGCTTTCTCACAGACGAAGAGTTAGAATCAGACTTGCTCGCCAACTCAGAACCTGAACAAAAGGATCAGGAAGAGGAAGAAGAGGAGATCAGTGCTGAACAGGTCGTGGAAGAGGCAGCAGAAGAAGGAGAGGAGCCTGTAGAGGAAGGGGAGGAACCTGCAACGGAAGTGGATGAGCCAGATAACAAAACTCAGGATGCAGAAGTGGAAGACAGTGGAATATTGAGCGATAAAGAACGACAGAATGAAGAAGTGAATGAGAAAGATAACTGCTCGGCATCTAGTATCTCATCATCCAGTAGCACTCTGGAGAGAGAGACAGGTAAGGGTGGAAAGATACGTGGTGTACAGAGGAAACAGGTAAAGGGAGAGAGACAGCTGAGAGAGGAAATATAGTTGGGAGAGGGGTTTAGGAGTTAAACAGAGAGAAACAGGTGAGGGAGGAAAGACAATTAATGGAAGAGAGAGACATGTGTAATTGTCATATAATTTAGGATGCACTTGTATGCAAATGCAGTGAGAGTTTATTGTAAAACACACCAGCAAACAAATCCAAATCAGTACGCAAGGTCATAATCCAAAATCAGGCATTAGTTCAGGCGATGTGCAAAACATACAAACAGGGCAAAGCCAGATAAACAATGTAGAGCAAACAGCGTGGAAAGTATAAACACACTGAGCATTAGTATATTTGTTAGTAATGTATGTTCTATGCAAAAAATAATCAAATTATTATAACTAATATAAATATTTTATAGTTAATGTAATTAAAGATATCTTCTTCTTCTCCTTATTATTATTATTATTATTATTATTGCAGGTCTGAGCAGTGAGCAAAGTAGAGACATCCTAAATAGCAAACTCTTCATGCTGGACATGCTCTACTCGCAGAGCACGAAACCCGGAGAGGAAGAAGAGGAAGAGGCAGAGCTTGAAAAGGAAGCTGGTACACTAGAAAATGAAAGTGTGGAGTCACTGGTGGTGGACGAGTCTAATGTGAGTGATGAAAACAGCGGTGAGAAGAAGCTCGAGAGCGGAACAGTGCGAGCTTTCGCTGAACGCTTTGGAGACCTTGTCAAAGGCCTGAGCTCTCCACTAGTTGAAATGGAGGCAGAGCAGAAGCCCCTCCCTCTCCCACCAGCTCCGCCCCCCAAAAAAGAGTCTGACCATATATGGGATCAACTAATGGCAAAGCCGCATGAGCTGCGCATCAGAGACATCGACTTCACAGATTTGGGTGATGAGGATGAACAGGACATCCTGGACTCAGAAGGTTTTATTGGGCCAGGAGCTCTGGCTCCACCACCACCTCCCCCCCCTCCATGCCCCTTCAACATGATCCCTCCCCCACCCCCTCCAGCCCCTGGAGCTGGTCCAGCTCCACCTCCTCCCCCTCAGCCAGAGTGCTCGCTCTTCCAGAAGAAGAAGAAGACAATCCGTTTGTTCTGGAGTGAAGTGAGGCCAGACGAGTGGAGGCTTCTGGGACTAAGACGGGGACACTTGTCCCTATGGTCAAAACTGGAACCAGTGAAACTGGATGTGAGCAAACTGGAGCACCTTTTTGAGAGCAAGTCCAAGGAAATGAATGTAACCAAGGTGACCATTCTATAATTTTATTTACGTTCTTTAACTTTCCTTTTGTAGAATGCAGGTGTTTAATGGAGAATGTTGGTGTTTGAGAATTTTAGAATTTGGAGAATTTTGGACAATGTTGGTGTGTGATGGAGAATTTTGGATTTTGATTAAGAATTTTGGTGTTTGAGAATTTTGGAATTTGGAGAATTTTGGGGAATGTTGGTGTGTGATGGAGAATGTTGGTGTATGATGGAGAATGTTGGTATTTGATGAGGAATGTGGGTGTTTGATAGTGAATGTTGCTGAATGTTTATGTTTGATCGAGAGTATCTGAGCTTGGGAATTTTTTTGGACAATGTTGGTGGTTGGTGGAGAATATTGGTTTGATTAAGAATGTTGGTGGTTGAGAATTTTGGAATTTGCTTATTTAATTATTTATGTTCTGAAACTTTTCTTCTGCAGAATATTTGTGTTTGATGGAGAATATTGCTGAATGTTGGTCTTTGATTGATTTGATTGATTCACTTGGAAGCCACTCGCTGCTGCTGAGGATGGACCATACAGACAACCTAAAGTTACATGAGATTACTGAGGATGGTACCACTTAGAAACCATGAAGATAGCTTAGGACTAAAATTGCTATGATAGCTTTAGGACTGCGATTCCCATGAACAATTTTGCACTCAAGTCTCCAACAGGTGATAGCTTCAACAAAGCAGACTTCATATGAAAACTGTGATGAATTTACTGGTTGCACATTTGCACTATTTGTCCATGTAGTACACAGTTATAGAAGGGAATGATTTATAATCACACTATCCGTTGCACCCAGATGAGGATGCGTTCCCTTTTGGGCCTGGTTCCTCTCAAGGTTTCTTCCTCATATGGTCTCAGGGAGTTTTTCCTCACCATCGCCTCTGGCTCACTCATTAGGGATAAATTCACATATTTACAGTTTATTTCCAGAATTTATATATTTCTGTAAAGGTGCTTTGTGACAATGTCCACTGTTAAAAGCGCTATACAGATAAAATTGAATTTATAATTATAGAATTGGATTTTAGAGAATGTTGGTGTTTGATATATAATATTATTCTTTGATGGTGCATGTTGTTTTTATGATTGTGTATGTTGGTGCTTGAGACTGTGTGTTGTTTGATTGAGAATGGTCTGTTAAAGTTGCTGTAAGATAGAAATGTTGGGGTTTCTATGCATTTATTTGTAATTAATGCATTTATTTGTGTTTGATGGTGCTTACTAGAGATTGTTTTTTTGAAATTTTTCTTTTTAATGTTCTCACATTTATGTTGTGTTTGTTAGAAAACAGCAGTGGATGGTAAAAGGCAAGAGATCATTGTCCTGGATTCCAAACGCAGTAATGCCATTAACATCGGGCTCACTGTGCTCCCTCCACCACGAACCATCAAATCCGCTATACTCAACTTTGACGAATATGCACTCAACAAGGAGGGCATTGAGGTGAAGAGTCATCAGTCACGAAAACTCACAATCACATTTACAGTATTACTGTAGTATTATGGTGAGATATACACTATATAGAGTGTACTCACCAATCATTGCTTTTGTGTCAATTATGTAGAAGCTCCTGATGATGATTCCAACTGAAGAGGAGAAACAGAGGATTCAGGAAGCTCACATGTTGAATCCTGATATTCCTTTGGGCAGTGCTGAGTCCTTCCTACTAACTCTGTCTTCCATCAGTGAACTATGTGCTCGCCTCCATCTCTGGGCCTTCAAAATGGACTATGAAACCATTGAGAAGGTGTGTGTGTGTGTGCGTGTGTGTGTGTGTGTGTGTGTGTGTGTGGTGGATTTGGATTTTGGCTTTGCCTGTGAGGGCCTTGCTGATTATTCCTACTCTAACAGTTAAACTGGCAGAGTTGTTTCCTGTTTGAAAGTACTTGGCAGCTAAGTGTTTAATTGGTGGTCATGTTTCCTGTTTGGCAGGAAGTGGCAGAGCCTTTACAGGACTTGAAGGAGGGCATGGAGCAGCTGGAGAAGAATAAGACATTCCGCTACATTCTCTCAGCCGTCCTTGGTATTGGCAACTTCCTCAACGGATCTAAAGTGAGTGACAAGTATTCTGTTACGGTTAATGGCATTAATATTGGTTAGCAAAACAAATTAGTTTGAGGTATGTGATGATGCCAGTGTTGCTCACATGGTTCCAAAGTCTTGTTTTATACTTTAGTCTTATAGCACCAATGTCAAAACTAACGACAGATCCAAGTAAGCCAAGTGATGGTTTTGATCCCTCATGTTGCTTAATTGGATTTGGGAATTTGTGTGTGTTTGTAGGTCAAAGGTTTTGAGCTGAGTTACCTGGAGAAGATTCCAGAGGTGAAGGACACAGTCCATAAACAATCTCTGCTGCACCATGTCTGCTCTGCAGTAGTGGAAAACTTCCCAGATAGCACAGACCTTTATTCAGAGATTGGTGCGATTACACGCTCTGCTAAGGTACACACACATATACAATTATACACACAGTCAAAAACTTGCTGGAGGTCTAACAGCGTCCTTCTGAGGCAGGGGCCTACAAAATGATGAGATTCAAGGCACCAAACTTAGTCGAGTACTCGTCTGGATTCCAGAGTTCAGAAGGATGTCAGTTGATAGGACAGGATCAGAAACCATAGAGGTCAATGGGGACAAGATCTGCTGAGACTCTGGAAAAAGATGCAAGAGCCACAACAGTATAGCAGTGGGAGAACCAAGAGCCAGAGAGGCAACATTCTGGGAACTGGGGACTGAGGCACAGCAGAGGAGGCAATCAGTAAAAAAAACAACAACTTTAGTTTCATTCCACTTTAGTAACTGCTTTATCCTGTTTAGGGTAGTGGTAGATCTGGAGTCTATCCTGGAACACTGGGTCGGAAGTGGGAATATACCCTGAATGGGACACAAGTCCATTGCAGGACACCATGCACACACATTCACACACTCATACACACCTAGGGATAATTTAGCATAGCCAATTCATCTACTAGCAAGTTTTTGGGAGAAGAAAGAAACCTGGAGAACATGCAGGAAACCCATGTGGACACAGGGACAACATGTGACACTTTGCACAGACAGTAACCTAAGCTCAGGATCCCATTGCACTGTGCCACTCATTCAGTTCTATGTTTTTATTTATCAGGGCCTAAATAACAATTGTGTGGTCCTCACCAACTTTTATAAACAAACAAATAACCTCAGGTGACAACAAAAAAGACAAATGTTTATATTTTTTCCGCAAAAAATAGAAGCAATTGCTCAAAGAAGCAATTGCTGCTGCTCATCAATCTGGGAAGAGTTATAAGGCCATCTCCAAACAATTTGAAATTCACCATTCTACAGTGAAAAGGACTGTTCACAAATGCACATCAACTGACCATGACACTCACCATGTAGGGCTGTTTGCACCTGATTCACGTTTATATTTAATGTATTTAAGCCATGGTCTTTGCATGTTCCATTGTCTAGCTTTTGTTGTTTGTTGTCACGTGCACCCTCTAGTCTGTGTATTTGCCTCACGATCATAGCTCATGTTTAATATTCTAAGATTTATGTTTTTTGGTTTCTTAATGCTTTGTTTAAAAATAAACTCTAATTTGCACTTGCATCCACCTCCACTACTAATACCTGACAGTTACTGAATTATAAGATATACTTATTTTTCCCACCTGGTTTCTGAATGTTGGTTTACTTTTTGGGGAAAAAATAACTTCATATTGAAATCTGTTGGTTTTTTTTGTTGTTGTCACCTAAGTTTATTTATTTTGTTTATAGACGTTTATGAGGACCACACAGTTGATATTTAGGATTTTATAAATAAAAACATAGAAGTGAAGGAGTGTACTTTCTTTTCCCCCATGAATGTAAAATCTTTGCATTTATGTTTATGCTCACTGAGGACTTTATTAGGAACCCTATTCTAATACTGGGTTGGGCCTGCCTTTGCTTTCAAAACAGCCTCAATTCTTCACGGCATGGATTCCACAAGATGTTGGAAACATTCCTTTGAGATTCTGCTCCATGTTGGCATGATCGCATGACGCAATTTCTGCAGATTTTTCAGGTGCACTTTCATGCTGCGAATCTCCCATTCTACCATGTCCCAAAGGTGTTCTACTGGATTCAGATCCAGTGACTGGGAAGGCCACTGAAGAACACTGAGCTCATTGTCTTGTTCATGAAATCAGATTGAGATGACTTTTTCTTTGTGACATGGTGCATTATCATGCTGGAAGTAGCCTGTGACACTTCCCCTTGGAAAAACTCAAAAGGCTCTTTATTTCCTTCACTATCACTTTTCAGTGCTTTTATTTTCCTGTGCATAAACACACACACACACACACACACACAGCTGTGTGCTGTTCAGCTCTCTCCCCTGTAGCTCTAGTCTCTCCCCTCTTTATCCGTGCTGCCGCTAAATGAAACACTGCACACTCATTAGCCAAATTCTGCACAGATGTAGATCCTTACAACTCACTTTCTCCAGTTCCGCTCGACCACTCCCCCGCTTCCACATAGCCATTAGAAGATGGGTAAATTGTGGCCATGAAGGGATGTGCATGGTCAGAAACAATACTCAAATAGGCTGTTGCATTCAAGCGATGATTGATTGGTATTAACGGGCCCAAAGTGTGCCAATAAAACATTCCCCACACCGTTACACCACCTCCACCAGCCTGGACTGTTGACACAAGGGAGGTTGGGTCCATGGATTCATGCTGCTAGCACCAAATTCTGACCCTGTCATCTGTGTTCCTCAGTAGAAATAAAGATTCATTGGACCAAAACTGTACAGTCTTCCTGAGCCTGTGCCCACTGCAGCCTCAGCTTTCTGTTCTTGACTGACAGAAGTGGAACCTGATGTGGTCTTCTGCTGTTGTAACTCATCCGCCTCAAGGTCTGAAGTGCTGTGCATTCTGAGATGCTTTTCTGCTCACCACAATTGTACGGAGTGGTTATCTGAGTTACTGTAGCCTTTCTGTCAGCTCAAACAGGTCTGGCCATTCTCCATTGACCTCTCTGATCATCAAGATGTTTCCAACCGCAGAACTGCCACTCACTCAATGTTTTTTCTTTATTGCACCATTCTGAGTAAACTCTAGAGACTGTTGTGTGTGAAAATGCCAGGAGATCAGCAGTTATAAAAATACTCAAACCAGCCCTTCAGGTATCAACAATCATGTCACGGTCAAAATCACCAAGATCACATTTTTCCCAATTCTGATGGTCGATGTGAACATTACCTGAAGCTGCTGGCCCGTATCTGCATGATTTTATGTATTGCACTGCTGCCACACGATTGGCTGATTAGATAACTGCATTAATGCGTAGGTGTACAGGTGTTCCTAATAAAGTGCTCGGTGAGAGCATATGTTTGTCTGATGCATGTATCTTAACTAAAATACCTTACAAAGAAACACAGTTAAGGGTTAAGGGTTTTGTGAAAGGGCACAACAGTGACTCTTTTAACAGTCCTGGTATTTGAACTTGTAACCTTCCTCTAGCTTATAGCACTGATAGCTGTGTTACCTCTGACCCAACAAGAAACCATTCTAGGAGATGCCAAGCACAGGATACAAATTCCAACAAAGCAAGAACCTATATTCTCACCTCATGCCTAGTGTCCAGGAAAGTCTCTGGATCCACCATGACCCTGACCTTTAAGGATAAAGCACTTAATGATGATGAAAATCAGTTGGCAATCTCTTTCGGTGTAAAAGGTGGAATTCAGTGACTTGAGGAAGGGCTGGTGGCCCACTTTGATCTGCTGATAAAACTTAACTCCAAAAGGGCTGTAATCTGTCCACAGTATTGCCTTGACTACATTTTCTTTCAGCATCATAACTACATTTAGATTTATAGCATTTGGCCCACGTCCATGTACAGAGCATCTTACAGAAGTGTCTTTTTGTCTCCATCAACAACATAACTTCATGTTAGTAGAAATACGCCAACTCGATAGTCATATCAGAGTAAAACCCTGTTAGAGAGAAGTTAGTACATCAACAATAATAGTACAAGTCAAGGGTTGCTTTTTTAATTTCCCCCATTTTCTCGGATGGCTAGGGTGTTAGAGAAATGTAAACTTGCAATCACCCGATAATAGGACGAGCTGTTTTCTGTTGACCTTTTTAAGGTCAAAAGGTAGGTCTTTGTGTTTGTTTGAAGACAGCCAGTATCTCAACTGTTTGGACCGCCAGAAGACATAGATGGTTTCCTACTGTGTGGCTAATGTAAAGAGAGTGCTGTAAGTCACTCTGTAAGACAGAGTCTCTGTAAGACCAAGTGACCAGAGGAACTAGATCAGTGCCGAAGACAGGGTAGGGACTGGGTCATTAGAGAGCAAGGACACTGGGTGAAATGGAAAATCAGTAGCTCAGACTGCAGAAAAAGGGTCAGTATCAATGGGAACTAGTGGCACAGGGTCTCCAGTAGACTTGACAGTAGCAGAATAGCTTTCTTCAAGAGCTAGAATTGGTACAGCATTTTTAAGACTAATTTATAAATAACTGTATTGCTATAAAAAGAGAAATAGGCATAGCTGAACATTAACCATAACACTTGCTATAGGGGAATAAAATCACTCTATTGGTCGAGTGAGAAGTTTTACACTTGCTGACATTCATGCACATCTACCTTCAGTACAAATACACTGTTGTTCTGAAGAATGTATGAATTCCTCTCCAGGTAGACTTTGACTTGCTGCAGGAGAATCTGGGACAGATGGAACGCCGCTGCAAAGCATCATGGGAAAATTTGAAGCTGATCGCCAAGCACGAGATGAAACCAGCACTCAAGCAGAAGTTGACTGACTTCCTGAAGGACTGTGCAGAGAGGATTATCATACTGAACACTGTACATCGCCGCATTATCAACCGGTAACACACTGTCTCTCTCTCTCTCACACACACACACACACACACACACACATATTGATACTGTATGTTCTCAGAGCATTATGGGTAATACACATGCTCATGTGTTACAGTCTGAGCATAACAACATAAACACTTCAGAATTAATTCCCACCATCAATACATCTAGTTAGAATGGATTCTGTGAACTGCAGTGCTTGGGACTGTGTCTACTAGTAAGAACCCCAGTTGGTGTCAGAACTCATTTGATTATATCCAGTAGGAAACACCCAACCATTCACATTTTACTTTCACCATTTTTTGTAAATTCCCTTTCCTACAGGTTCCATGTGTTCCTGCTGTTTCTCGGACACCCAGCGTCTGGAATTCGTGAGATCAGTGTTCATCGATTCTGCAAAATCATTAGTGAATTCGCGCTGGAGTACAGAACCACAAGAGAGAGAATACTCCAGCAAAAACAGAAACGAGCTGACCATCGTGAAAGGAACAGAACACGCGGCAAGATGATCATGGACATCAATGCCGTGGTGAGTGACGATAATCGGACCGTCCTGTGATGTTTGCTGTATTTTTCATAGTGGCACAAGTGTAATTGACTGAAAGCAGTCAGGAAGCATTTTAATGTTGGATGAAAGTTTTAAATTTTTAGTAGCTGAAGGTTGTGTGTTTGTGTCCCCAGCAGTGCTCTAAGCCTTTGTCTTACTAGTATTGTGGACTTGAGTCACATGACTTGGACTTGAGTCACAAATTTCCTCATTTTCACTCACCTTAATAAAAAAAACAATTGCGACTCGACTTTAACTTTGACATCAGTGACTTGTGACTTCATTGGACTCAAGCCCTTTTATTTGGAAGGTTTTGTTGTGATAGATTTTCAAATCAAAAATGAAAAATTATACATTTAAAAGTGTGCAGTGAACAGTGTGCACTATTCTTTTCCCCAACAAACAATTCATTTTTCACTAAAACAGCATAAATCTTTATTTCCAAGGTCAACGTTCAGGCAGCCAATCAACTTGCACTAGAAAAAGACAACGTTGAAAGACCACGCATTCCCCAGTGACAGTGGCCCTTTGTGGTAGCCATGCTCCCAGTGAGAGTAGCCTTCGCCTACAAAGATTGTGCTGTTTGCAGCAACAGAAAAATTGCACCATATAGAACCTGTGGTTCTAGAATATCAGATGCAAAAGAAGCAACTTCAAATGTTGTTTGACATTTGAAGTTGCACAAGATAAATCATAAGGCAAAGCCCAATTGAACTGAGATAGAATGGTACACTTGGTGGAAATGATCTACACCTCATCAAATGTGAAATTGAACTGAAATATAAAGTTTGTATTGTCAAGGTTATGTTTCTTTCAACTTCCTACTCTATATAGTTCCACTGAGTTACAGAGTTTGTCTAGAATGTGATGAACACCAATTTTAAAAAGCTTGCATGATTTGTGTAAATTTACTATACTTACTATTACTCGAACCATGACTTTGGTAAAAAAAGCACATTATGTCTTGTTTGTGACTCAAAATGTAAAGTTAAGGACTTGTAACTTTACTTGGACTCATGAGTAGTGACTTGGGATTTGACTTGGGACTTGCCAAGACTTGAGTAGTTTTTGGTTGTAGCTTAGAAAGAAAGTATATACAGTATAACAGCAGTAAATGTATAATAAAGATAGTATATACAGTAACAGAAGAAACATAACAGGAAGTAGGTATGTAACATGAGTAATGAAACTATATACTGTACGTAACTACAGGAAAACAACAGAGAGAAGATAAATAACAAGTAATAGAAAAGTAGATGGTAGATGGTAGAAAGTAGATGTATATTGAGTAAAAATTAAAGTAAGTATAACAGGAAGTGATTATACAGTATATTAAAACATAAAGCAGATAACATCATGTCTGGGTGCTTTGGCCTTGACCAATCAGAAAGCAGTAATTTTGTAAACATCCTGATCTATGTGCATGTGATCCATTTATTGATTCAGTTGTCACTTCCTGTCCCTCTGCTCTGTTCTATAGACTGATGATGAAGAAGAGAATGGGGTATGAGCGTGTGCATACGTTTCTGTGTGCATGTGTGAGCATTGTCTCTGCAGTGTATTAGCAACCACACCGAGTATGTTTTAGAATTCCATTACTGATCATTCACATTTCTCACTGACACATTAACAGTGACATGCGGAAATGGTTTAGTGTGTAACGTGTGTGTTACATTTTGTAATGAAATATGATCTGCATGTGCTCAGAGTGTAAACTTGTGCTGTCTGTGTGGTTGTGTGGTATGATGGGTTTAATAATTATAATCTGAATGGATTTAATTATTATACCAGACAGAAAAATTTGTAATTACAGTACTTTGAACTACACTACGTTTATTTATCTTTATGCAAATTGTTCCAGTATTTGGCCAACTACCGATCTCACATTATCTGTGACACTTGCCTTTGCCATCTGATTTAAGTTCCTTACTCCACCAGAGTGTTTAAATGTCAGATGATCCACACTGAAGATTCAGTTCAGAGAAGTCCATCTCCAAGAACAGTTTTTATTTCAGCAAATATGAAATCCAGCATTTTACTCACTTGCTCCTTATTACTGTAAAATATACTTAAAATAATAACACTTTAAAACCTAACACCTAGTGTTGACTGCATTAACGTGGTCCACTTAATTGCTTTTTGGTTATTTCTGTGTTTGTTTGTATATACAGTCAAGTCAGAGAGCTGGAAGCAGCTGCAGCAGCAGTGTCCCTACTGTAAGAAAAAATGAAGTGCAGGGACTGAACCATGAGGAAGATGCAGCAGAGCATGAAAATATGAAGGCAGTACTAAAGAGAAGCCAGCAGGGTGGCAGCACTGAGATGTGTGGAGTACCGGGACTACGCACAAGGACAAGGGCAAGACCCAGCAGAAGTAAGGACCAAATACATACACTCATAGGCCATAGTGACACAAATGCTCATACATTAACTGTCATAATAAATATTAACATTTTCTGAGGTACAGATGGAACAGGTGAAAGAATATTCTGAGACACAGATAGTACAGGTGAGGCAAGAGTTGGAGGTACAGATGGCACAGGTAAGGCAAGAGTTGGAGGTACAGAAGGTACAGGTGAGGTGAGATTCTGAGGTACAGATGGTATAGGTGAGGCAAGCCTCTGAGGTACAGACAGCACAGGTAAGGTGAGATTTTGAGGAACAGATGGTACAGGTGAAGCGAGATTCTGAGGTATAGATGGTATAGGTGAGGCAAGATTCTGAGGTACAGATAGCACAGGTAAGGTGAGATTTTGAGGTACAGAAGGTACAAGTAAGGCAACATTCTGAGGTATAGATGGTACAGGTGAGGCAAGCCTCTGAGGTACAGACAGCACAGGTAAGGTGAGATTTTGAGGAACAGATGGTACAGGTGAAGCGAGATTCTGAGGTATAGATGGTATAGGTGAGGCAAGATTCTGAGGTATAGATGGTATAGGTGAGGCAAGATTCTGAGGTACAGATAGCACAGGTAAGGTGAGATTTTGAGGTACAGAAGGTACAAGTAAGGCAAGATTCTGAGGTATAGATGGTACAGGTGAGGCAAGCCTCTGAGGTACAGACAGCACAGGTAAGGTGAGATTTTGAGGAACAGATGGTACAGGTGAGGTGAGATTCTGAGGTATAGATGGTATAGGTGAGGCAAGATTCTGAGGTACAGATAGCACAGGTAAGGTGAGATTTTGAGGTACAGAAGGTACAGGTGAGGCAAGATTCTGAGGTAGAGATGGTACAGGTGAGGCAAGATTCTGAGGTAGAGATGGTATAGGTGAGGCAAGATTCCAAGGTGCAAATGGTACAATTTTACAGAGCATCAAATAAAATTCTGATACTCCTTTTTAATTTTTGACACACCGGTGAAATATTTGTGTTATATCAAGGTCGTACTGCGTTAGCAGCTGCAAATGAAGATGGCATGCCTGATGATGCAGCTGATGAGATCATGGAACGAATAGTACGTTCAGCTACACAGAATTCACAAGATCGCGCCCAACCACGTGAACGGAGACGCTCGCGCGCCAACCGTAAATCAAGTACGTTAGAATTTACGTCCCAGCCAACCACAATTTAAACATGATAATATGTCAGTATGAGCCAGATGGGAGTGGTAATAAAATCTTATTCTACGTTATATCCTGATCCATCTCTCTCTCTTTCTCTCTTAGTGAGGAGGACATTAAAGAATGATTTGACCCCGGAGGAGGCACAAGCCCTTGGGTTTGGAAGCCTCTGTGATGCAGGTATGAAGATATCAGCTATCTTTACAGAGACACGTGCACCTAACGCTACTGTAGCAATGATACCGTCTCGAGCGGGGGATTCTGTATTAGGTTCTGCAGCTTGTACTGTTTAATCATTTTGAGCACCAGAAGCCTTTTTGGGTTTAACATTATTTTTTTCCTGTAGTGTTCCTGTAGCATCATTACAGTTTCTGGGTGTAAAACTATTGTATCTGCACTCGCTTTTTTTGCTGCTTGTATTAGGTTTAGCATCTGAGGGTTACGGGTATTTTGGTTTGTTTTTAGAATCATCGTAATGTTTTCTGCTCCTAACATTAGATTTTTTTTCTTTTGTAGTGATGGATTCAGTGACATCGTAGAGGGACTACAGAATGTCTCAGCAGGAACAGCAAAACAAGCAAGACTGTACTGTTATGTGCAAGAATCTCTGTTTTCTGAACATTTTAGTAAAAAATATAATTTAAAAAAATTACAGTTGCAGTATTCCTTTAATAACATTACTCTGAGTAATACACACTCTTTCAGCAACTGTTTGCTGAATTCTTTTGATTAGAGAGATTTAACACAGGGATTTTTGTTTGGTTTTAGGGATTTTCTTTATTTTGAAGAATAAATGTCCTGAAAACACTAGAAAGTGTTGAGTATTAAAACTCAGGAAAAGTAGTGAAATGACCCTTACGATGACTGAGGGGATTCGATCGAGGAAAGTGGACGAGGATGCGTTAAAATGAGGATTGATTTTTCACTCTCTGTAGTATGTGGGCTTTAAGCAGTGCCTTTCATTAATAGCTTTAATTCGCTGTTTATTTTTCTCTGCTTATTTCATTTTACTGCTTATTTTATCAAGCACATTTGACCATTTGTTTATGTTCTAATTCATTAAAAAGAATAACCTTGAATGACATTACTGTAGTAATGTTTTGTACAATAGGATGGATCTGAATCATCCTGCACACATTATTTGGGAGATTTATGGTAAAGTTAAAGATTTATATTGGTTACATATGAACAAAAGCCATATTTATGTATTTTTAAAGTGTAATTTAATGGTTGATATTACCTTTAATTTCAAATTATTCTGAAAAAAAGACCTTGTAATATTTTGGTTTGTACAAAATTTCCAAATGCCCTTCTTTAACACTGTTAAGTAGTGTGTTTATATTTTCTATGTATTATATGCTGTTGTACTGTATAAATGTGTTACATTTTAATTTAATGAAGATATTAAAATAAATCTTGCACAGTCATGAACACAGCTGTGCTTTACGTTTACACACAGCACTTGATATGTACTACAGTGCATGGCTTTTATTTATTTATTTATTTTAAAAAAACAATAAAAGCGAGTGTTTTGTGCAGATGAGGTTGTATTTTGTTTTTAATGGATGAAAGTGTGCAATAATTAATTTTCTCTGTAATTCCTAGCCATGCCTGCTTTGATCAAAAGGTGCAAGGAGTTACTGATTA
>CM040983.1:178262-198174 GCA_022985145.1 Pangasius djambal | reverse complement strand
GGCAGTGGGGTGGTGTGCTCCATAGCTGTGTCGGTGACGCTATTTTCTCTGGAGTACAGCTCCCCATAGTGCTCGACCCATCTTTCCATCTGTTTGCCACGGTCCTTTATGATTTCGCCGGTGGTGGACTTGAGGGGTGCGATCTTGGTGGCACTTGGTCCAAAGGCTTTCTTCATCCCCTCATACATGCCACGAATGTCTCCGCGGTCCGCGGAGATCTGGATGTCGCTGCAAAGCTTCAACCAATAGTCGTTGGCGCATCTGCGGGCGACCCTCTTGGTGTTGTTGCGGGCCTCTCTGTAGGCTGCCAGTGTTTTCTTGCTGGGCTTTCTCTTATACTCGAGAAGCACAGCACCCTTGTTGGCTATGACAGGCTTCATCTCTTCAATCCCCGCCTCGAACCAGCTCAGGCTTTGAAGTTCTGGCAGTATCAATGCGAGGCAGGCCCTTCTGCTTGGAGCGGTGGATCCGTCCGGGGCGGAGACGCACCATGCTGCCGACCATAGAATGGTCAGTGTCGCAGTCGGCACTATGGTAACTGCACGTACAGAGCAGATGGTTCAGCATGGGTCTCCTGGTGATGATGAGATCCAGTTGGTGCCAGTGCTTCGACCTGGGATGTCGCCAAGACACTCTGTGGTGGAGCTTAGTGGAAAAGAAAGTGTTGGTAATGGCAAGGTCGTGGAAGGAGCAAAGCTCAAGTAGCCACTGTCCGTTGTCATTGATCTTGCCGACACCAAAGTGTCCGATGCAACGTGGCCAGGAGGTGTGGTCTGCGCCTACCCGGGCATTGAAATCTCCGAGCAGGAACAGGTTTTCCTTTGCTGGAATCTCTCTGATCCTTGCCTCAAGCTCCTCATAGAGTGCATCTTTAGCCTCTGCTATAGAGCTGAGTGTGGGGGCGTAGACGCTAAGGATGTGAATAAGTCCCGAGGAGGTAGTGAGGCGGAGTGAGAGGATGTGCTTGGTTCCCTGAGAAGGAGGTTCGACTGATGACAGGAGGGAGTTGCGGACTGCAAAGCCAACCCCTCGTCTGACTCCAGGCGTAAACAAATGTAAATGTAAACACAGCCTTCTCTACCTTCTCTCCTTGCTTTGCCTCCTTTGCCCAACTGGGATGAGAGCTGTGGATGGGTGAGTGCAGTATCTCTGTGAAGATTGTGTATTGTTTTTCCAAAGTATGTTTAAGGTATTTTCTAGGAGTTCAAGCCAGCTGTATGTTGTATATGTGCCACTGACTTGAAGAAAAAGAGTAAAAGGAAACAGAAGACAAGAAAAAGCCTTGCAAACTGGAAGTAGTAAGAGAGTGCTGGGATACTGCATCTGAGCGCACTGCCATTTTGAACAATGAAGTTTTTACATTAAAAGACTAAAGAAAACTAGTCACCACCTAGGTGCTGGACAGAGAAAAGTCTTGATGCATGTCTTGCTAATACCTTGAGAGATGGGGAGTCCAGTCAAGCAGTGCTAGAAGCTCAGATGGAGTGTTGTGCACTATGGGGTGTGATAAGTGCTTTAACGTAGGTGGTAGCTAGTCTGTTTTTGGCTTTTTCATTATTTAAATTTGTTGCAAGCAGCTACAGGAAGCCAGTGGAGGCAGCAGAGCAGGAGAAACCTGCATTACTGATTTAGTTTAGTGATGTGAGGCAAGAAGGACAGTTTGTTGTTCAGGACTACCCCAAGGTTGTGTGCAGTGAAAGATGGTGAGATCTGAGAGTTGTCCAGGGAGATCACAAGATCTTGACATGGGGACTTCAGGCATGTACAGCAGCTCTATTTTGCTGGGATTTAGTTTCAGCTAATGAACTGTCACCCATGATTAGATGACTGCCAGACATTCTGAGTCTAAGTATCTGTGGAAGGAAACTTATGATACTCATGACACTAACTAGCTAGAAATAGCATTCAGTTCAATTCAATTTTATTTGTATAGCACTTTTAAGAAAGCAGTCACAAAGCAGATTTACATAAATAAATACATTCAAATTGAATTAAATCAAAATAACTTGTAAATATGTGAATTTATCCCTAATGAGCAAGCTAGCGGCAATGGTGGTGAGGAAAAACTCCCTGAGACAAGAGGGGGAAGAAATCTTGAGAGGAACCAGACTCAAAAGGGAACCCATCCTCATCTTGATGCTAACAGATAGTGCGATTAAATTAAATCATTTCCTTCTATAACTGTGTACTATATGGACAAAGAGTGCAGCTGTGTAACCAGTAAATTCATTAGAGTTTTCACATGAAGTGTGTTTTGTTGAAGTTATCCACTGTCCACTGATGGAGACCTGAGTGCAAAACTGCTCGTGGCAACTGCAGCCCCAAAGCCACCACAGTACAACTCCCCCTAAAAACCGGCACCGTCCCCAGCAATCCCAATGATCTTCAGACCGTCCATATGGGGCCCCAGCAGCAGAGAGCGAACTCAACCGATGAGAACTCCAACCAGAAGTAGGGCATCAGGGTGGATCAGGCAGGTCCGGAGAGCAGAAGGGGTCAAGATCACTGGCATCTCAGAAGTAGCATGTGTAGCTCGACAGAGAGAGAGAGAGTGATTGTTACGTAAGCTTTTTGTCCTCTAATGGTTAAGGACAATGTACTTTGCATGCAGAGTGCAAGCAAGGACTCCGGCAAGACTAGCTATGACAGCATAACTAAAAGGGAGAGCCAGAAGCTAACACAGACATGAGGGTGTCCAGTAATAGGTCATTTACCACTTTAACCAGCGCTGTCTCTGTGACAGTGTCCATTGTTAAAAGAGCTGTACATATAACATTGAATTGAAGTGAATTGAATTGGTCATCACCTGCAAACTTCAGGGCCTTTTTCCTCGTGTGACATCCTTTCAGGTCATGGCGATGTAGGACACTCTGTATGGTGGATGTGCATATTTTGGCACCTGATGACTCCAACTCTTTCACCAATTCCTTTGTTGTTGTCTTGATGTTCAGTTGAACCTTTGTTCAGTCGTCCCTGGAAGTTAATTTGTCCTTCTTCTTTAAATAAATGCTGTCTCTATGGTTCCAAGAGGTCTTGTCTGAGTTGCTTGAATTTTCCCATGGTATCAAATTAAAAAATGCACTGTCTCTAAAGGTTGTTTACAGCCACGAGTGCACTCTGAAGTAACACATAATTATGACAGTTGGCCAGTCAGAAGTTTCAAATCGTCATTGCATCAATTTCTGGAATCTTGATGTTAAGAGACAGTCAACATGATGTATCTAGATATTTGACCCACTGGATATTGTTCCTGTTTAGTTTCCTAATTCGCAGTGATGGATTAAGTGCTATACAAATAAAATAAAATTGAATTGAATTGAATTTACATGTCAGCGGTATAGTATTCATCTACAGGAACATTATCCCACTGTTCTCGGGGATGGCTGTGCAGAAATGCAAAGTTAAATAAAATGTAAACAAAACATATGGCAGGAAGCCTGCAGTTCTTCTTTATGATACAAAGATTATATTTCATTGGCAAGAATGATTGTAAAAGTACGTCAGCCTGACAAGATAAAATATTTTATCACTAAATAAAGTCACTGTTGTGGAAAAGTTTGCTAATGTTGATAACTGTCAACAGATAAGAGAAGACTGGTCATCTAGCAGTGTGTGTGTGTGTGTGTGTGTGTTTATGTGTATGTATGTATGTATGTGTGTGTGTGTGTGTGTGTGTGTGTGTGTGTGTGTGTGTGTGTGTGTGTGTGTGTAAAATGAAAAATCTTTGTCCAGCTGACCATTTCTGATGTTTTCATTTCTGATGTTTTCATTGCGTTTTTACTCATCAAGCAAAATGTTGTTACATTTAAACAGAGGTTTTAAGTCCAAAGGTGATTAATATTTATATATTAATTTAGCTATTAATTATAATTAATTAACTAATAAATGACTAATTTTTGTTTTGAAAAAGGATGTTTAATGAACTGTATTCATCACCAAAATGAAGCTTGTTGCGTTGTTACAGCACTGCATCTGAAACATAGACATGATGTCACTCAGAAGCTTCAGTGAAAGTGTAGATACTTACTTTTTATTAAAAGTTCATTAAAAGTAAATTTAATTAAAAGTGGAAGCATCCAGTCAAAATATGTACTCAAGTAAAACGTACTTTTAAATGTGCTTAACTATTAAAAAGTAAAATGTAAATGTTTTTAACTGATCAAATCAAGTTTATGTCTTCATGTGAAAAATAACTTTTATAACGTGTCTAAAATGTTAAATCATTTTTTCATGCTGTAACGACACAAAACGCACAATTTAAAACGTTTAACAATGATTCCGATGATAAATTATGATCAGAGGAGCATGAATAATAATAATAATAGCCTTGCTGTGAATTATTATATCACACGTTTGTGGTATCATTCAAACGTTTATTAAATATTTATAATCGCCATAGCGTAAGCTCGAATAAAGTCATTATTTCAGACACAGTAAAAAGGTTTACAGCAGATTGTCTTCCTATTTTACATCATATCTAATAATTAACCCATGAAACATGCTAAAATAATGTACGATAGCTTAATGAAGGAATCAAGTCTTGAAGAAAAATGATGTTTCATAACACGTTATAATCTGAATATATAATTCATATAATTCTAAATTGAGTAAAATCATGTAGTTTACAATGCTAATAATTAATCTAGTGGAAATATAAAACAGTGACATGCGTCACACCTCCATTTGTCCTTCATTTCTCCTCCATCTTGTCCTGGTGTTGATTGCAGTGAACATCTTCATCTTGAATCAATTCCTTCAAAGGTAAAAGGGATATTATTTATTTTGTGTTTGATTATAATGTAGTTAATTAAAGAACATTTTTGTTCGTGTGTGTATGAAGTCCATCGTGATCACTGAAGAAGCTCATATCAGGAATTAAATAACTTACGAAGGTGGTAGCAGATGAAGTTCATGTTCTCCTCACAGTTTCTGTTCTCCAGGATGTTAGATTCAGCTTTTCGGGCTCCACAACAGAAACGTGGGGCAGGGCATGAGGGCATAAGACTCACGTTCCCCAGTCTTTGTTCTCTAATCGAGACCTGGTTCACCCAGAACCATGATCCATCCAGGAAGCGCAGCCCGGTCCAGAAACTGGGTGTCAGAATTTCACTGCTTTTGCTGTTGACCACAAGGTGATCTCTCTCTGTGTCCAGGCTTACCAGGTCAGTGTAGTTCATTCTGCAGTACCTCAGAGCTTCTTCCCAGGTCTTCCTCTTCTGCCCCAGTGTGGGAAAGTCAGTAAGCTTCCATCAGACCACTGAGTAAAGGTCATCTGTGACCGTTCCCGCTGAGGCCAGTCCATCACCCCACAGAACAGTTACGCTGTGTATAATTTTGGTAGTTGTATTTTTCCTCTTGTGTGTCAGTGGTCAACAGATCTACATAATTCTCCCTGCAGTATGCCTGAGCTTCATTCCAGTTCAGTTGTGTGTCCACATGAATGTATTTTCTCCTGAACAGAGCTGCCAGGAGGAGGACAGAGAGAACAGCCTTCACCTTCATCTCTCACTCTGGTGTGTCTGAGCTCGGATCTGAAGCCTGAGGAGCATACAAATGAATGCAAACCATCTTGTACAGTTTAGATTGACGATCTAAGAAAATGAGCAATGCAAACTTCATGGAAATGGAAAACATACATTGCTGGGTTTTGTTTTTCATCCTGCAGCCCGGTTCCTTCTCGGGTCCATTGTTTTTCATCGGCTAATACTGAGGCTGTGTACAAAAAAATCTGCTCTAGTTTTTAAAGTGTCTGAGGTGCTTTAGTGTGTGATGGATGTTCTACCAGTCTGTGATGGTTAGTGAATTATTCTGTGTGGTCAAACTGGATTCACTGCAGACTTGGCAGACAGAACAAAGGACACTTAAACATTTAGCTCTAATGGACAGGGATCTCTGATAAAAATGGACTATCGCACCTTTAAATCTGTGAAATAAAACCCTTAATATCAGATGTGAAGTGAATGAAGGGCTGCCGTAGGAACAATGAAAAAAGTCTTTCTTGATAAAAAAAAACAAAAAACTTTTTATAACTTCTTTTATCCTGATACATATAATGTTTTTGATTGTGGATTATTTTGTACTTTATCAATTTTAAAAAAATCTGTTTATGTAACACATTTTATTTTGATCTTGCATTCAAAATAAAAAGTGCAATTCAAATAAAGATTATTATTATTATTGTTGTTGTTGTTGTTACTTAGTTAATTATTATAATTAATTATTTATTTGTAGCATACTTATTTATGGCAGCATTATATCACCTTTCAATAAGATGAGTTTTAAAAACCTTCTCCTAATTCTTCAACATGCTCTAATATTGTAAGAACACAGCAGACTGAGTAAAAGTCTCTACACATCTCAGTGTTCTCCTGAGTAACATTCAGTTCTCACAGCAGTAAAAACAGTAACAGGGTTTAGAAAATCTTCAATAATTTCCAAACCCAAAACTAATCTTTTTTAAAATTCAGCAATAATTCAGAAATAATCACAGTAAAACACCACTAAAAGATCGACAGTTTAAAATGTGTTTCTTGCAGTATTAGGAATCAGAAATACTGCCACCAGTCTGTAAAGCATATGCAGACAGAGCACACAGTAAACCTGTGCAGACTCAGTAGTCAGCCTGAGTAAAGCTCTGTATCTCCCAGTCTGCATTCTTCCTCTGGTTATTAACGGGTTTCACATAAACACCATCTAATGCACACAAACGCCATCATTACCCCTTTTACCCACAGAGTGGAGTTTCATTCATCCATTCACCCATTAAAGCCCTTCACTTTTCCTCTCTACACTGTATTTTAGCACTGAACTCATTAACCTGAACCACACTGAACTCATTAACCTGAACCACACTGAACTCATTAACCTGAACAAAGCTGATCCAATTAACCTGAACAAAGCTGAACTCATTAACCTGAACAAAGCTGAACTAATTAACCTGAACCACAATGAACCAATTAACCTGAACAAAGCTGAACTCATTAACCTGAACAAAGCTGATCCAATTAACCTGAACCACGCTGAACTCATTAACCTGAACAAAGCTGAACTCATTAACCTGAACAAAGCTGAACTCATTAACCTGAACAAAGCTGAACTCATTAACCTGAACCACGCTGAACTCATTAACCTGAACAAAGCTGATCTCATTAACCTGAACAAAGCTGATCCAATTAACCTGAACAAAGCTGAACTAATTAACCTGAACCACACTGAACTAATTAACCTGAACCACACTGAACCAATTAACCTGAACAAAGCTGAACTAATTAACCTGAACAAAGCTGAACCAATTAATCTGAACAAAGCTGAACTAATTAACCTGAACGAAGCTGAACTCATTAATTTGATCCATGCTGAACTCATTAACCTGAACCACACTGAACCAATTAACCTGAATCATGATGAACTCATTAACCTGAACGAAGCTGAACTCATTAATTTGATCCATGCTGAACCATGTTTGATAATGTGGGACATCTTGATTAAAATATGAACATCTGTAGAAGATTTGAACCACCTTTATGTCCGTTTCTCTCCAGTATTAGATTTTATGTCCACATGCATTAGCGATGTGAGTGCATACCTTATGCTTTATGGGTGAACAGAACAGCTGCGATTATAAGGAGTGACTGAGGGGCTATCCGACAGGAGCTCAGCGTGATACCAGCATCTCACAGCTCGTCACCAGAAGACCCCAGGACAGGAAAATGTGAGGACAGCTAACGTATATTTTAAGTGTCTATTAGGTCTAACAAAATCTGTTAAAAATCCCGAAGTCTGCTCAAGATACGAAAATCAAATACAACACCACAAATGTCGTGATTTAATGTTGTAGATAAACATGTTGTATTTTTAAGTGTCATTTCTCTCTGCCATGAATTCTAGTGGCTGTAGTAGAGCGGTGTTATTCATATTATTCTTTAGAATTCTGGGTATTTGAAAGGGTCACTTAGTAAATGCGATCTCTGGTGCATCTTTTCAGTTCCATCCCACTGCTCTGAACATGTGAAATTTAAGATGGAACAAAACATTACTTATACTTTTGTGCAAGCGGCATGCGGACGTCAGTTTTTATTTATTCCGTTAGACCCATACAGCATGCAGAAGTGATCAGCTGATCTTTCAGCATACTGATTAATGTATTAAAGGAGAGTGATTTAGAGGAATACACTCACTGTCCACTATAATAGGAACACCTGCACACCTGCTCATTCATGCAGTTATCTAATCAGCCAATCAGTGGCAGCAGCACAATGCATACAATCATACAGATACAGATCAGGAGCTTCAGTTAATGTTCATATCAAACATCAGAATGAGAAAAAAAGTGTGATCTCTGTGACTTTAACCGTGGCGTGGATGTTGGTTTCAGATGGGCTGGTTTGAGTTTTTCAGAAACTGCTGATCTCCTGCTGGGATTTTCACACACAACAGTCTCTAGAGTTTACACAGAATGGTGAAGGATATTGTAACTCATATAAGCACTCTTTACAACCGTGGTGAGCAGAAAAGCATCTCAGCACGCACAACACATCAAACCTTGAGGTGGATGAGCTACAACAGCAGAAGACCACATCAGGTTCCACTCCTGTCAGACAAGAGCAGGAATCTGAGGCTCTCATGGACACAGGTTCACCAAACTGGACTGTTGAAGACTGGAAAAAGTTTTTCTTTTTCTAATCTTCAACTGTCCAGTCAAGGTTGGTGCATGCTGAGATGCTTTTCTGCTCACTACGGTTGTAAAGAGTGATTATGTGAGTTATTATATCCTTCTTGGCAGCTCAAACCAATCTGGCCATTTTCCTCTGACTCTCCCATCAGCAAGGCGTTTCCACCCACAGAACTGTCTCTCACTCAGTGTCTTTCGTTTTTCACACCATTCTGTGTAAACTCTAAAGACTGTTGTGTGTGAATAGGTGTATGATGATTACATTTGAAAATGAGATTGACTGTGATTGAGGGGAACAGTGGCTTAGTGGTTAGCACCATTGCCTTGCACCTTGGGGGTTGGTGGGTCGAATTAGCAAACCCTGAGAACAGAGGACCACATGAAGGCGTTTCTGTGAGCACAGTAATGTGCTAGTGGCCTCCTGCCTGGTTGCGTAAACAGTGGTCCTGAAGCTGCAAAATCTTAATGACAATACAAAGAAAAGTGTAAATATAAATTGTAAAGTTGTCCCCTACACCAACCCCAAACAGATCTTCTATTTAGAGCTGCCTCGAAAAGGGCAAGATGGAGGGATGATAGGAAGGAGTGGGCAGCAGAGCAGGTGGCAAAATTAACGTCTGCAGCAGTACATTATCTAACCGAACATTTTGGGCAATAATACTGACATTAACATTGTTTATTCATAAATACTATTTATTACATATTTACATATTTGTATTTATTACACTCACCCCTAAGAAATAAACAAAAATCAGTTTGGTTAGATTAACTACCCAGCCATACAAAGCAATACACGATAGGATACGCAACCACGTATACAGTGGAAGATGTCAGCATCATAGCTACACACCACACAGACGTACGCCATTCATCACCTAAGTCCACCAAAGAAAATCAATAAATAATACAAAATAAATAATACAAAAAAATCAGGAAAAAATGTGCCATACATTAAACTCTCTCTCTCTCTCTCTCTCTCTCTCTCTCTGTCTGTTCAATTCAGTTCAATTTTAGCAGGATCTGATTTCAGTCAGTGTTTAGAACCACAAAGCTGAAATGGTTTTCCCAAAAAAAGTACTATACAAATTTACACCAGGTTTACAAGAAAACAGGAAGTTTGGTTTTGATGTCAGCTGTGTATGGAAATGGTGTTTAGACCAAAACATTTACACCAACACTTTTACATTTCGGCACGTAGCAGATCCTCTTATCCATAATTAAGCTTTAACTTCAACAAAATATTAAGGACAGCTACCAAAGTTGGTATCAGCCAGTGGTTGATCTGCTGCTCACAGGAGATGTAGAAGAGCGTTGGATTTGCTCTCAGATGCCACCTGCTCCTCCACTGAGGCTTCAGCACCCTCTGGTGGTCACAGGAGGTGCGACACGTCACGCACTACACACTGAGCGTTTACGGAAAAGATTCGACATTCATGAGGTTTCTGCTGCTTCACCAAATTCAAACACAGTCTTAAGGAACACCTCACTATTCTACAAATCCTTCACTGCAGTCTGTAGTAGCTGTAGATGCCTCAGACTTTGCAGTCAGCACAGGCTATTTTAAAGTGTATCTTTGGGCATATTTCTCTAAAAACTCACCTGCAGAGTTTTTAAACTGGGAAACAGAGCCTGTTGGAAGTATAGATCAGGCATGTCAAAATCATTTCCATAACACACTCATTTCCCGTCTGTCTGCTATTGGCATTACCGACTCGGCTCTCTCATCTCCTATATCACTAATGCATCTCAGTTTGTTACTCTTGAGAAATATAACTCCTCCACTGACCCTGTTCCTCATGGCGTCCCCAGGGATCGGTCCTTGGCTTCTCTTCATTATTTACATGTTGCCCCTTAGTCAGATCATTTGCCACCATGGTCTTCATTTTCACTGCTACACTGATGATACTCAGATTTCATATTAGCATCAAAACGTCCTCCAGCCTGCCACTCCCTACCCTTATATCATGTACTAGTGATATCAGACATCGAAAGTTTTAACTTTCTAAAACTGAATCCCAGTAAAGCTGAAGTCTTTTTATATCCGTCACCTGATGCGTACCTTTCCAGAGCTGCTGCTTTTGTGTGAATCTGCACTTGGAAACTGAAAGGTCATAGAAGAACAGCTGTTTATATTCAGGCTATAAGTCAATTCCTGGGATTCCACGCAGGTGCTGGAAAAGAAAGTGACTGTAACCTTGAAGGAAAGTAGTTATTCCTGAGATTAGAAAAGAGTTAAAGGGGTGTATTCATTTTTATGCACTGCACATCATTAACGTAAAACATTACGTCTTGAACATGACCACAAACAACAATGTTGTCAAGAGCCTCGTAAGCCTTCGAGCTCTCTCTCGTACAAACAGAGATGTGTACATGTGTCCGGTTACTGCAGGCTAGAACTCCGCTTAGCGTCATTTAGACACTGACAGGACAGCGAGTCATAAGGACCTTCTAGAGTTACACCATTTGAAAGTGTTAGTTTAGATGAATAGCACCCCGTGTCTTTTAGTGCTAATCCATAATAATACGTGGAGAACATTTTAGCTAATGTTTAGCTAATTCGATTCCTAAATAAAATTCTTGATAGAGTCTTCGGTCAGATTGTTAGCAAGCAGCATCATATCGCTCTGCAATGGGTCTTTTCGCAGCCAGGGTGTGCACACATCTCTCTTTTGTTTACAAAAAAACAATTGGTGAATCAAATGTTCTACTTCTGAATGTTCTGCATTTTTTTATTACTGCAATGACTCCAAGTCCTTTGTCTCATCCATGTCACTGTAACCCCGCCTCTTTCAGCACCTTCAGTGCTGCATTTTCAAGCTCTTTCAATCCCTTCTTCAAAAGTGTTAATGTACAAACAAAAGAGATCCCAGCTGCTGCAGCACTTCCTACACCAGGAACCAAGCTGCACAGGTACTCCAGCGCTGCTCCTCCTGCTAAAGCAGACAGCGACAGTCTCGCGGTGGATTTCGTTGTCAACGCCAGTACAAGAGGTGATTTTATGAAAGATTCCAACTGTGGCTTGTTGACTCGTTCTGAGAGTTTTTTAAGTGATTTATCATCAAGACCGAATGAGTAGTAGCACCTTGTAAAGAAAGCCACTAAAATACTGGCATCACATGCCACGGAGAGACCAGGTACTGGAGCTGCTGCGATGACTCCAGAGCAAAGGGCTGCAGCCCACGCTGCTTTCTCAAACATTCTCACCTTTTTCTTTAGCATAGCCTCGGAGGTGATGGGCACTGACTGCAGCAGAGCAGACTGCTTATGCTGCGGGAGATCTGACATCAGGGTTTCAATCAGCTTCTCAAAATCGAACGCTTTAATATCCTCTGAGGATATAAGGAAAACTTTCGGATTTTCAATTTCCTTCAAGTTTTCCAGGCAGTTACTTTTGATTCGTAAGAGCGTTTCTTCCTTATTAAAGCCCTTTTTTGTTTCTTCTGCTCGAATATCGTTGTCTATCTTAGACCTCACAAAGTAAAAGAGCTTTTTTCTTTTTTTGATCTCATTGGCCAACATGATGTCATTCTCTTTGAATCTCTCAGATGAGATGATGATGAAGAAATCATACCTATTGAACTGCATGTTTTTAAGATATTTCCGAGCGTTAAACTTTGGGGTTCCTATTCCAGGCAGGTCCCAAAGCATCACATTGGGCATTGTGGGATGTTCGTAAGGTGTTGGTTCAGTTGTGGTTTCAGTAACTCCGGTTTTAGCTGCACCTTCATCATCTTCGTCCAGCTCTCTGATTGCGTTGATGAAAGATGACTTTCCTGTGCCTGATTCTCCGGTTACAGCGATGTGAAGTGAGACGTTAAAGAACTGATCCATTTGTTTTCGTGCTTTTTTAGTTGCCTTTTTTAAAGTGGGCTCTCCTGAGGCCTGTAGCGCTGCGTTTGTGTCGGGATCTTCACTGGCCATTGTGTTCAGATGTCAGGTCAGGATCGGATCTTGCAGCTGCGCTCTGTAAAAAGAGAATTTTAAATGAACCATGAAAATGTATTTAATAACAGACTGGCCAGCTACTACTTTGTAGTCATTCCAACTTATTTTACAAACTGCAAATATTTTTCAATTTCAATATATTCATCTATGACACGAGCATAGTCATCTGTGTATCCAGATAATTAAAAGCTTTATCCACTAGGGGGCAGAGCAGGGCTGAAACATGATTGGCTGTCACTGGATTATCTTCCGTGACTAGTTCTGTGTGTTCTGGCAGCACGTTTGTCCCTGTGAAGTGGCGTAGAGAAATAGTTCAGCTATGGGTAACTGTGAACAAGCTCTTCTAGCTACTCTCCAAAACTTTCCACCATTGATGCTGAGTGTCAGTCTGGTGCTGAGCTGAGAACACATCATGCTACAGCGCCCCCTCTGGTCACACCGGTCCTGCACTACACGGACGCATAGCAATCATTTCTGAAGATCCGCTTGTGTAGTTAAAAACAAGATTAATCCTTAACTGATCTTGTGTTATTATCACTGGTCATAGCATGTCCATTTTTCTTTAGTTCACTTCTGACACTGTACAAACAATCTACATAATGTTATGAAGCAGCTGATTCTTAACGCCATATTAAATAATGTTTAACTACTTTTACACCACAGCGCTGTAGAATTCCGGATTCTGATTCGGTAAGACGTGCAGCTGCAGATCCTGAGCTCAGAATCAAACATCTGGAATGAAAATAAAAGGTGTTATGGAAACTGACTCCTAGTAGTCTCAGCCTCGGCCCAAGCTAAATGCTTTATTATTTGGTAAATCAAATAAAACACACTAAGATCAAATAAAATGAATGTGATTGAGTGTGAGTGAGTGACTGAGTGTGATGTAACCCAACGACAGAACTCGCCTTGTCTAGAGCTTATTGAGCCTGTCGGCGTTCCCACAGCACCACGCTGTAGAACACAAAAGACTGGAAGAACACGTGTAGCAGCTTCTCCACAGTGGGAATGTGACACGACAAAGCCGTGAGCTGCGCTGATCTTACTCAGGTTACAAACATTCAGGCGCCATTGTGTAAGTAATACACACTGGGTGTGTGTGTGTGTGTGTGTGTTACAGTAAAATGCAGAGTAAAGAGGTGGTGCGGTGAAGTAGGGTTACAGTTACCAGCTCAAAGTTGATTAATTTTCCTATAACAACACGTCCCCAAGTGTTTTATTCCTCTTACACCACAGCAATTTACCAGTTTTATTTATTAAAGTACGACATGTCACACTTTTTATCCGTTTATATTCACATTTAATGTTGTGTAATGTTCAAGAGACAAGTTCCTGTTGTCGCTTATGTTATAGCAGCTATAAACACTCGTTCCCTCACCAGCGTCTCTTTATTCTCTCTCTACAAGTTAAAAAGAAAATAATCGCAGCTTGTTCCGCATGTAAAGAAGCGTAAACTCCTCTGTCCTGAAGACGTCGGAAAACTTACAGTTACAGCTTCACCTCTGACCGTTACAAAGCGCTGACACTGGAGACTCCTTCCATCACTGTTACATAAATGAATCTTAACAGAAAACTTTTACACACTTTTCCTTGTTAACTAACAACGCTTTCTAAACCTGTTTAATTTTTATTGTGCTCCTGTTCAGTGAGACACATAATAATCTTACACTGCTGAAATCACACGGTCTAACTTCGGCTTAAAATACCACACCGAAAACATTTTGGAGTGCTGTTTTCCGAGGAAAAGGAGCTTTGTGAAAAACACTGCTGTATGATGGTCCACAATTCCAAGATTTCCAAACAGAACTGACTGTGATGCGGTTTTCTGTATGAGTGTATTTGATTTTCATGTCTGACTGATCTGTGTTGTGTTCAGGTTGTAAAGTGTGCTGTAGTGTGCGCATGAACGGCGTGGTGTTTTCTCTTTTCATTGTGAACAGGAAACTTTCGGGAAAATGTTTTGGGACTAAATAAGAATTCGAGCCCTACGCAAAATACAAAAACTGGAACAAAAAAGTAAAAGCAGATTGTTAGTCCGCAATAACTGTCACAAATAACTCCATTTTCAGTGCACAGATCGATTCCCAGAGCTTCTATCATTCTCCGTGTGCTTTTGTTTGTTTTGCCATTTGCTGTTTATTTTGGTTTTGGTCCTGTTTCGGCCCCGTCATGTCATTGGCTTGTTCCCCATAAGTGTTTACTTTGTTCCCCATAAGTGTTTACTTTGTTCCCCATAAGTGTTTACTTTGTTCCCCATAAGTGTTTCCCTGCTGGTTCTTCGTTTCATCACAAAGTCTTATCATGCATATTTATATCTTTAAGTCTGAGCATCGTTTTCAAGCCAATTCCATTTTATTTGTATAGCGCTTTTAACAGAGAACATTGCCCCAAAGCATCTTTACAGAAATATACAATTCTGGATATAAATTAATAATTGTTTAAGGATTATCCTACTTCATTGCTGCCTTTCCGTGTACTGATCAGTGCGGTGTGTACTGATAATGCGATGATGACTCTTGGCTTGTCCACAATTAAACATATCCTGAGTTTACACACACTGGCATCCTGCGTGCTATAACTATATCAATCCCATAATGCAACATCCCTCTCTTTATCTCTCTGACCTTTTAGAACATTACAGAGACTGGTTTTAATGTTAATCCCAAAACATTTGGGTCAAACGACAGAAATATCCATGTTCATTTGACAGAAAATTCTAATAATTAAACTGAGTAAATGTTCTTTATGAATAGATACTCTGATAATGTACAATGTCAGGACAGTTTGAATGAATCCTCACCGTGGTGCGTGTTCCCACTGCTGCTGTCTGCTGATCAGCGGCTCATTCTGGAACAGTGTGGAGTCTGAAAGCCATCTATTTATGCAACGTTCTCTACTGTGCTGTCAGCACCGTGATGCTAGGTGGGGACTTCACACCAGGCGTGTCACACCCAGTCCTGAAGAGTCACAGCTCTTTTCCAACACACAACTTCCGCCCCATCACAGCACTGGTATTCCTCTGTATTAAAGGAAACGGTACTGTGCTGCAATTTTTACCAATCCTATACAAACAGAGATAGATTTGATGCAGCACTGTTATACTGTATATAGATTACTGACACTGGAGACTCCTTCCGTAAATTTTTGAATAAACATTTCACAGAAAACTTCACCATATAGACAATAACACACCTTCATTAATCCGTCCGCTGTACGGGTCCCTGTGAATGAGCTGTTACTATAGAAACCGTAACACAGAACGAGTGCATTAATATAAACCCGCGCTACTGTCAGAGCTGCTGTTATAGAAAACTAATCAACACCTGACGACCAATAATAATAATTAGTAATAACATTAACATTGTAATAATTAGTAATTAACAAAAGTGCATCTGCCACTAATTCAAGACGGGAATTCAGACTATGCAGTTCTGCATAACAAGTATGAACGTGTCACGTCAGTTAACCTGTAAAACAGGGTAAAGATAATATCAGCCACCAACAGGCTTCTCGTTCTACACAGACTTCATCATCTACAGTCTACCAGTTTAGCTGTGCTTATTAGCCTTATGCTGGATATTAAAGATTTAGATTATAGATAATCTATAGATTAGAGATTTATGGCTATAACACAGCTAAACACAGGTTACAGCGATATTCTGCCACATTCATTATATTCATTTTGTCCATTTTGTCCAAGTCTTTTTGCCAGAACCAAACCAGAACCTGTGTATGACTTTTAATGTTTTTCGGGGCCAAGCACCAAAGGTTCTTCTTCTTCTTCTTCTATGACAGCCCACAGAATGCTTCATATGCTCTTTATGAAACAGTGATAGAAGACAGTCTCAGCCACCTTCACAGCAGTTTTGGTGTAGGCCACTCAAGCCCTCTAACGCCACCAATAGGGCAAATTTCAACAAACGTTTACAATAATAATTCTGCAACGCAATGTTGTAGAAACGCGATTCCACCTTCCTGTGATTCTTTGGGTAAAGCCAAGTTCAACAGTCACCATGATATTAATTTTCTGTAGCTGCAGAAGAGGAATGATTTATAATCGCACTATCCGTTGCACCCAGATGAGGATGGGGTTCCTTATGAGTCTGGTTCCTCTCAAGGTTTCTTCCTCATATCATCTCAGGGAGTTTTTCCTCACCACCGTCACCTCTGACTCACTCATTAGGGATAAATTTATACGTTTACAATTTATATCCTGAACTTATATATTTCTGTAAAGCTGCTTTGTGACAGTGTACACTGTTAAACGCGCTATACAAATAAAATTGAACTGAATTGAAATATACATTATACATTATACAGTATATTACACAGTATATTATATATTAGACAGTATATTATACAGTATATTAGAAATTACACATTATACAGTATATTAGACATTATATTATATATTAGACAGTATATTAGACAGTATATTACACAGTATATTATACATTACACAGTATATTAGACATTACACAGTATATTACATATTACACAGTATATTACACAGTATATTACACAGTATATTATATATTATACAGTATATTAGAAATTACACATTATAAGTATATTATACATTAGACATAACCAGTGACAATTCTCTAAATGGAATTCTGTGCATAAATGTCTGTATTATATTTCGACTCCTTGGCGCCATCTGGCGGTGGTTAAAACCGGAAGTGTAGAGCTCTCTCGGTAAAAAACACTCTGGAGGAACAGACTAGAAGAAGGCGTGTTTAGTGCTTCACCAATCCGCGAGGCTCGTGTTCTTCTGTCGGGAGCAAAGGGCAGAGAGGTGTAAAGTCCAGTGCTGTAGCTACCCTGCGCTTCTCAGAGCATTTACACACACTGTGCTGCTCCACCATGGCAGGAGACATGATGCTGTACTGGGGCTCGGGATCTCCTCCCTGCTGGCGAGTTCAGATCGCTCTGGAGGAGAAGAACCTGCAGGGCTATCACCACAAACTGCTCTCCTTCGACAAAGGAGAGCACAAGTGTGAAGAGGTGATGAAACTGAACCCGAGAGGACAGGTAAATCACACACTCACTCACACACACACTTGCGCACACACACTTGCGCACACACACACACACACACACACACTTGCGCACACTCACACACACACACACACACACACACACACACACTTTCTGACTTCCTCTGACTCTTATATAACTCACAAACTCATACACTAGCTCTTATTCATCTTTCTTTCTGCCTTTATTTATTTATTTGTTTGTTTGTTTGTTTGTTTGTTTGTTTGTTTAGCTTCCCACATTTAAACACGGAGATGTGGTGGTGAATGAGTCCCTGGCTGCGTGCATGTATCTGGAGGTAAGGGGAATACTGCTGAGAGCCCTTCAGGGGAAAGTGGCCGGTGCGTGTCGCCTGGTGACATCATACCCTAGTTTACATAGCCAGTGAGTCGTCAGAGCTCGTGCGCATGGAGGAGAACGGTTTTCAGACACACACAGAATAGAACAGAGTTATAGTCAGATTAGAGAACACAACATTTCCTATAGACGGAAGTCTTTTCTGGCCATGGCACTACATCTTATTTCCCTAAAGCGATATAATATTTATATCATGATAAATGATGTCTTAATTCACTTTCCTGAGACACTGAATTTCTTTTTATTAGCTTTTGTGTTTAATTACAAACTGATTGGAAGCAGTTGATAAGATTTTTTGTCATATCACTCAGCCGTGGCATCTATCTAACATAGTAAACAGTCTTGTCTAAAGTGTGTGTGTGTGTGTGTGTGTGTGTGTGTGTGTGTGTAGAACCGGTTTAAGTCTCAGGGCACTCGGCTGATCCCGGACGATGTGAAGGAGCAGGCGCTCGTGTTGCAGCGTGTGTTTGAGGCCAGCACACTGCAGCAGAAGATGTGTACGTATGATAACACAACACTCAACTCGGTTCAGTACAGTTCTATTGTGTAGCGCTTTTAACAATGGACACAAAGCAGTGTGGTGAGGAAAACCTCCCTGAGACAAAATGATAATATAATATAATGTAATATAATATAATATAATTTAATATAATATAGGATCGTTGTGTTGTCATACTGCATTCAGCATTAATACATTATTCACCATAATTATAATTAATTGTACCGAGTGAAGCTAATTAAACATTTCCCCATTATTAAAACAGTTTTAAACACAGCTACAAGTTCTTTAAAAATAATTTAGTTTGTTATAAGTTAAAGTCCCCTAAGACTCATAAATTATAATGTTATAATATTTTACACGATTTGTCACCGCAGTGTTTTTTCTGTAAGAAACATTACCTAGTGCATGTTTGCAGTTGTTGAAGAAAGTAAAAGAGGTGATTTTTGTGCTTGATTTGTCTGATGATGTGTTTGTGCAACATCATAAATAAATACAGACCAAATAGACAGACAGACAGATATAGACAGACAGATATAGACAGACAGATATAGACAGACAGATATAGACAGACAGACAGACAGACAGACAGATAAATAGCGTGTTCAGAAATGTGGTGTTAGGGTTAAAAGCAGCTGCAGTTCCTGCTCTGAACACTGGGGGGTGAAACCGAGCCGTGCCGCGACAGGTTTGACTCGTACGTGTTAATGTGCAGGTTGGAGTGACATCTTTTTGCACCTCAGCATGTTCGACTGGTGAAGTGGGAGAAATAACACCTCCCTGTCTTTTGTTAGCAAAACGCTAGCAGCTACCTGTGCAGAGTGCTGTGTGTCTCCCTCAGAGCCGTGAGCTGTAGAGCGAGTTTCTGTCTGTCTGCTGACTGATCTGAAGCTAATGTGTGTAAACACAGTGTACCTCACGGGAAGGGGAGAAGCGCTGCCGTGTTTATTTCTGATGCGGAGAGAGCGGCCATGTTGATTCCACGTCACTCTGTTAGCAGGGAAGGAGCTCGTATCCTGCGCTTGAGGTGAAGCTCCACCTACAGCCGGTAAAGACCACAGAAATCTGAACCTCCTCAGCTTGCAGTGTCAGCATGGGCTGGTCTTCTCAACCAGCAGCTCCTTCCCTGTTTACGCGTGACGTCACATGACCATGGCCTCTCGCACTGTACACGGTGTAAAGCTCCTCTTCTCTACTTTTACATGAGTTCATAGCAGGATTGGCTTTTGATCAGTTAACACACACGCGCGCGGTACTCGGGTAAATCTATAACGCTGACCGTTAATCACTGATTAGAGAAGATGATCGTCAGCTTTAGAGACATCGCTAATGTTTAACGGTCACTGCAGCAGAACAGAACCAGGAGCCACTCGGGCCTGTAGCTGAAGGTATGTGTGTGT
>CM040983.1:105745-119482 GCA_022985145.1 Pangasius djambal | reverse complement strand
AGTGAATGTAGGTGTAGTTACTGGTATAGTCACTGCAGGAGCTGCGTGTGGTACGGCAGTGAATGTAGGTGTAGTTACTGGTATAGTCACTGCAGGAGCTGTGTGTGGTACGGCAGTGAATGTAGGTGTAGTTACTGGTATAGTCACTGCAGGAGCTGTGTGTGGTACGGCAGTGAATGTAGGTGTAGTTACTGGTATAGTCACTGCAGGAGCTGTGTTTAGCTGTTGTGTTCCTGGGTTAGCTGTTGCTGAAGTCCATGCCATAGTGTTTGTTTCAGAATACATCATATTTGCAGGGGTGGCGCTATTAGTCTTTGCCTCTGTGTTCATATTTACATTTGCTGCAGTTGTTTTGGTTGCTTCCTGTGCTGTGGTTAAACTCTGTGTGGAGGTTGTTGTCATTGCACAGTTTATAGGAATAGTATTAGCTGTAGCATAGGTTGCTGCTGGTGGGGTTTTCATTGCTGCATCAGTGATATAAAGTTCCTTGTTTGTGCTGCTTGATGTTTCTGGTGCTGTTGAGGTCTTTGTGGTATTAGTTGTATCATTGGTTGTACTCTCTGCATTTGAAATCATGGATGCTTGTGTGGAAGTTGCAGCTGTAGTGGTCACTGGTATATTTTCAGTGCTAGCCAGTATTGGTCCTGACTGAGGTATAGTGTCATTGTTGTAGTTTGATGGATGTTCAGCAGTGTTTTTTTCTCCAACTGTTTGTGTAGATGTTTTGGTTGGTAAAGGTTTAGTATTTGCAAAAAGACCCCAAAAGACATCAAATAATTCACTAGTGGTTGCTTTGTGTTGCGTTGTTGTTTGCATTGCAGTTATTCCTCTAGTTACAGCTGCTGCATTTGTGCTTGCTTTTGTTAATGATAAAGGAGTCTGTGCAGGAGTAGGAGCAGACACAGTGATTACTGCTGCAGCTTTAGGTGGTACAGAAGTCCTTATAATAGTGTCAGTAGATCTAGTAGCAGTGGCTGCTTGTGTTATGGTTGAACCAGCACTTGTTTTAGTCATTGTACTGTTTCCTGGAATATTTGTAGTAGCTTCATGTTTTGAAGTCATTGTTGCTTGTTCAGCAGAGCTTGTAGTGGTCATTCCTGTAGGTGGTATGAATGTTCCTGCAGAAATGGTTGCAGTATTTCTGTCTTGCATATTTGTAGCTACTGTGGAGCTTGCAGTAGGTCTCAGTTCTGTGCTTATAATGATAGCAGCACTAATGGTTGGATTAGCTTTTTCCATTGTCTGTACTCTAGCACCGGGTGTTTTTTTATTTGATATGGTTAATCTTGGAGATGGAGTGTACTGTTCTGACATAAACACTGGCATTGCCCATTGAATCAGTGGTTGTTTTGGGAATTCACTGAACTCTGGACGTTTCAGGGCATGATGGAAATGATCAGAATGTTTGCGCATGTTCTTTGAGCGAATCCCTCTTTTGGTTCGGCGTTTAGGATGATGTTGGGGACAGAACACTTTTCCCATGTTCAGTTTATCCATTATATCAGTATACTGCAGCAAAAGCACAGCCTGATCCTGCAGGGAAAATGACAGGAACCATCTCCAACAGTCATGCTTCAATTATCAAAAGGCATTTTTAATATTTTATATCAATACAAAGACAGTACCTCCATCATGGGGTTCTCCACTTGGATAATGAGGTTCTCGCCATCCTTCCATTGTGTTAAACCATTTTCCTCAGTCATAACCAAAGAAAAAGCATCCAGATCTGGAAAAGTAAGATCTATGTTTAATATGTGCACAACAATAAACATTGTATCGTCCACACCTCTGAAAAATAATTCATTATTATTATAATATTAATTATTACGCATTGTTATTTAATATACTGTAGATTTTAACTTACCAACAAATCTCGCCTCTTTCAGCTCCTTAGCAGCTAGCGTTACAGTCATGTTGGCACTTTCACACTTAACAGCAGGAACCTGAATTGATCCAGGTGTAGATGATGGACAGGTTTGGTTTTGTATGGTGTCCTCAGTCAGCTTGGTGTTAGAGTAGCCCAGTTTCACTGTGTACTGCTTCCTGTGGCCAAACTGAGGTGAAGTTCTTCATGAACTACATGCACTTAGAATTTCATTTTGCACCAAAGATGAGATGAAAATGAATCTCACCCAGTCGTCCAAAGAGCAGCCTTCGTAGAAGATTCTGATCAGAGAATCAGACTGCAGCTCGACGTGACTGCACTCCTCCAGCAGCTGACTGATAGAAATCTTAGTGTCATCATCTGTGAAGAGAAATATAAGCACATTCTCACTCTCTAGCAGCATTTAAAACACTGAGTGAAAATGGCCATTCCTATATCCACGCTTATGGCGTTTAAACAGAGTCATTAATTGAGAGAGCAAGGGTGGCCGATCAAGGTGTTCAGAACAGTGCTACTGAGTGTGCTTTTTTGTAAGATATTGTGAATTGAGCTCACGCAATGCTAACTGTGAGTGCAAAACACTGAATCGAGCATGCAGAGATGCATGCTTAGCAATGGCACATGCTTTGCTATCACTCACTCAGGGGTTTCACGTTATAGGTGAATCAGTTTGAACATTGGGGGGGAAATAATGCTGCATTCGACTTGAGGTTGCAACTTGTAATTCACCACCTCCATCCAGTAAAAGCTAAACAAAGCGCCCCCTCAACTTTTCAACATGGGTAATCGTCAAATAACTTCAGATGAGGAACGTCAAAGATTGTGAGGGAAAACAGCTGAGCAACGTCAAATCAGCATGGCTGCACACAGCATCCGAAATAAAAGAAGTAGCCCTTCTTACCTTGAAATCAGTTATACTGTATATACAAGTATTTGCTTTAGATCAATCAACATACAGACATATTCACTGGTTAAATCTATAACTCTGACTCTACAGTTCACTGTTTGAGTACGAAAATATTCATCACTCATCACAGTTATCTTGTTGTAACAAAAGACAAACATGGAGATGTCTGGTTTTTTTTTTTTCTACTTCACAATTCGAACCTGCCAAGGTGGGAAATGACATCGTTCCAACCTGCAAATTACCACTTACACGGCATGTTGAACGCAGCGTAAGATGCTGCTGTAATTGGTCACTCTCAACCAATCTCTTTCCTTCTAGAAACCTATGCTGATCTCATTCAGTGTAAAATTCACAAAATCAGCCTTGTTGCTTGTTTAATATAATTTAAGACCTACTCCAGTTACATGATGCTCTGTTATTATCATTTACACTATCTCAAATCAGCAACTGTGATATTTAACTGAGAGTTTTAAATGGATTTTTTATAGTGATCCTGTGATACTTTGACAGCAGCATCTGATCTTTGAACACAAACAATGTTAATAGTAGTACGCTGATTGGACAAAACATTATTTTTGGACCAAAAATTAGTTTACCTGATCAGATGAACATGAAGTGTGGGCAAAGGTCTTGGTGGTCTAGTTCATTCACCCATTTCATTTTCTAGATCAACTTGGATGAAACACTGGACTGTTTCTTTCAGAAATAAAAGTACAAAATTGTACTTTTCTTGCTGCTGGTGTGATACCATTAACAATACATCTGTTGTACCTTCAGTGTATAATTATATCACCAGTGAAATCATTTTGTGCTGTAAAAACATTTGCTGATTGGCTGGTAGTCCACATGGAACAGATGAGGAACAGCAGCTTAAGCTCACTGATAATAACACATGCTAACACTCACACACAGTAAGTTAGAGGTGCTAGATTAGCCAGGAGTGTGAAGGTGGTCTTACCTATCAGCAGGTACACATCAGTGTATTGAGTTGGAGAAACTCCAATAATCACACTTTCACTGTCACAGTAAAATGGGAGCTCAGAGACCTGCGGTTCCTCGCTGTCTGTTTCATTCTGCAGTCCTGTGGAGGAAAATCAGCTCGTGTTTCAGTATCTCTCAAAGTGCACTTCATCAGTGCTGATGAAAACTTCCACAGCGAGAAGATTGGAACATGTAAAGAGCTCATCATAATGTCACTCTGCTAGAAGTGCACGCTCAGCAAATAAGTACTCACTCAGAGAAAACAGTTCCTTAAGGGTTCTCCGGATAGTTAAACAGAACCTTTTTTCTAAGAGTATATTAAAGTGCTAGTACTGAATTAAATAGAAACAGAAATGTAAATATTCTATATGTGACATATATTGTTACATGTAAAATATTAATGTTAAATCTGAGTCACAATTCAATGAGTAGATTCCTTTCCTCTACACACCTTCATTCCTGACAGTTTATACACTAAATTAACTATATAATAAAGTATACACTTTTCATACCTTGAGGAAGCTCTCCACTGAAGTCTCCGCTGTTCATGTCCTCAGGAAAGAAAGGTAATGGTGCTGCTGATTTGAAATAGATTAGCATAGCTGCGAGTATTAGCTGAGCCATAATATGAGCCATTTTCATCCATGATGTGCTTCACTCTTCGTCAATGTGTTTCACAGAATTCTGTCGCCTTTTTATATGAAGAGGGAGTGATGTTTATTCTGCACATCTCAGGACACTGATTGCGTGTTTGTACTTTTAAACTGTGATATGGTCATGGACTAAAGTCTATCAGTAACCATGAGATTATGCAGGAAGTGTGATGGGCAAAATGTTTTTTATTTTGGTTTTAAGCAGGGAAGCCATTTTTATGTAAAATAACAAACAGACCAAAAAAATTGTGCTAATTTAAACATGAGTGTGAACATGAACATGAAAATAAGAAAGCTACATAAAAGACTCATTACTTAACAGCAAAAAGGTCAACAACAAAAACCCATAAAACATGTAAGAGTCTGTGTATTAATCAAAGAAATTCTCTACAACTTCTGCTTATTAATGAACCCCCTAAAAAATTATTTCAATGTCCATTATCATTGGACTTTAGAAAAAAAAATAGTTTTTATAATTATAACTTAAAAATGTACATCTTCCAATTTCCTTAGATAATGTTATTTCAGTAACATTAAGCTTTGTATTTGGACCACGCTGTACATCATGTTCTCTCCCCATGTCATGGCCCATCATGTCTGACCTTGCTAACTGTTTAACTGTTCTGGTCATCAAAAATAAATAAAATGAAAAGATAAGCAAGAGTCCAAGCATCCTCTGACACTAGATTACCACGTCTCTGCTGCTATAAACAATATCCTATTCATAGAATCATCAATGTGGTTCACCAGATGATTCAGAATGCAGCAGCACGCCTTGTTTACAACCCCCCCGAAAGGACCCACGTCACACCCCTTCGTCTCCCTCCGCTGGCTTCCTGTAGCCACCCACATCAAATTCAAGACCTTGATACTCATGTACAAGACCTTGTCTGGAACAGCACCCTCTACCTCAACACTCTCCTTGAGGTTTATGTTCCGTCCCGCAACCTGTGTTCAAGTTAATGACCGACGCCTGGGAGTGCCTACTGAGCGAGGCATGAGGTCCCTTTCCAGAACTTTCAAACTGACTGTTCCTCAGCGGTGGAATGAACTTCCAACCTCAAACTGGACAGCAAAATCCATCACTATCTTCAAAAAAACAGCTAAAGACCCTCCTCTTCCGTGAACACATAACTAACCTCTAACTTGTCCCCACTCAAAAAAAAAATCTGTACTTACACTGGCTCTTACACCTCTAATGTGTGCACTTTGCTCCTCTAGCTCAATTAAAAATCTTGTACAGTAGCACTACTTGTATTGTTCTCTGCTTGATATATCTCTTTGCTTGTATTTCCTCATTTGTAAGTGGCTTTGGATAAAAGCGTCTGCTAAATGAATAATAAATGTAAGTGTGTGGTGTGTTGCATAAGTCTTCACCTACATTGAACTTTTCCACAATTTGTAATGTCACAACCTGGAACCCAAATGGACTTAACTGGAATTTTATGTCATGAATCTCCACAACACAGCACATAATATGTAAGTGGGGGGAATTAAAATTTACAAATAAAAAACATGAGTGCCATGTTTTCTCAATATACATTATATGGCCAAAAGTATATGGACACCCCTCCTAATTACTGAGTTCAGGTGTTTTAGCCACACCCATTGTTAACAGGTGCATAAAATCAATCACATATCCATACAATCTTCATAGACAAACAGTGGCAGTAGAACGGGTTGTACTGAAGAGCTCAGTGAAAAGGGTGAAATGGAAGCTTTTAGGAGAAACAACAGCTCATCCACAAAACATTAGACCACCCAAACTCACAGAATGGGCCGTTGAGTGCTGAAGAATGTAGCACATAAAAATAACATATCCTCTGTTTGCATCCTGGAAGCAACATCAGCACAAGAACTGTGCATCAGGAGCCTCATGAAATGGATTTCTATGGCTGAGCAGCTTCACTTTTTTGCAATGAATGAAACTATTAATTCAATTAAATTTTATTTGTATATCACCTTTAACAATGGACATTGTCACAAAGCAGTTTTTACTTGACGTCTATTTTGTTGAAATTATTAATTGTTGGTAGCAATTGCAGTCCTAAGGCTATCCAAGGAAGAACATCCACAGCCATTTTTATGGTTTCTATTTGATATTTAGGCTGTCCATGTGGGGCCATCTTCAGCAGCAGCAGGTGGTTTTCAGGTGATGACATCTCCACCCAGGTCCAGAGAGCAGAAGGGGTCAGGATCACTGGCATCTCATGAGTAGCATGTGTAGCTCGACAGAGAGAGAGACAGACAGAGAGAGGGGGAGAGAGATGGAGAGAGAGAGATTGTTAGATAAGCTTTTGTCCTCTAATGGTTAAGGACAATATACTTTGCGTGCAGAGTGCAAGCAGGGACTCCGGCAAGACTAGCTATGACAGCATAACTAAAAGGGAGAGCCAGAAGCTAACACAGACATGAGGGCTCCTGGGACATATGGCAGCCAGCCACTCCACCGTCGACAAACCTGAGTGAACGTGTGAGAGTGGGGGGGCGGCAGCATCCAAATATCCCAGTTCACCACAACACTCTATGCCTATGAACCCTTCAGACCTGCCCCTGTACCTAAGAAAAAACTATTCACAAAAGGCTTGACTAAACAAATATGTTTTCAGCCGAGACTTAAACACTGAGACTGTGTCTGAGCCCTGAACACTAAGTGGAAGGCTGTTCCATAACTGTGGGGCTTTGTAAGAGAAAGCTCTACCCCCAGCTGTAGCATGCACTATTCGAGGTACCAACAAAGAGCCTGCTCCTTTTGATCTAAGTAGGCGTGGCGGATCATAAAAGACCAAAAGTTCGCTCAGGTACTGTGGCGCGAGACCATTTAGTGCTTTATAGGTCAATATAACTAGATCAATGTATATTTCCACCCTAATTGAAGATAACAAAAATAATCCTAGATTCTTATTTAATACGGTAGCAAAGGTAACTAGAAATAAGACCACAATAGAAACACGCACACAATCATCATATAGAAGTGATGACTTTTTTTCAATGACAAAATTGAAAATATCAGGCACAAAATTTAGACTATAAATTTAAAGCCGGACAGTTTTATAACTAACTCTGTAGATGATAATATAATAATATCAGATCAACAATTACAATGTTTTACTCCCCTTGAAGAGACCGAACTAATTTCACTAATTTCAGCATCAAAATCATCAACCTGTTTACTAGATCCCTTACCTACTTGTTTCCTCAAACAGATAATTCCTGAAACAATCAAACCTCTTTTAAGGATAATTATCTCTTCCCTTAGCATTGGCTATGTACCTAAATCTTTTAAATTAGCAGTTATCAACCCCTTGATTAAAATACCTGACCTTGACCCCTGTCAGCTGTCTAACTATAGACCAATATCAAACCTCCCCTTTATCTCCAAGGTCCTAGAAAAGGTTGTAGCACAGCAGCTATGCTCATACTTACATAGGAATAACATTCATGAAATGTATCAGTCAGGATTTAGGCCTCATCATAGCACAGAGACAGCGCTGGTTAAAGTGGTAAATGACCTACTGCTGGCCTCTGATCAGGTTGGCCAAGGAAACAACAGCAGATGATGACATAAACACTGTGAGAGCTGTGAAGAAAAACCCAAAAACAACAGTAAGTTGTTGCTGCTACTGCTGCTGCTACTATTATGTTTACACATAATATAATACCATTATGTTTACATTACTTCAGCTATTTATATCAAACTCTGTATTATTTGCACTACTGTCGCTTGGTCACTTTAAACAGAACTGCGTACTGGTCGGCGTTGTAGTGATTCTGTAGTGAACTGTCTTGTTCTGTCTTGTGCGTCCGCACATGTTTGCACTTGTGCACTTTATGTATAAATTATGTCCCTGTAGTTCTGTGTTGTTCTGTGTTTGTCTTATGTAGCACCTTGGTCCTGGAGAAACGTTGTTTCGTTTCACTATGTACTTGTATATGGCTGAAATGACAATAAACTCCTCTTGACTTGACTTGACTTGAAGTGATATCATCACCAGCCTCCACAGGGCAGGGGTGAAGGTATCACAATCGACTGTTTGAAGGAGACTTATATTGCAGAAATATATTTATTTATAGGGATAAATTCACATATTTGCAATTTATTTTGGTTTAATTTAATTTGAATCTATTTATTTCTGTAAAGCTGCTTTGTGACAATGTCCACTGTTAAAAGTGCTATACAAATAAAATTGAATTGAATTGAATTGAAATATAGAGGCCATACCACAAGACACAAACCTCTCATCAGCAGTAAGAGTCAAGCATGGGTCAAGCATGGTGGAGGTAGTGTCATGGCTTGGGCTTGCGTGGCTGCTTCTGGAACAGACTCACTAATCTTTACTGATGATGGAACTCATGATGGTAGCAGCAGAATGAATTCAGAAGTCTACAAAAACATTCTGTCTGCCAATTTACAGAGAAATGCATCCAGTATAATTGGGAGGAACTTCATCATGCCGCAAGACAACAGAAGACTTCATCAGGGAAAATTGGAAGGTTTTAGACTGGCCAAGTCAATCAGCAAACCTTAACCCAGTTGAACAGCATTTCACATCCTGTAGAGGAGATAGTGCTTTTAACACCAGACAGAGTGGAACCAGACTCAAAAGGGAACCCATCCTCATCATAATTTCAGCTGTGTGAGTTTTGCCTTTTATGGATTTTTGTGGGCATCACTAAATGCAAAGAAGCTGTGCACATGCCTGGTAATTTATGGATTTCCAAAACTTTTGTAAATCCAGGGGAAATTTTTATTTCATTTTTGGCTTAAGAAAACATTTACACACAACTCTACTAAAAGATTGATAAATGGACTTCTGGTTATGGAAGCTATGGAGTAGGATGTGACCAAATTTATTTCTACCACCCAGTGTATACGTATTGGTTAACTAGTTCTTGTTATAAACCTTATGCATCTTGTATTGCAAGATGAAGAGTAGATCCAGTAAAGGAGCTAATGAGCCATTGTTGCAACAGTGGCCTGTACTTTTCTCTGCTCCCTCAACTCCTCGTGCTGTGCATGCAGTGGCGTCAGACAACAACGCTGCCCTCAAAGCTGAATTACTATCATCACTACCCAATGAGATTGTCATTATTATTATAAAGCATTGTTATTATTATTATCCATGTGTATATGTATATTTATGTATAGGTCTGTGAATGTAGTTACATATTTTTTCTTCTCTCTGTTAAAAAAGATTTTAAAAATTCTGAAAAGACAATGTTATTCCTGCTACCCTGAGATGGCACCACAGCATCCCAGGTCATAAAACAAATTAAGTAGGTAATGGCATGACATTGTATACCTGATGTAGTGGAGACAGATATTGGGCCTCCGTTCAGTTGTAAGGAATTCTGCAATTTTGTCCAGGCATGTATTCTTAGACATGTGACTTTGAGTCCACAATATCCACAATAAAATGGACTCATTGAGAATGGAGTCAAAAAAATTTTAAATTGCTGATCAAGAAAGATAGAGACTCAAAGACTCATCCTTATTACTGCTACTGATCTACAGGGCAATGACCCTGTGAAATGGTCCTTCTTCTGTTCAAAAGAAATCTCAGGACATGCATGCCATTCCTTGAGTTCCTTGAAAATAAATGCGGAACTAGAGTAGAATTTGGTAGAGACAAAATGACAGAAGGATAAAAGAGCTAAAATTGCTAAAACCAGATGATAGAGTGTATGATGGTTTACATTGGAGTCTGGAAGCTCGTGTTCTTCAAAATGTGGCTCCAAGAAGAGTGTTAAAAAAGATTCATTAGCATTTATATAAGATTGTAAGTATGAGCCAAATTGTTTGTTTAGGTGTGAAAGAATTGTTAGGTAAATAGTTCAAATCCTGTGCACCATCCAGTCTCAAACACACCTTTTAGGCAAGATTAATAATCATGGGGTATCTCAGTCAGGTTTCTTCACAGTACAGAATCAAAGCTGTATAAAGAGGTAAATGACCTTCTGCTCACCTCAGATTGTGGATATAGTTCTGCTTTCTCTCTGGTGGACAGCATTGGACATTAATGACTGTGATATTTCAGGCTTGACAAAACAGTTGGAAAAGTTAAGTTAGATAGACATTCTAAGATCTTATTTGACAGATACAGTAGTTAAAAGTTTGCTAGTGTAAGTGCAGATTCTTAATTAGGTGTAAATTAAATGAAAACAGACAAATTCTAGCACTTGTTTTAGCTTGTTAAATATGTGTTTTGTCATGTGTACCTTTTCATATACATTTACAGTTTATTTGTTAAAGCTTATATTTTTTATGGCCTTTTAAGCTAAAAGGTTTCTTTAATGTGTTGTTTTGCATAAGCACCTTGTTTAACCTTTTCTTATGAAAGATCAATCAAGAATTTATCCTAAAATGAGAAGTGAAATGAAAATCTAAACAAAGATGATTGTTGCAATAATTTTATTATAAGTGAAAGCACACTATATTCTACTTTAGCACTTTATATTCTACTAAAACCAGACAGATTATTTTCAGAGAACTCTAAAAGCAAATACATAAGCCAGTTTCTTCAGGAGTAGTAAAAAAACCCGTAGGTTCAGTGGTAGAAATTGCACAGCTGCTTATTGCAGGTATTTTGGAGGTTTTTGCCTTAGCTTCAGCTGTAGTTTTACAGTTGAAATTGATGTTGCTTGAATGGTTGTTACTGCATTACTAACTTGTGCAGAAGAGTTTGGATTTCACTTTGTCTTTTTCTTCAAGCAGTGGAGGTAAACAGAGGTGGTTTTAGCAGGTAGAGTAGTTTTACATGAGAGTAGGAGGAGCAGAGGCAGACACAGGGATTCCTGTGAGGGTGTTGGTAGTATAGTTTTTGCTGCTGTTGTGGTAGCTGGTCCAGGTTTGTTCGTGGGTTTTAAAATATATTTTCAAAAAAACATCAGTGGTTATACAAGTTACAGTGTAAAGTTTAGTCTTTTACTATATTTGGTTGGTGAGATAATGGTGGAATTTGCAGCTGCTAGTCTGCAAAAAAGTGGTAGGTTTATACACAGGTAGTGAATGTAGTATTTTAGCTACTGGAGCACTACGAAGAATAAGTGTTTTCTGCTGTTGTCAATGTGTATCCTGGCTGATATTTGGCTGCTTACTGGTTTGTTTGTTTTTTTTCAGTAAGAATAATTGGGAAATGTTGGAAATCCCCAAAAGCTGTCAGGGAGAGTAACAGCAAACTGTAGATTGTCTGTTGTACTTGGTTCAAATGTAGTTGTCTCACCCTTACACCCTATTCCTGGTGTAGCTACTGCAGTTGTTTCAGTAGTCACAGTGGTTGAAGATGTGCTTGTTGGTACACCGGTGGAAGCTCCAACAGTGGATGGAGTACCTACTGGGGTTGTTTGTGGTGTCATGTTTGAAATTCCTGTATTGGATATTGAAGTACCCATTCCAGGAGCAGAAACTGCATTAGAGGATGGTAATGGTGAAACTGTTGTTGGTACTCCTCCAGATGATGTAGTAGTTGTAACTATTGGATTGGTATTTGCAGGATTAGAAGGAACATTATTAGATGTTGCAGTTGATGTAGTAGTAATAACCGGTGGAGTAGTATATCCAGGAGGAGAAGCAGCATTAGAAGTTGCTGATGATACAGTGGTTGCTGACGCTCCTGCATATGATGGAATAGTTGTAACCACTGGAGTAGTATTTCCAGAAGTACTAGAGGCAGCACTAGAGGTTCCAGATGATGCTGTAATTGTTGAAGCTTCTGGAGATGATACAGCTGGCAAAGCCACTGGAGTAGTATTTCCAGGACTAGCAGCTGCATTAGCGGTTGCTGATGATGAAGTTGTTGTTGGCACACCTCCAGATGATGTTGATACAGCTGATGATACAGTGGTTGCTGACGCTCCTGCATATGATGGAATAGTTGTACCCACTGGAGTAATATTTCCAGGAGAAGAAATTGAATCAGTGGATGCTGATGATGAACTTGGTGCTGGTACACCTCCAGATGATGTAGTAGTTGAACCCACTGGAGTAGGATTTCCAGGAGTAGAAGCAGCATTAGATGGTGCTGATGAAGTTGTTGTTGGCATGCCTCCAGATGATGTAGTAGTTGTACCCACTGGAGTAGTATTTCCAGGAGTAGAAGCAGCATTAGATGGTGCTGATGATGAAGTTGTTGTTGGCATGCCTCCAGATGATGTAGTAGTTGTACCCACTGGAGCATTATTTCCAGGAGTAGAAGCAGCATTAGATGGTGCTGCTGATGAAGTTGTTGTTGGCACACCTCCAGATGATGTAGTAGTTGTACCCACTGGAGTATTATTTCCAGGAGTAGAAGCAGCATTAGATGTTGCGGATGAAGTTGTTGTTGGCACACCTCCAGATGATGTAGTAGTTGTACCCACTGGAGTATCATTTCCAAAAGTAGAAGCAGCATTAGATGGTGCTGATGAAGTTGTTGTTGGCACACCTCCAGATGATGCAGTAGTTGTACCCACTGGAGCATTATTTCCAGGAGTAGAAGCAGCATTAGACATTGCTGATGATGAAGTTGTTGTTGGCACGCCTCCAGATGATGTAGTAGTTGTACCCACTGGAGAAGTATTTCCAGGACTAGCAGCTGTGTTAGAGGTTCCTGATGGTGAAGTTATTGTTGGGATGCCGCCAGATGATGTAGTAGTTGAACCTACTGGAGTAATATTTCCAGGAGTAGAAGCAGCATTAGATGGTGCTGATGATGAAGTTGTTGGCACACCTCCAGATGATGTAGTAGTTGTACCCACTGGAGTATCATTTCCAAAAGTAGAAGCAGCATTAGATGGTGCTGATGAAGTTGTTGTTGGCACACCTCCAGATGATGCAGTAGTTGTACCCACTGGAGGAATATTTCCAGGAGAAGAAGCAGCATTAGAGGTTCCTGATGGTGAAGTTGTTGTTGGGATGCCTCCAGAAGATGTAGTAGTTGTACCCACTGGAGGATTATTTCCAGGAGTAGAAGCAGCATTAGATGGTGCTGATGATGAAGTTGTTGTTGGGATGCCTCCATAAGATGTAGTAGTTGTACCCACTGGAGTAATATTTCCAGGAGTAGAAGCAGCATTAGATGGTGCTGATGAAGTTGTTGTTGGCATGCCTCCAGAAGATGTAGGAGTCGTACCCACTGGAGTAATATTTATAGGACTAGCAGATGCATTAGAGGTTCCTGATGGTGAAGTTGTTGTTGGCACACCTCCAGATGATGTAGTAGTTGTACCCACTGGAGTAGTATTTCCAGGAGTAGAAGCAGCATTAGATGGTGCTGATGATGAAGTTGTTGTTGGGATGCCTCCAGAAGATGTAGTAGTTGTACCCACTGGAG
>CM040983.1:82954-95020 GCA_022985145.1 Pangasius djambal | reverse complement strand
CGAAGACCCCGTACTGTTGCCCACCTTAAGACTTGTTTGCAGCAAGAATGGGACAAAATTACACCTGAAACACTTCTTCACTTGGTGTCTTCAGTCCCTAAACGTCTTTTAAGTGTTGTGAAAAGGAATGGCAACATCACAAAGTGGTAAATGCTTTACTGTTCCAACTTTTTTTGAAATGTGTTGCAAGAACCAAAATAGGAATTTTGTTTTTTTGAAGAAAAAACAATAAAAATCAAGAGGAACACATTAAATAATGTGCTGTTGTATTATCTGCAATGAAATACAAGTCAAAGTAAATTTAGAAATCACTACTTTCTTTTTTTATTTGTGTTTTCCATACTGTCCCAACTTTTTCTGATTTGGGGTTGTACAACCATAACTATAACTGTAGGTATAATTATAACTACAACTATAAGTATAGCTATAACTATAAATTTGAGTATAGCAATAGCTATAATTGACTACAGTGAGAGCTATTACTATAACTACAGCTGTCACTAATATCTATATCTATAACTATATATAACTATAACTACAACTATGAATATAAATATAACTATAGCTCTGACTATAACTATAACCATAACTATTACTGTACCTATAACTATAACTATTTCTCTAAATATAGCTATAACTCTAACTATGGGTACCATGATAAGATTAACTATATCTACAACTATAACTATACCTACAATTACAAATCACTTTAACTATAACTATCACTATAAACAACTATAACTGGAGTTGTAACTATAACTATAGCTATAGGTATAACTACAGTTATAACCAGGGGCAGCGCATATCAGTGGGCTAGAGGGCTAAGCAACTATGTATATTTTTGAAAGACGTCATCAGCAGTTGCTTTACGCACTCAGTTGCAGTTGTAATGAAGTGGATTATTTATCGTTTATTGTTTATGGAATCATTTTTCCTCTTAAATGTGTTTGAAGGTAAAATTTGATAGATTGAGCACACATTGTCTAATTAAAGTACAAATTACACAAAGCTGCAACTGTAGCTATACCTATAACTATGGTGATTAGTATAGCTACAGCTATAGCTATAACCCTGAGACCTGAGACCACATTGAATATCTGGGATTTTTTTAACACTTAAATTGGAAATAAGCAGAAAGTTTTAGAATTTTGAAATATATAAAACAGAAAGTAAATGTTCACAATCTTCAATATTAAATATAATGTACTATTTCTAGCTCCCTATTTAAATGAAGTGAAGTGAAGTGAAGTGACATGTGGCCAAGTGTGGTGACCCATACTCGGAATTTGTGCTCTGCATTTAACCCATCCAAGTGCACACACACAGTAGTGAACACACACCCAGAGCAGTGGGCAGCCATTTTAGCTGTGGCGCCCAGGGAGCAGTTGGGGGATCGGTGCCTTGCTCAAGGGTCTCACCTCAGTTGTGGTATTGAGGGTGGAAGAAAGCGCTGGTCATTCACTCCCCCACCTACAATCCCTACCGGATCTGAGACTCAAACCCACAACCTTCGGGTTACAAGTCTGACTCTCAGACCATTAGGCCACGACTGCCCCAAATGTTAATTTAAATGTAAATTTAAATGTAAGCAAATGTATGATATTGAGCAGGTTAACTGCTTTGTACAAAAGGTCAGATTTTCCTCATGTCTGATCTCTTCTAATGAAGCGTGTGATCAGACGACACTCTGATGGATTTGATCTAAAATGGATCATAAGGTTTTGCACAAATGTGTGGAGTCCATGCCAGCTCGAGTCACACTGTCATTAAAGCAAAAAGGGGACGAACCAAATACTAAGAAACTCTGACATTCATGTAGAAATTTCTAATATTCTACTTTTCACTCAAGTTGCTGTCAGTAATGTAATTTTTGTAATGTGCTTTAAATTAGAAAAGAATGAAAATGGAAGCATTTTCACTAGCGCTCTCAGACATTTAAACCCTGCTGTATATCCATAACTATTACTATAGCTCTAACTATAACTATGACTATAACTATAACTATAACTATAGCTACAGCTATAGATATACCTATAGTAGTTATTACTATATCTAAAGCTATAAATATGACTATGGCAATAACTATAGCTGTAACTATAACTCTGAACATAACTATAATTGTATAACTATAACTATAATTATAACTATAAATATAGTTTTACCTATAACTTTAAACATAACTATAACTATAGCCACAACTACATCACATTAAATGAAAATATTCACTCATACAGTATATAAATCACACACGCACACACACACAAAATGCTCTAAAGTGTTATTGTTTTAGAATAGTAAAAAAGAATAATTTTTACTGGCTAACAGTACCTCTATCATGGGGTTCTCCACTTGGATAATGAGGTTCTCTCCATCTGTCCATTGTGTTAAACCATTTTCCTCAGTCATAACCTTCTCTCGCAAAGTAGAAGCATTCAGATCTGTAAAAGTAAAATCCATATGTTCAATATGAGCACAACAATATGACATTATACCATTCACACCCAGCTCTCTGAATTAAAATTCATTACTAGGCATTGTTATTTAGTATACTGTAGATTTTAACTTACCAACAAATCTCGCCTCTTTCAGCTCCTTAGCAGCTAGCGTTACAGTCATGTTGGCACTTTCACACTTAACAGCAGGAACCTGAATTGATCCAGGTGTAGATGATGGACAGGTTTGGTTTTGTATGGTGTCCTCAGTCAGGTTGGTGTTAGAGTAGCCCAGTTTCACTGTGTACTGCTTCCTGTAGCCAAACTGAGGTGAAGAAAGTTCATCATGAACTACATGCACTTAGAATTTCATTTTGCACCAAAAATGAGATGAAAATGAATCTCACCCAGTCGTCCAAAGAGCAGCCTTCATAGAAGATTCTGATCAGAGAATCAGACTGCAGCTCGACGTGACTGCACTCCTCCAGCAGCTGACTGATAGAAATGTTAATCTCATCCTCTGTGAAGAGAAATATAAGCACAGTATATTTTCCTGGCTAATCATATTGATTATTATTCCATTCTTACATTCTGTTTCAACAAAGCCATTGGAAACTGAGAAGGAATCTTGCTTTGGGAATACAAGCCTACACGTCTACCTTCACACTCCTACAAAGAGTTCAGAAATAAATATCTTTGCAAGCTTTCCAAGTATACTGGCATACAATATACATTTACCTTTTACTCATTTGACACTGATGCTTTTATTCGAAGTAGCATACAACTGAGGCAGGATACAAAGAAGCAGTTTAGGGATTAAGGGCCTTGCTCAAGAGCCCAGCGGTGGTGGAGCTGGGGCTCGAATATGACCTTCATGACCTTCTAATCAGTAGCCTTTACCACTGAGCTACCACAGTTCAGTAAAAAGGGACAGAGTTAGCATTTTAGCTCAGATAGGGACTCTCTATATACAACAAAAGTATAGTGGTGACAAAAGGCAAGGTGATGCTGCTCAACAAATTCAAGTTCTAGTTTCACGGCCACGCTCTTCACTCCGCATGGGCTGTATTAATCACAAGCCCAGGTGCTGGGTGAGCATTTAAATTCTCCAGAGCCATGGTGGCTCCAACTCTTTTCTTAGTCAAAAACTATGCTTAGGTAATTCACTGCTTCTGTAATTCACTAAACATTAAGCTCCAAATTAAACACAGTCTTGCTCAGGAAATCCTTTATACTGATTATTTATATAGTGATTATTTACAGAAGAGCTTTTTAATCTACACCAAAAAAAACCACACACACAATCTCATGCTCAGGGTCTTAGAATACAATTAAGCTAAACTCTTGTTAGCTGGTTACTGTGCTTTAATTGCAGAAAGATTTGGAGCCTCAGTAGCTCTGGAGAATTAGGATCCTCTCCCACTATCAGAGAGCAGCACCTGGGCCATGGATGAACATGTCTCAGTGCCATTCAGCGTGAAGAGCATGGTCAGGAAACTTTACTTTTGCAGTGTATAGAGTCACAACAATCAACAGTGAGTGATGTTCTTACTGAACTTGTTCACTGATATACTGAATGTCTAATATGTGGTGCACAAGTATCTTGGAATGTTTAAATGGTTATCACATATGTGAAATAACTAAACATAACTGCACTTTTTTGGGCTTCATTTCTATCACAGTTCTTCTGAGAGAGCTTTGAGAGCAAGTGCTGATTGGCTGGTAGTCCACATGGAACAGATGAGGAACAGCAGCTTAAGCTCACTGATAATAACACATGCTAACACTCACACACAGTTCTTTGTTCACTAACACACAGTAAGTTAGAGGTGCTAGATTAGCCAGGAGTGTGAAGGTGGTCTTACCTATCAGCAGGTACACATCAGTGTATTGAGTTGGAGAAACTCCAATAATCACACTTTCATTGTCACAGTAAAATGGGAGCTCAGAGACCTGCGGTTCCTCGCTGTCTGTTTCATTCTGCAGTCCTGTGGAGGAAAATCAGCTCGTGTTTCAGTATCTCTCAAAGTGCACTTCATCAGTGCTGATGAAAACTTCCACAGCGAGAAGTTTGGAACATGTAAAGAGCTCATCATAATGTCACTCTCCTAGAAATGCACGCTTTAAATGTCCTCACTCAGAGAAAACAGTTCCTTAATGGTTCTCCGGATAGTTAAGAGTTTTTCTATGTGATGTATATTGTAGTGTAATATTAAATCTGAGGCTGAAATCACTCGCAGCGCACACACCAATCAGTAGAACTCAATATTTTGTCCAAAAAAATTCCACTTTCATTTCCTTCATCATTAAATGTAGAAGGCACAGTTTCTCACAGCTAACTTTAACTCTAATTCGACATGTTTTAGCCATTTCCTAGTAAAATGGATTTCATAACAAAAGCAGAATAAAAGTTCTTACATGCTCTAATTAAACACTCGCATTCCATTCCTCTGCACATCTTCATTTACTGATGTTATAACACTTTTCATACCTTGAGGAGGTTCTTCAGGGAAGTCCCCAGGAAAGAATGGTGATGATGTTGCTGATTTTAAACAGATTAGCATAGCTAGCAATGCTAGAATTAGCCGAGCCATCATGTAAGCCTTTTCCAGCAGTGATGTGCTTCACTCCTCCTCCTCCTTGATGTGTTTCATGTAATTCTGTCGCTTTTTATATGAAGAGGGAGTGATGTTTATTCTGTACATCTCAGGACACTGATTGTGTGTTTATCTTTTTAAACTGTGATATGGTCATGGACTAAAGTTTATCAGTAACCGTGAGATTATATTGTACAGGAACGGTGAGGGGCAAAATGTTTTTTATTTTGGTTTTATTTTGGTTTAGGTTCAGGGAAGCCATTTCATATAAAATAAACAGAAAAGACATTAATACTTATTTTGCTTAATACTGATTATCACCTGTATGACTTGCCACCAGTTTAAATAGTGTGTGGTGTGTATTTGTAATTAATGTTGTATATGCATAATGATTTTCATATTCTAAACATGGACACATGACAGTTCCTGACTGTTTGTGTAACTTTTACAGCCTTGAAGCCTGAGCCCCAGAACCTTCACCGATAACAGTGTTCTTTAAGACCTTCTACTAGCAATTAACATATAAAACAAAATATATAATAATAAATAAAATAAAAAGGAAAACAGGAGCCCAGGCGTCCCGTTCTAACATGACCCTGAAGATAAGTTCCTCTCTGCTTCTCTAAACAACTTCATCATATCTTATCATCTCCAAGAGTTTAAGCTTCAACCTTCACACTGAATAAACAATTTTTATTTATGAATGTATTTAACACGTGGCTTCTAAGAGGAAGATCACCATTTGCACAAATGAGTCTCCTAAATTTCCTTAAGAGAAATACAATTAAAAAATGAGATGTGATCATTTTTCTGAGATTAAAGGAGGTTAAACTAAGAGAACTGAGAGTCCACACTCACACATCAGCAGGATTTAAACAGTCTTCTTACCACAAAGCAAGCACTTCACCACTGCACCACCTGAGAACGTTTTTATTAATATCTGAGGGAAATATTTTAATGTGAACCGTAAACATGTAGACCTGAGTATTTAGTATATTGAAATACTTTTTATACCCATATTGCTAAAATAATAGTTGTGATACATATAGCGTAGTTCTCTTCAAGAATACTTACAAATGCTCGCATATAAAAATGTAACTAGTGCACTTTTCTCCCAGCACTTAAACTACAGCAGTATATTATAAAACACCAGTGTACTTCTCTTCAGATACGCATGAGAGTACATCAAATACACTGTAGACATTTTGTGTAAAAGATCCAGATTTTATAATCAAAGTACATTGCCGCGAGGTATCAGTCAAAAGTACGCCAGCAGTCTTTTCCCCTAAAAAACAGCAGATGAGCCAGTATATGAATCTGGGATGATTGACAGCTGTTTAGAACTCTCTGGTATTAATCTGAAACCCTGTCCTCTTCCCGTCTCACATTAGTAATGCTTCAGCTTGAAAGATCCAGTTGGCCTTTTACCAATAAAATGTTGTGCGTGATGATGTCATCCTTAAAAAAAACTAATTGTCGCATAAGTTTTGGTGCATCGCAAAAGAAATCTGGCCTTGAGCTTTTTTCATACGTAATTTTGTGTGTAATGCAAAATGTGTAGCTTTTGCGTCCCTCACGTCCTCAAATCTTTGTAAAATGGAGAGATTATCACTGTCATTTTAATTTCATAGATAATTGCAATTGTGTGAAATATCAGAAGATGACGTCAGAATGGAGCAGTTGCTCGTCTGATGGAGCTCCAGGTAGCTGCTCGAATGCGTGGAAGCCTGTGGGTCTGGGAGGAGGAGGTGGTGGTGGTGGTGCAGAGCTCGCAGGTTCCCCCTCAGCTTCCCTGTTCTTCCCCGACAGAGGGATAAATTCTGTCATGAAACACTTTTTTTTGCACGAATGCCATTTTTCTTGACGAAAACTGTTTCTAAACTATTTTTCGCAACATTTGAAGCATCAACATAGAATTAACATGCCAACGCTAAGCAAAAAAAAGATTATGTCGACACTTGTGAAATTTTATCGATAATTTGCATTTCCTTCAGCTACATCAGTAAACATTTCAATGCGCTAAACCTTTATTCACAGAAAAAGTCCTTGGATGGAAACATAACTAATGTGAAATAAAGTCCATCGGTGTGTGTTCCACTTAGCTGACAACATATAGCTAATAAAGCTAACATCAGATAAATAGATTTATTTGGGACGCCACATCAGTGTTTCAGCTGAAAGAGACGCCACATTATTACTCTTATTTTTAATGTATGTCACAGAAAAATAACACAAACTTCACTTCTTTAGCATAAAATGTCAAATGTTATGTTTCCACTTACAACTTCCACCGCTCTCCCCTATGTGTTTCCTTCTGTAATATACTGTATGTGTTAATGTTTGGATAAACGTCCCTTTTACTCCCCTTCACAAAAACGTAAAATAAACAAAAATTTAAATAAATAAAGGCCAGTTGGTAAATTTTACTGTCTTGATAAAAAATATGGACAAAATTGCAAGTATCTGATATTTAACAGTTCAGTGGGGAGTAACGAAAGATTCAGCTGTTTAAGCTTTCAAACGTTCATTCTTTCAAAAATCACTTCTTTCTTCACTCACTGAAATGTGATATTTAAGTATTTTATTTATTGTTAAGCAGTGAGAAAGTGGTGCACATGCTGAATAAGATCTCACATCACCCTGAGGAGGAAACTAGCTTTCGTGGAGATTAGGAGTCATGTAATACTCTGATTTCTAAAACCTTAAAGACATAAATAAATGTAAATAAAAGCGTAAACTCATGCAGTTGATACGGGGCAGCGGTGTTCAGAGGTTACGGCTCTGGCCTGCTGACCAGAAGGTTGTGGGTTTGAATCCTGGTGCTGCCGCTGTCACGTCCTTGAGCAAGACCTTAAACCCTCATCTGCTCAGCTCAAATATAAATAAAAAGCAAATGTAAATATTATGATGTCGGTTACAGAAGTGGAGACGAACTTATCTTCAGGGTCATATTAGAAGACAATGCTTGGACTTCTGTTTATCTTTTTATTTTATTTTTTTTTTACATTTTTTTATCTGTGACATCCAGACAGTTAACACCAGAATTGCAAGCAGTCTAGATGTACATGCCTCACTTTTACTATTAGAATAATTATTATAGAATAATTGAATAATTCATGATATTTATTTAATAATATGCTTAAGGCTGTAAATCAGAGGTGTCTTACAGTCTGAGACGTACTTTAGACATAAAATTAAGCTCCTACATTGAACAATATCACATAAAAGTAATAAATTAATCTAAAACTCTCCCAATCTGGACTTCTGGTTAAGGCCACCAGCTACTTGGACATGTCTTGTACTGCTCTGTTACAACTTCTGATAAAACATTTGATTCAGCAAAAACTAAAGGAGCTAATGTTCTTTTTTGGACGATTTCATGGCATGTTCTTGCAAATTGAGCAAAGAAAAAGGAAAAACGTTGAAACAGTCAAAGCTAACTAACTTAGCAGAGAAAGCTAACAGGGAGGGAGAGGGGTCACAGGTGTGCTGGAAGGTGCAGAAGCAGACACGATATCGGCTGCAATTAAATGAGTTTTTCTCCAAACTGGATGGAATTCTGAGAGTTATAGTAGAAATGAGGAAAGAGAGAAGGGACTGCACTGAACTGGTAGCACAAACAGAGCTACTGAAGATGCAGTGGCTGCACTGCAGGCAAAAGTGCACACTGGAGACGAAGAACAAAACTGCTGTGGATTTTGGAGATAAGATCGAGATTGAACAACCTTAGGCTGGTAAATTTGCCGGAGGCTGCTGAAGGACCAGATGCTTGCTCTTTTTTGGAAAAATGGATCCCAGAGATATCTCAGTGAAAGTGTTCGTCTGTGTGCTTCAGCAGCTGCAGAGCCTGGGGATCCGACATGGAGTGATTTCACCAGACTTCTGGGAACGTATGAAGAGTGAGCCTGCATCTTCAACACTCCGACTGAGGTAGAAGATTTCATTGAGTTGATCAAGGGAGAAGTGAGTCAGAGCTAAACATGAATGTAACAGCAACAGGACATTTAATATATAAAGTATGGACTAATTAGCCCCTGGTGTTTATCTGCAGAAATATTCAAATGCACATCAGTATCTCTCTGGGAGCTTTGTGGTGCATTACAGTGGTGACGTGATCTCAGATGTTGCAGGCAAGTGTTTAGTTTTGCTCTATGAAGAGTAGCAGTGAGTGCATTTCTTTTCTGTTTGTTTTTGAGAGGGTGGACGGACTGATCCTTACAGCATGTGGAGTAGTGACGGGGGGATTGGGGTGTGTTTTTACACAAGTTCACTGGGTTGGATGCGGGTGGTAACATGCCAATGTGTTAAGCGCCTTGACGCTGAAATACTTTCATTAGAAAGTAATCCAATGTTGGAACTGCAGAAGATTACATAAACTCCAGAAAATTAAACAGGTTATGAATAAGCTGAAGGATATGGATTTTGAAATAGTACAAGAAATGCATCTGCTGCATGAGGACAATATTAGGGTTGGGATACAGGAGGAGATGGCAGCGTGGTGTATTCAGGCCAGAGGAGTCATGACATTTATTCATAAGTCAGTCCCATTACAAGTGACAGATGTAATTAAGGGTAAGATGGGCAGGTTCACTTTAATTAGAAAGTTTGAATTTAATGAATTTATTTCATTTTTTTTTAAACAAATTTATTTCTTAGCCTCTCTACACTTTCAGGACATTATATATAATAGCAGGGGATTTTAATTCTACACAGGATCCAATCATGGAGGTTTAGATCAGACGAATAATAGATGCAGAACAACTCCACCAGTTTTTAAAGAATCAGGTCTGTTAGATATATGTAGAGTAATGAAACTACTCATGTTATTCTAGTACATACAGCACACACTCTCGTAAAGATTATTTTTTGATATCAATAGGACTATGAAATTAATACAATACAAACATCCGCATGCTCTAAGTGGGAAGTATTTAAAGCTTATCTCAGGGGATAATAAGCTATACATATATAATCTATTAGATCAAATTAAAATTCACCAATAAAAAGTTTATCAGAAAAGTAATCCACAATTGTAAAAAGAATGATTGGTTATGTCGTGTTGAACATGGACAATTCACCCCCAGACCACCAGAGGGCTCCCTCACTCACATTTTTTGAATTTCTTCCTTTGTTGTCTGCCCCATTTCCTTCCCTGTTTGTGCTCACCTGTCTTGTGTTCCTCTAATTACTTATCCTATTTAAGTTCTGTGATTTTTCTCCTTCAAATCCAAGCATTATGTTGTGTTGTTGCTGTTATGGTGTAGGTGCCCCAGGAGCAGCTTTAGTATCATGTTGAGTTTGCTGTAGCCTCATCCTTCTTTTAGTTTTGATTCCTTACCAGTCTATGTTTGTCTACTAGTTGTTTAATTATTACATTTATGGCATTTGGCAGACGCCCTTTTCCAAAGCGACTTACAATGATCTCATTTATATAACTGAGCAGCTAAGGGTTAAGGGCCTCGCTCAAGGGCCCAGCAGTGGCAGCCTGTGGGCCCTCTGAACAGGAGTCCAACATTTTCACCACTGAGCTACCACTTATTAAAAACTTCAACAAAGTGGACTTAATGTGAAAACTATAATGAATTTCCTGACCATGTAGTATACAGTTACAGAAGGGATTTATTTATAATTGCACTATCCGTTGCACCCAGATGAGGACGGGTTCCTTTTGAGTCTGGTTCCTCTCAAGGTTTCTTCCTCATATCATCTCAGGGAGTTTTTCTTCACCACCGTCACCTCTGACTCACTCATTAGGGATAAATTCACATATTTTAAATTTATATCTTGAATTTATTTATTTCTGTAAAGCTGCTTTGTGACAATGTCCACTGTTAAAAGCACAATAGAAGTAAAATTGAATTGAATGGAATGGAATGGGCCTCCAGGGCAGCTGTAAGTCTTTTAAACCAGGTAAACTATTGGCATGGCAGATTAAATGATTAGAAACCAATAATCTAATCAAATTAATTATAAGTAATGGTGTTGCTATAATAGATCCAACTATAATTAATGGTACCTTTTAAAGGATCTTTTAAAGGAAATTGTATGATACAGAGATTAAAATTGATCTATAAAATCTGAACAGTTTCTTGAATTAACATATTAATATATTAACATTCTGGGTGAATGTAGAGGGCATCTGGAGCTGGAAATGACTAAAGAAGAAATTGTAAGTGCAACTGACAGTATGAAATCCAGAAAAAGGGCAGGACTAGATGGTTTCCAGTTGAAAAAATTTAAGATGTATTTGTTCACCACTAGTGGAAAAGTTTCTGGAGGCGTTTCAGAAAGAGAGTTCCACCTTCTATGAATGGTGCTCTAATTATATTACTCTCAAACGCAGGGAATCCCTCTAACGAACGTGAGACTGTGAGACTGTGAGAACGTGAGAACGTGAGACTGTGAGACTGTGAGACTGTGAGAACGTGAGACTGTGAGACTGTGAGACTGTGAGAACGTGAGAACGTGAGACTGTGAGACTGTGAGAACGTGAGAACGTGAGACTGTGAAGCCGATCAGCTGGTTGAATTCTGAGCTTAAAATACTGTGTAAAATCTTAGCAAAATGAATACAGCACTTAATGCCAGGAATGACTGATGGAGACCAGAATGGATTTAGAAAGGGAAGGCAGGGCTTCCACAATGTAAGAAGAGTACTAAATATTATACATAAAATGGATGACTTATGTACAGGAGGTGCAGTGGGTATTATAAATAGGGATAAATGTGATCTATATATGTCTGTACAATCAGTGTACAGTGGTGAAGACCTGTTAAGAATATAACAGGAATATGAACAGGATATACAAATGAATATATACAGATGAATATATACATACATATATATATATATATACACACTATATTACCAAAAGTATTCGGTCACCTGCCTTGACTCACATATGAACTTAAGTGCCATCCCATTCCTAACCCATAGGGTTCAATATGATGTCGGTCCACCTTTTGCAGCTATTACAGCTTCAACTCTTCTGGGAAGGCTGTCCACAAGGTTGAGGAGTGTGTTTATAGGAATTTTTG
>CM040983.1:35305-58460 GCA_022985145.1 Pangasius djambal | reverse complement strand
GAGAGAGAGAGACAGGAGTTCAGGGACAGAGAGAGAGACAGGAGATCAGGGAAAGAGAGCGATAGGAGATCAGGGACAGAGAGAGAGACTGGAGATCAGAGACAGAGAGAGAGAGATACAGGAGTTCAGGGACAGAGAGAGAGAGAGAGAGACAGGAGATCAGGGAAAGAGAGCGATAGGAGGTCAGGGACAGAGAGAGAACAGAAAGAGGCAGAGCCACTTTAAAACTGTGCCATGTGTTAATATTGTGTGCACTTTGTTAATGTTGTATTAATGTTGTGCATGCTGTGTTAAAACTGTGTTAATACTGTTCTTGCTGTGTTAATGTTGTGTATATTCGTGTAGGAGGGGTTGTGTCATTATTCTCCACAAGGCAGAGCCGGCTCCTGTTCCAGTTTCCGGATTCTTCCTTACGTTAATGAATCTGTGCTGCTGAACACAGTGGCTCAAGTTGGACCTGTTTCTGTTGGAATTAATGCTAAACTGGCCTCATTCCACAGATACAGGAGCGGTGAGACACACACACACACACACGCACACACACACACACACACACACACACAATGCGCTTTATTTATCATGTTGAATATGAAAAATGAAAAATGTATTCATAAATTGTTCACAGCAATGTTTACACAAGAAATGCGAAACTTGCTTCATATTAATGACTTGAAAGAAAGTGATTTCGCAACAAATATATAAATTAACACAAATAAGCCGTCCAATTAGCACAAAAGTATTGACGCCCTGTAAAACAGGGAAGAGTTAATTTGTATCTGTGCTCTTGAACTGTTTAGTTGTCATTTTGTTGTTTTAGTTCTCGTTGCCTTTTATGGTGTTTTGTGGGTGTGGCTAAATGTAAATCAACTGTGTCGTGAACACAACTGGTAATAAATGCTGCTTAGCATTCATCAACATGTGCACATGAGTACAAAGAAACTCTTGTAAATCTGGCAGGAGTTTTCAGTTCAGTTTGAAGAAGAAAATAGACACAACTTTAATAAAAACTTTGAAAATGAGGCACCACAAAATGACATGACAGTCTTCAATTACCTGCAATTATTTTATATGTATGTGTGTGTCTAGGGATTTATACTGATCCTCTGTGTGACCCTCGGACAGTGAATCACGCTGTTCTGGTGGTTGGATATGGAACTGAAGGAGGACAGGATTACTGGCTGGTCAAAAACAGGTTAAACACACACGCACAATTTTGGAAATGTCTTCATGTCAACAAAACAACAAAACTAATCTAATAGCTCTCTCCCTCTCTCGCTCTCAGAGCATGCCGGGGGTGTTTGGGTGTGTGTGGGTGATGGTTTACGTGGAGAGGTGACTGATTGGGTTTTTCTTTGGCTATATATTTGCACATTAAAACTACTAGTGATAAACATCTACAGGGTTTATTTCAGTGAAAGGTTTACTTTTGTGAGTTTTTGACAACTTTTTGTGACGACATTGGCATGGCATCTCTCCCCGTGGGGGAGCGTCACCTGTGTCACTCCATCACAGGATCAGGTGTGTGCCTGCACTAGGCGTGACTGTGGAGGATGTGTTGCTGGCAGTGGGAGAGCAGGTAGGCTTTAACAACATTTCTTTGGCGTCTAGGACAAGACAGTGGTGGTTTTTGTCAAAGAGGAAGATCTAGTTAATTGCTTGGTAAGCAGCGGAATCGTGGTAGGTGGAGGTTTTGTTATTGTTTCACCACTAGTTACTCAGACTATTAGAGTCACTGTTTCTAATGTACCACCCATCATTCATAATGATGAGATTGAAAAGGGGCTTGCTGGATATGGAAAATTTGTGAGCGAAATAAAAATGATTCCATTGGGATGCAAAAACGTGGCCTTGAAGCCTGTCATGTCATTCAGGAGGCAGATGTTTATGTTTCAGAATGAGCCAGAGCTGGATGTGTCATTTAAAGGGTAGCATGAAGCAAAAGCCTACATGGTGTATGCAAATACTGGCTGCATGAAGTGTTTTGAGGGTGGGGATATCGGGCACAAGAGGTTGGCTGCCTACATAAGGCCCAGGTTAGAGAGGAGACTGCCGGGTCTGATCCTACTGCTGGACCTAGTTCTACTGCCGAGCCTAGTTCTACTACCGGGTCTGTTCCTAGTGCCAGGCCTAGTTCTACTACCGGGTCTGTTCCTAGTGCCAGGCACAGTTCTACTACCGGGTCTGTTCCTAGTGCCAGGTCTAGTTCTACTACCGGGTCTGTTCCTAGTGCCAGGCCTAGTTCTACTACCGGGTCTGTTCCTAGTGCCAGGCACAGTTCTACTACCGGGTCTGTTCCTAGTGCCAGGCACAGTTCTACTACCGGGTCTGTTCCTAGTGCCAGGCACAGTTCTACTGCTGTTGAGGTGAATAATAATGAGTTAAATTCTGAGGAACTTACAGGTTACAGAAGAGAGTGACACCCATAGTGTTGATCGATAGTGTCGCTGATAATCAGAATAAAGATACGGAAGAAATGGTGAATTCCAGTGTAAATAATGATGTAAATAATGAATCAAAATTAATGAAAACAAAGGATGATTGATGATGATGATGATGATGATGATGATGATGACAAGGTGAATGAAAGGGCTAATGTTGAAGTGGACTGTGTTGAACATCTTGAATGATGTGTTGAAATGCGTGCTGATACAGAGGTGAGTGATGAGATTGGATCACAAACCATGGAGGACACGCATACACTGCAAGAAACAAATGACTTTTTAGATGTAACCTTTGGCAAAACCATAGAAGTGAAAGAATTTTTTCTGGACACAGATAAAGTCATAGTTTCAATGTTGATGAAAAACAGTTGGCTACGAGGCTCTAAGTAAGCAGAAAAGGTTCCATCTAAAGATGATGTTAACAACGTTGAGAAGAGACAAAGTAAATGCTTCACACACAAAAAAAGATGATTAAACCACACAGGGTGTCTGATTTACCTTATTTCTATTTCTTCATGGAGCCTTTAAAGGTAGGATCTTTAAACAGAAATGGGGATAGAGACAGAAATAAGTATGGCAGCAATGGTGTCAGAGCTATTTAGAATTAAATGGGTCAATATTGCTTTTTTGCAAGAGACACATATTAGTATTCATAATGAAACTGAACGGGGTATGTGGTGGGAACAGAAATTTGTTCTAAGCCATGGGGCAAATACTAGCACAGGTGTTGCCATTTTATTCTCTAAAAATATGAATGCGAGTTTGTTTTTGTACTTGTGAATGTTTATGCAGTTGATGTTAATGTTTTATGAAGTCGAAAAATTCTATTAGGAAATTTGATGATAATGTGTCTTATCATTGGAGGGGATTGGAATTGCACTATTAACTTTACAGTTCACAGGAATGAGGAGGAGCCTCACAATGAGTCAAGTGTGGTACTGTCAAAATTATGAAAGAGTTTGATTTGATAGATATATGGAGAAGTAGAAATATAGGAGTTAAACAGTATATGGGGCTTAAGGTTTCTGATAATGGGGAAAGTGGAACAAGGTTAGATAGATTTTACTTAGGAAAGATAAGGAATAACAGGGTGAAGAATGCGGAAAGATTCTTTTGAAAATCTTGGTCAGTGGTGGCAGTGGTAGCTCAGTGGTTAGGACATTGGGCTACTAATTGGAAGGTCATGAGTTTGATCCCCAGCACTGCCAAGCTGCCACTGGTGGGCCCTTGAGCAAGGCCCTTAACCCTCAGTTGTATAAATAAGATAAATGTAAGTCGCTCTGGATAAGGGTGTCTGCCAAATGCTATGAATGAATGAAATGGTGGGATGTGGGCAAAGCAAATATAAAAACATTTTGTCAAAATTATAATTCACATGCCACATCAATGCTGAAAGCAACAGTGAAAGGTCTTGAAGAAGACTTTTAGAGAGTGCTCTTCTAAATAATAGTGGAGCAGGGCAGTACAAACATTTGAATAATAAGTAGAAAGAACTTGGGTCATTCCTACAAGAGCATGTAAAGGGAGCATTAATAAGGGAAAAAATCTGCTTAGTTAAAGAACATGGATTCTCCTATATCATTCTTTTTTATTCTTGAAAGGAAAAGTGTCCAGCAAAAGGAAATGTATCATCTTCATCCTGCTGATGGAACTATAACATAAGATCCTGTAGAAATAAGGAAGCTGGTGCAAAGATTTTATACAGATTTATATGGTGCTGAGAGCGAAGACCTTTGGACAATCCAATCACATACCAGGAGCTTACAGAGGCAGTGCGGCAGCTATTTAATGGTTGATGGAATATATTAGGACAGGACTTATATGAAGTACTTTTAGAAAGCATCAAAAACATGTTACTTCCCACAAGCTGTCGTCGAGCGGTCCTGTCCCTGCTTCCGAAGCAAGGGGATCTATTTAGGATCTAGTGTTTAGCAAATAGGCTTAAGTGTTGTCTGGTTCAGAATAACCCAACATACTGTATTCCTAATAGATCAATTATGGACAGTCTCTTTTCACTAAGGGATTTTAATCAGCTGAATGATTCCAACCTTGGTGTTCTTTCATTGGACCAGAAGAAAGCATTTGATCAGGGTGATAACATGTATCTATGTAATATTTTTAAAAATTTGGGTTTGGTGACTAATTTCTATCTTATATTCAGTTGCTGTATTTTAAAGCCTTTGTGATTGTCAAAGCTGGTGGAGGTGGAGCTGGTGGAATTAAGTTCACCAATACCTGTATTAATGGGTATTAGGCAAGGTTGTCCAAGGATGTGAGGTGCCGGATTCGTGCTTTCAGAATACAAGCGGCACAGATATTCTTATACCATAAAGACTTGGCTTGGACTTGGATTGCAAGAGTGATTCTGCAGAAGGCACATGATCTTGAATTGGACAGACATTGGACAGACATCCACTGTTCTTTAGTCCATTGATTCAGACCAGGCTTCTGGCCTCTGTGAGTGTGTGTGACAGAGAAACAGTGTTGTGAAACAGTGTTGTGAAGCTGGGCCACCTCTTGGGTAGGGATGGGTGGAGATCGGTGGAGGCCCTTCAAGAGGTGAGAGGCCTGAAGTCATCATCATGCCTTACGTCAAAGCTGGTGGAGGAGATATTCAATGCATTGCCAAGTGGTTACAGAGAGTACGTTGGAGGGGGACACTTGCCAGACATGAGAAGTGAGAAGGAATTTCCAAGAATCAGAACTTAAAAATGAGGAGCAAGAAGGTGAAGTTGTGGGTTCAATCCTATCTTTTAAGACCCCTCAGCTACAGTATTTAAGAAAGCAACATATAACTTCACAGTCAAAGTTATGCAGCAGGACTCGCTTAGAAGGCAATAAGTATCTAGGTGGCCAGGACTGTTGGAGCTGGACTTGTGAGGGACAGGTGGAGGACCCTGTATAAACCTCCTGTAGAGAAGCAAACAGCTGATCTGCAGTGGAGGATTATTCATGGGGCAATAGCTACAGACAGACATGAGACACACCTGGATACAGCAGTGGGTGTGGAGTGTACGTTCTGTGGAAAGGTAGAAGATTTAGAGCATTTGGTTTTAAGATGTAGAAGACTGGAAGGTCTTTTAAAACTTCTTAACAGCTGGCTTCAGGCATTTGATGAGGAATTCTCAGAAAAAAGTTTTTATTGGAGGAGTGAAGTGCAGCTTTTTAAATAGAAGGAAAATGTGTTTGTTAAAGTACTTGATAGGAACTACAAAGTTAGGGATCTGGAAAACAAAGAAGAATAAGGGGTTGCAGCTTGTTAATACTGTGCAACTTGTTAATACTTGTTAATATCTTTATGGTATTTGGTGTGTTAATGATGTTTTATGTGCAATTGATGATGGTTTGATGATTTTGAATATGTGAATTTTAAACATCTATCTTGAGATGGTTTGGTGATGTAAGGTTGTAAATTGTAACAATAAAGATTTGTTAAAATTCTGTCTCATTCTCTCGCTCTGTCTCTGTCTCTCTTAGTTGGGGTACAGCGTGGGGAGAGAAGGGTTATGTCCGGATGGCGAGAAACAGGAATCAGTGTGGAGTTGCCAACTTTGCCGTTTTCCCAATTGTCTGAACTCATCCACCATTTTACATTTATTTTTCTTGCATCACTCTCTCTTTGATATATTTCTTTATTTGCAGCATGAGTTTTGCAGTGTGTCCTCTGGTAGGGAGATGAGAAAGCAGTATTTTTTACAGAAGAAAAGAAAGGCATATCTGTATTTACACTTGTATTGTGTACTTTTATTGTTTGTCAGTATTAAAACTCACACTTTGCTAAAACATTCTCTGAATTATAATGATTGTATTTCAGCTAAACCAGTCAGCTTTAAACATGTACCTTAAACAAGCATTAAAATAAACAATCATTATTAAAAATGTGTTATTCATCTTATTACTTAATGATGCACAAACATGAAGGAAGATTATATTATGATCGCTAATCATAAGTGTTTGTAGGGTGGAACCTGTGTGAGTTCCTGTGTGTGCTCAGTATACTTTAGTGGGCTTTAGTCTGTAGTGAAACTGTAATGTTGTGCGTTTGGCAGCTCTCCAGTAATAACATCATATGACCTGGAACCATATTTAGATGGTTTTAGAAGGTTTGTGGATTTTTTCTTTGGATATTTCTAGAAGGTATACATGACATATTATAGTCCTGTTAGTTTACATGATCACATCTGGTCCTAGAATGTTCCTGTGTTCTGAAAATATCTGAAAAGAGTTACATGATCTAGATGGTTCTATAAAGGGTACATGATCTGGATGGTTCTAGAAAGGGTACATGACCTGGATGGTTCTGGAAGGTTCTGTGATCTGTATGGTTCTGGAAGGGGTACTGGATGGTTCTATAAAGGGTCCATGATCTGGATGGCTCTGGAAAATTCTGTGATCAGTATGGTTCTAGAATATGAAGTGTACTGTACAATTTGTGGATTTTGGATGGTCACATGTTTTTATGGTTGTGGATGGTTCCTGTTCATGATTTCTTTATGGATCATGTGATCCTAGAAGATCACATGTGCTCTGGATGGTTCTGGAGACAAATGATGAATTCTTTCACATCTCTGCCTTCAAAACAAATCCGATACACAGATACAAACAGAGGGAACCTGTACACACACACACACACACACACACACACACACACACACAAACATTTGTATTATAGTACATATGTATTTTAGTAATATTATTGGTGTCAATACTCCTTGGAGCTGAAGACACTTTTACCTCATTGTCATTTTCTCCTTAGGTTGTGTTGGATAAGATTATTCTAAATGATTATACTTAAAAACAGTGTGTTAACAAAGTTTAGAATGCATACTTTTGACAAATTTTCTTGGTTTGATTCTAAAAGCAAAATAAATAAATAAATACATTTAAATTTACAAACTCTTGCTGGAAACAGCTGCAACTTAAGAAGGTTAATAAAAATAATAATTACGTCTCTTGTTAGGAAGCTAACAATGGCTCGCTGGCAGTTCTGTGGTTGGAACTCAACCTTCTGGACACTAGCAAGGAACTATCATTGGTTTGGAGTTTAAACTGCTGTGGCTTTTAGATTTCATACTGAATAAACACCAATTGCACCAACTGCACCAGATGCACAAATGACAGATCCTTATAAAACCATGTGTTGAAATCCTGAGTACCAGCATCCTGACAGAAGTTTACAAAATAACACTATTTAGACATTACGTTACAAGACATTAAAGTTACAAGGCGAGGCAAGGACTCTAACAGGAACTTCCTGTTCACAGACAAGAAATGGAAACCACAAGAACCAATCAGATATTACTATACATTTAGGAGAAATGATCCAAGTGAGAATAAAAATTATGATAATGATGATGATGATAATCACTTACTTGTCCACCATGTTCTTCTTCTGAAGGATCTTATAAACCTCAGCTGATGTTTGAGGCCCCTGAAGTTTCTGACCATTCAGCATCTCAGCTTCCAGCTCAGCTATAGACTACAGCACACGTACACACACACACACACACACACACACACACACACACACACACACACACAGAAATACTTCAAAGTTGTGAAAACTTGTCTATGATTACATATTACTTCATTATGTGTGTTTATAAAACTATAGAAGTTTAATTAATAAAAACATTTCCTGGAGAAAGAATCTTAAGTCCAAGACCAGTGCATGCTGAGTATCTAAAACTGATTCACCCAGAGCTATATTTGGAGTCAGTGACTTAAATCCAAAGGTTACTTCAATATTTACATGGAGAAAGCAAAAATCACACATTTAAACAAAAATAAAAAAAATAAAAAATCAGGGATAGAAAATGCAGACTGAAGAAAGATTTTTTCTTGTACTGTTTATCCTATACCGGGTCGCGGGGAGCCGGAAGCCTATCCAAGGGGACTCGGGGCACAAGGAAGGGGACACCCTGGAAGGGGTGCCAACACATTGCAGCAAGAGAAAATTTAATAATGAAAAATAAAAAGACTAATGCAATGATATATGAATGAGAATATGGTGTGCATAGGAGTCTAGTATATTGTCAATATATTGCTGCATGAATAGTCCTATTTGTATTTGATGCTTTAGCCCATACTCTTATTGTGACATTGTTTATTTTCACTTCCTGGTCCTTGTGTCATGTGCATGTCATCCCACCTGTTACCTCATGATTAGTCTATTTATACCTTCATGTTTCTCTGTGTGATTACAAAGTTTTGTCTCATTTTGTCTCGTGTAATCACTTGTTTAATTTAACAGTATGGCTTCCGCAATCATTATTCAGCAGTGCATAAAATATCACTTGAAATATCACTTAAAATAGCACATCCTGTTATTTTACATTTAATTTTTTTAACTTACAGAAACCACATTATACTAAATTGAGGTCATGTGTAGGCAATTTTTATCATCCTTTTAGTTTGCTATTTTGATTTTTTGAATTAATAAAAAAAAAAAAGTTTTTCTCAATTGCTTTGGCACAGTCTTCAAATGAAAATCAGTGTTTTCAAAACATTGTGTGACATATCCACTTCAGTTGTTCGGTTTTCACAGCGGCATAATACACATTCCTTATTTTGTTCACACAGATTTCAGATGTTTCAGCACTTTATAGCAAACACTAAGTACAGTTGTCCTCAGTTGTTACAGTGTATTTTGTATTCATTGTGTAAGCCTTGGTGCTCAAAACTGATACCAATGCTTTTTTTAATTGAATTTGATTACTCTCACTGCTCAACTGCTCTGTTGTATAAATAAGATAAATGTAAGTTGCTTTGGATAAGGGCATCTGCCAAATGCTCTAAATCTCTACATATAAAATAGTATAGGCAAAACTATCAAACATAATGCATAAACATTAGTGATCAGGTGAAATTAATTGATTTTCTTTTTTTTTTTTTTTCAAAATTCTTCTAAATTCTATAGTATATACTGTATGTGTATGTCTATGTGTAAATAGTTTTCTTAAATACTTGATCTCTTTTACTGTACTGTAGACAATGATGCAGCTGGAGGCAAATGAAAGCAAATGAAAAATATTTCTAATGTATTTTTTTTTTGTACATTAAAGCACTACAGTTTGCTGTAAAAGCAACTGAGAATGCAAAAGAAAAATACTGAGAATGCATTTGTGTTGCAACACAATAAATGCATATTTGTTTAAATAAGTTGCATGGCTTTGCATTTCACAGTTATGTGGGTATTTGTTATGTGGCTCCTTTGAAGCTCATGTAGTTAATATTACTAGGATAGCCTTCTTTCATCTCAGAAATATTGCTAAAATAAGAAATATATTGTCACTACACGATGCAGAAAAATTAGTTCATGCTTTTGTTACCTCTAGGTTGGATTATTGTAATGCCCTACTGTCTGGATGTTCCAGTAGGAGCATAAACAAGCTCCAGTTAGTCCAGAATGCAGCAGCGAGAATCCTTACTAGAACCAGAAGACATGACCACATCACCCCTATCTTATCCACACTGCATTCGCTCCCAATCAAATTTCGTATTGATTATAAAATACTACTATTGACCTATGAAGCACTAAATGGTCTCGCGCCACAGTACCTGAGCGAAGTTTTGGTCTTTTATGATCTGCCACGCCTACTTAGATCAAAAGGTGCAGGCTATTTATTGGTACCTCGAATAGTGCGAGCTACAGCTGGGGGTAGAGCTTTCTCTTACAAAGCCCCACAGTTATGGAACAGCCTTCCACTTAGTGTTCGGGGCTCAGACACAGTCTCAGTGTTTAAGTCTCGGCTGAAAACATATTTGTTTAGTCTAGCCTTTTGTGAATAGTTTTTCTTAGGTAAAGAAAAAGCAGTTCTGGAGGGTTCACAGGCATAGAGTGTTGTGGTGAACTGGGGTGTTTGGATGCTGTCACCCAAACTGTACTATGACTCCTTCTGCCCTCTGAACCTGCCTGATCTGTCTTGATGCCCCAGTTCTGCTTGGAGCCTTGTTCACCTGAAAATCACTCACCGCTGCTAAGGTCCCACATGGACATCCTAAAGATCACCATGAGATTACTATGGATGGTACCACACAGACACCCTAAAGATGGCTGTAGTTGTTCTTTCTTTGGTAGCCTAAAGGCAGCAATTGCTAAGAACAGTTTATACTCAAGTCTCCATCATTGAACAATTGATAACTTCAGTTTGATACAAAAAAACTAAAGTTAAAACTCTAGTGATGCTCATACTCAAGTTCCTTTTAACAAACTCAGCACTGCTTGACGTTATAGTGTAACCCTAGGGATTTTTCCCTGAAATTGACCCGGAGAATTTAGAACCCATTTATCAACAATGTTTTGAGTTCATTATTGCTTATGCAGTACATATTGGTATCTGTTCCTTTAAGAGACTCTCACTGCATTAATGTTTGGTTGTAAATTATGTGTGAAAAACGTGGTTTCTGCAAACAAGTTAGAGTTGACCTTTTATTCATTGGTGTGCAATTCCTTAAGCCCGCCTTATACATAGGTGGATATTATCCATTATTGGTTCTTGTGGGTTTGGGGGAGGGGCAAAGTGGGAGAGTGCAAGTGAAAAAAAAGGAGACAGTGTGGTGGGGTGCTCAAGCGCATTGCTCTTTGTGTGCATAAATCACGATTTATCCAACCAGGATTTATCTATTTACTTTCTTTTACTTAACATCAGAGTGGAAATAATTTATCCAGCATATTGCTGTTTAAATTATTTGTGTCTCAGAGTGTTTAGTTGTGTCTGTCCAAAGAGGAAAGATGAATCATCCTTTTCACCAACACTCGTGTGAGGCCAGACGAGTTAGAAGGAACTACAAGAGAAATTTCAGTGAAGTACGCAAGATGTGAACTGCAAGTGCTGTATACATTAAATATCAGCATAAATCATGATGATACGGTTGAATTGCCTGCAGAGCTGCTAGACTGGACATCCAGGTAGCACCCTGAATCGCCGAGGGGTTCAGGGTTCCCCTGGCAGCAAGGGATCGATGAGGCATGTCTTGCGCACAGCAGAGAAGGAGGTACTAGCAATATGGTTTCCAAACCCAGAAGACTCCATCGCTAAGACTGAATTAATGTACTCCGTCAAAAGATTTGTTTGGTTCTTTCAAGTGACGTGGAGTGAAGTGAAACAAACCTATTCTCTGTTTGTTTGTGGATGCCATGCTCTCTATCAACTGTACAGGTCAGTCACACCTGAGAGGAAAGAGGGTGCTACATAGTGTACCGTTATAGAAGAGAAATGATTTAGAATTGCACTATCCAGTGTCATCCAGATTTGGATGAATTCCCTTTTGAGGTTTCTTCTTCATGTCACCTGAGGGAGTTTGCTTTGCCTTTTCCTTTTCATTGCCTCTGGCTTGCTCAGTAGGGATAACTGAATTATGAAACACAAGCTACCTTTTTCAAACAGCTTTTTTTCTAATTAAGTATGTTATGATGTTTTGTAAGAGAAATATGCTGTTCTGCTACTTGATGTAACTGATTTGGTGATGCACTTACAGATTTGATCATTTTAAGAATGTTTCTGGAAATGTGCCAAAGCGATTGAGAAAAACTGTAATGTTGAGTCTTGAGATTAAATTTTTTCACATATTAGATCAGCCGGTCACACACACTTTGAGGTGTGGGTTACAGGTCTAATTCATTAGCCTTCAGTTCTCAACACATGCATAAAGCCAGAGAAATGAAATGAAACTGAATTCTAGCCAGTATTCTTAAAAATGGAGCAAGCTGACCAGAGACAACATCAAAGGCCTGCTATTGCCAGAGGAAGAGGAGTCTGGATACATGGTGGGTTGATAAGAGGAAGAGGGGGTCATAGAGGACAAGGAAGAGTCAAAGGGTTACAAAGGCACAACCTTGCCTCAGATGAGATACAGGATCCAAATGTAGACCATGTAAACAACCATGACCTAACTATGACAGAGGCCAGGCGGAGGGTTGAGCCTAATGTAGATGTGCAAGGCCAGCATGTGGGCAACATTACAATATGTGCTGCAATATCAGAGTATGGAGCAATTTCCCACATCCCCATCATTGGGCCCTACAACACACATCTCCTAGCACTGGTAGATTCACTTTGCACCGTTCTCATTCCTGAGAATGACAGGGGGCTGGACTGGAATGATTTACAAAAATATGTAATAGTCCGGGACAATTCACTATACAAACTTAATGAGGGAATTTGCCACACTGGAAAGTTTATGACCATCAGCTTTTGTTGGATGCTGCATCACAGCAGAGGCATGTAGAGTGTGCTTGTGTCATGCAAAACAATTTTCCCACTTTGTATAGCCAGACAGAACATTAGGTGTGATGTGGATGAAATGCTTTGGCCAGACCAGCATGAAAGACAGGAAGAAGTATAGGATGAAATGCAATTGTCAGTTACTGTATTTTGCTGTAATTTTCAATTATTTCAATGTCTAATTTTTGTTACATGCATTACTGTATGTTTGTTATAGAGCATGATATGTACAGTGTTTGTAGTGATTGTGTTGCACAGTGAGTGGTAGATTGTGACCTTGCCCGAGGTGACAAAAGCTTCAGCAACACGTCGGTTGCGTCCTCCATAGCAGGTGGTGATGAGATCAGCAACACCGCAGCTCTCCAGGAACGTAGCAGAACTGACAGAGGTGCTGCAGAAGATCTTAGCAAAGGACACCATCTCCATCAGACCCAGACGAATCACAGCTGCTTTAGTGTTATCACCAAAACCCAGACCATCACAGAATCCTGCTCCCACTGCCACAATATTCTTATACACACACACATATAACACAGACACACACACGCACATAACACAGCTTCAGCTTTACATCAAGTATATTACTTAAACTTGTGTGTGTGTGTGAGTGTGTGTGTGTTACCTTCAGTGCTCCACACAGCTCCACAGTGTTGCTGTCTGATACCACAGTGATGCGGAAGTTTGGCGTCTGCATCAGCTCCTTAAACACTTGACCATTGTATTCACTGACTGCCCCTAAAACACATGTACACATACACAGATCCACTTAAATACATATTGTTTCTTATCAAATATTTTGTTTTCTAGTGTCCTATTTTATATATATTTGAGGTAGAGTGACTGCTTGCATAAGTGTGTGCGTGTGTCTGTGTGTGTACCAATGGTGGTCTCGCAGAATTTCTCCTCGGCAACTTCAGTAGCGATGTTTGCTCCCATTAACACACTCACATCGAGCCCCAGCTTCCCTCTGATAATGTCAGAGATCAACGTCAAACCTGATGGACCTTCATCTATTCCCTACAGAGAGACAGACAGAGAAAGAGTATGAGAGGCAGAGTGACAGACTGAGAGAGTGATAGAGAAAGACAGAAAGACAAAGCGAGAGAGACAGAGACAGACAGAGACAGAGAGAGAGAGAGACACACAGACAGACTGACAGGCAGACAGGCAGACAGACAGGGAAGCGGAACTCATTGAGAGATTCCGATGGCTCTGATCGTCTCTGACTTAACGAGTTAGATTCCTGTGGCTATGATTGGTTCTGACCTTAATGACTGAGATTCCAAGAGGCTTTGATGGGCTCGGACCTTAATAAGTGCGATTCGGAGAGGCTCTGATTGGTTCTGACCTTAATGAGTGAGCTTCCAATGGCTCTGATTGGTTCTGACCTTAATGAGTGAGCTTCCAATGGCTCTGATTGGTTCTGACCTTAATGAGTGAGCTTCCAATGGCTCTGATTGGTTCTGACCTTAATGAGTGAGCTTCAAATGGCTCTGATTGGTTCTGACCTTAATGAGTGAACTTCTAATGGCTCTGATTGGTTCTGACCTTAATGAGTGAGCTTCCAATGGCTCTAATTGGTTCTTACCTTAATGAGTGAGCTTCCAATGGCTCTAATTGGTTCTTACCTTAATGAGTGAGCTTCTAATGGCTCTGATTGGTTCTGACCTTAATGAGTGAGCTTCCAATGGCTCTGATTGGTTCTGACCTTAAATGAGGGAGATTCAGATGGCTCTGATTGGTTCTGAAATTAATGTGTGAGATTCTGAGGGCTCTGATTGGTTCTGACCTTAATGAGATTCCAATGGCACTGACCTTAATGAATGATATTTCTATAGTTCCGGTTGTTTATTATCTTAATGAGTGAGATTCCGATGGTTCTGATTGCTTTTCTGATGGCTCAAGAGCTTTATAAGCTCTGACCTCATCTGACTGGTCCTGACCTTAATCAGTGAGATTCTGATGGCTCTTATTTGTTTTGACTTTATTGAGTGAGATTCCAAAGGCTCTGATTAGTTCTGACCTTAATGAGTGAGATTCCGATGGCTCCTGGCTTAACATGAGGTTTCATCTGGTCACAGAGTTTTCCAATAAACTGATGAGGGACAACGAAGACAAGGATATCTGCTCCAGCTACAGCCTCCGTAATGTCAGGAACAGCGATCTGTGTAGAAATAAATCCATTCCTTTGAATTTTCATTAATTTTTATTTATTTATTAATAGGAGAAGTGATTCATAGTCCTAATAATTCCTATATCTGGAGTTTTAATGTGTTCTGAAATTCAGACAGTGGTTTTATGAAGTTATCTAAGGTAAGAGACTACGCTGATAAATACACACACACACACACACACACACACACACACACCATCTAATCTTATTCTAGTTAAATATTACCAGCTAATAAACTGTGTGTAAGTTAGATTAAAGTGTTTACATGTCTTATCTTTTTATCTATGCTAATTTCTCTAGAATATCTAAAGTCCAAACTTATCATACAAAAATAATTCAAAATTCAGATTCATGACAATAATAGAAAAGACATAGATAAGGTGGAGGTGAAGAACCCTTCAGATTCAGACACACTATAAAGAAATACTGCAAATTAGTTGCACAGTTCACAAACACATCTGAGATACAGAGACGGGGGACTAGACAGAGAGAACGATAGGGAGACAGAAAGATAGACAGACACAGAGAGATAGGCAGACATACAGACAAACAGACAGAGAGTGAGACTGACAGACAGACAAACTAAGAGAGTGATAGGAAGAGACAGACTGATATTCAGGCAGTCTGTGAGAGAGACTGACAAGTGGTTTCTCACCACATTCTTGGGCAGTTTGTGTCCTGGGAGGTACTTGACATTCTCGTGTTCCGTGTTGATGAGGTCGGTCAATTTCCTCCCATTAATGATCTCCTCAAACACCCACATGTTAACGATTGGCGCAAACCGATTGGACGCCTTTACATTCTGCCCAATTATGCGTGAGATGGCCGAACCCCTGAAGACACACACAAATTCTATTAAAACATATTTACTCTAGTTTAGTATCAGAATAAGTTTTTATTTGTCACCTCTACATTACAGTAATTTTTTTCTGGTTAAGATAGGGTTAAGGGCAATCCCAGAACCCAATAGCAGAGTGAAGTGCACAGGCCCAGCTCCCTGAACTTACCAAACAGCCTGAGCATGACTATGGTGTTGAAGGCTGAACTGTAATCAATGAACAGCTGTCTCACATACTTCCCTCTTTCCATGTCAAGACACAATGGGTACACAAACCTCTCTGATGAATGAGCACATCTCTATTGCATTAGTGGGGATGCTAGTATTAGTCAGTGTGCTAATATTAGCAATGCTAGAGTCAAAGAATTCATAGAAGTGGTTAAGTTCATTAACCAGAAAGTGGTTGTCACTCAGTGGTTAAGTGGTTGTATGAGAAGACCTGTAGTCTGTGATGGTCTGTAGTCCCTGCCACACTTAACGGGTGGCATGTTCTTTAGAGCTGAGATGCCACTCTGTTCATCTGGCTCCTTTTAGCATTTTCACTGTGAGTCTTAGTCTATAGGATGCTGCTTTATTCTTGGACATGTCTCCCATCTGGAGCCCAATGTTATAGACAGCAGTATGTGCATTCAGTGGGTTGTGGATGGATTTATCAACCCACAGGTCCTGATTAGGAAAGACCCTAATCATTCTCTTGGAAATTATATCATCTCTCCCCTCGAGTCTCCATCATTGTCCGGTTGATGGCTCTGATGCGCGTATTCATAATTTTTCTCCTAAGTTCCTGATTACACATTTACACTTTTTGACTATACTGTTACAGAAGGGAATGATTTATAATCGCACTATCCGGTGTCACCCAGGTGAGGATGGGTTCCCTCTCAAGGTCTCTTCCTCATATCGTCTCAGGGAGTTTTTCCTCACCACCGTCGCATTTGGCTTGTTCATTAGGTATAAATTTATACATTTAAATTTTATTTTGGGAATTTATATATTTCTGTAAAGCTGCTTTGTGACAATGTTCATTGTTAAAAGTACTTTACAAATAAAATTTAATTGAACTGAGAGGGCCATTCCCTTGATTCCCACAACACTTTCTAGTCTATTAAGGAGAATAGTATAGCAACACTAGGGCAAGCAGCACAAGCAAGGAGACACAACCCTTATCAGAGGCCAGCAGTAGGTCATTTACCACTTTAACCAGCGCTGTCTCTGTGCTATGATGAGGCCTAAATCCTGACTGATGCATTTCATGAATGTTATTCCTATGTAAGTATGAGCATAGCTGCTGTGCTACAACCTTTTCTAGGATATTGGAGATAAAGGGGAGGGTTGATATTGGCCTATATTTGGACAGCCGGCAGGGATTGAGGTCGGGTTTTTTGTACATAAGTTGATGATTTTGATGAGGAAATTAGTGAAATTTTTTCAGTCTCTTGAAGGGGAGTAAAACATTCCAATCGCTGATCTGATGTTGTTATGTCAGTGCTGGAATCAGTGAGAAACTCCACTTCCCAGAACACACCGTGGCCTACAAACATGGCCGCCAAGGACTACAAACCCCATTACAACACTCCACCATCACGTTCACAGTCACCCAAGTTCTAATCATACACACCTGATCCCAATCACACACACACACACACACACATACACACACAATGCGCTTTATTTATCGTGTATGTATATATATATATATATATATGGATACTACAGTCATGTGAGAAAATTAGGACACCCCATGAAAACGAAGGAGGCTTTCCTTATTTAAACCTCAGACATTTAGTTGGTTTGCTCTTAATTGTTGAAGTGAAGTGGTATCACCATGGTGAGATCCAAAGAGCTCTCTGAGGCCTTCAGAAAGAAGATTGTTGATACTTATTGTTGATGCTTATGAGTCTGGTAAGGGATATAAAAAGATCTCAAAACAATTTGTAATCAGCCATTCCACTGTCTGGAAAATCATTTACAAGTGGAGAACATTTAAAACAACTGTTGGTGTATAGACCTCCTAAAGTCAGTACGACCTTTTATTTCTGAGCTTTCTGAGTTTCTGTCTAACCAAGTGTCTCGTTGTGACAGGCTGTTGGTCTTAGGGGATTTCAACATTTATGTCTGCTGTCCATCTAAACCTATGGTTAAAACCTTTATGAGCCTTATGGACTCACTCAATTTTGTACAGTTGGTCTCCAGACCTACACATAATGGAGGGCATACATTGGATCTTTTTTTGATTTGGTTGGTTTCTCTGTACAGATCTGTGAAATATTTGATGCTGGCATTTCTGATCATTACCCTGTGGTGTTTGAACCTGTCATTTCATATGATCAGCCCATCCTTTCTCGGCCTGTACATTACCTTTCATGCTAATACTGCTCTTGAATTTTTCAATGGAACAGTTGCTCCACTTAAGCGCAAGAAATGTAAGGTCAGTTCTAGTCCTCAACCCTGGTTAAATGCATTCACTCACGCACTCAGACAAGAGTGCAGGAGGGCTGAGCGCAGGTGGAAAAAGGATGGGCTCCAGGTCTCCTACCAAATTTTGAAAAACTGCCTATCAAAATTCCATTAGTGAGGGAAAATCCAAATATTTCTCAAACTTGATTGCAAAAAATGCCAATAGGCCCAAAGTTCTCTTCAAAACCATAAATTCTGTTCTTAATTCATTGTTCATTGGTTCATTAGTTCATTGTTTGCTCAGTTCCTGTTGTCAACATTGAGACATGCACACAATTTTCAGAATTTTTTGTTCAGAAATTTTGTTAAGATATTAGATCACACCTCTCTCTTTTTGACATAGATCCTTTCATGCAGTAGCTTTACAAACTTTCAGCCAGTGTCTTCATCTCAATTACTAAAAATAATTTCTCAGATGAAATTCACATTTTGTCAATCCAATGTATTGCCTGGTTGTCTGTTTAGAGAGGTTTTAGACACAATCAGCCCCACCCTTTTAGCTATTATAAACAGCTCTTTAATAAATTGCAAATTGCAAATGCTCACAGTTTGAAGTAAGAAGCTGCAGTATAGCAGACTGAGTTGTGTGCGTTAATGTAACGCATATGAAACAGCAAAGTGGATTTTTTCATTAGTGTCCATGGAGTCGGGTAAGAGACCATGGTAGGTCCTGGATATTGTTGATGAGGCCAGTTGTGGATGGAAAAAACTGTTTTTGTGGCGTGAGGTTTTAGTCTTGGTGGACCGCAGCCTCCTGCTGGAATGAAGTGCCTCAAAAAGTTTGTGTCCAGGGTGAGAGGAGTCAGCCACAATCTTAACTGCCCGCTTCAGGGTCCTGGAAGTGTACAGGTCCTGAAAAGTTGGCAAATTGCAGCCAATCACCTTCTCAGCAGAGTGAATGACACACTGCAGTCTGCTTTTGTCCTTGGCAGTGGCAGCAGCGTACCAAATGGTGATAGAGGAGGTGAGTATGGACTCAATAATGGAGGTGTAGAAGTGTACCATCAATCTTCCACCTGTAGGCAGACTCATCCCCCTCAGAGATGAGCCCAATAAGGGTGGTGTTATCTGCAAACTTCAATAGATAGACGGACTGGTGACTGGAGGTGCAGCTGTTGGTGTACAGGGAAAAGAGTAGAGGAGAAAGAACACAGTCTTTGGGGGAACCAGTACTGATGGTCTGGGAGTCAGAGACAGTCTCCCGTGCTGCTTCCCATCAGTCAGGAAGTCTGTGATCCACCTGCAGGTGGAATCAGACACACTCAGCTGTGAGAGGTTGTCCTGTAGCAGAGCTGGGATGATTGTATTGAAAACAGAGCTGAAATCCACAAACAGGATCCTGGCATAGGTTCCTGAGGAGTCCAGGTCCTGGAGGATGAAGTAGAGGGCCATGTTAACTGTGTCATCTACAGACCTGTTGGCTCTGTAGACAAACTGCAGGGGGTCCAGGAGAAGGCCTAACCCTAACCCTAACTTCATTACCACAGATGTCAGAGCAACAGGTCTGTAGTCATTAAGTCCTGTGACCCCGGGTTTTTTGGGGATGGGGATGATGGTGGAGGTCTTGAAGCAGGCTGGCACATGGCATACCTCCAGTGAGGTGTTAAAGGTGTCTGTAAACAATGGAGACAGCTGTTCAGCACAGTACATCAGGGTGGATGGAGAGACAGAGTCTGGTCTGGCTGCTTTGTGTGGGTTCTGTCTCTTGAAGATTCTGTTAACATCTCTCTCTAGAGAGGGTCATTCTTGTGGTGGGGGGGAGGAGGAGGAGGGGACCGTTGAAGTGTGCATCTGTGGAGAGGCTGCAGCCCCTGCTGTGGTGGGGATGCTGAAGCTGATAGGCTGGAGCTGGAGTTGATGGCTGGTGTCACAGGGGATGTTGAAAGGGCTGTCCCATTGTCTTTGAAAGCAACAGTAGAACTAGTTCAGGCTGTTGGCCAGACACAGGTCATTAGCAGAGTGGGGGGCTTTAGGTTTGCAGTTTGTGATCTGTCTGTGCCCTTTCCAGACAGAAGCAGAGTCATTGGCTGAGAACTGCTGTTGTAGTTTCTCAGAGTACAGCTGTTTAGCTTCTCTCACTGCCTTGCTAAACTTGTACTTTGATGCTTTAAACCTGATTCTGTCCCCACTCTTAAACACAGCTTCCTTCTCCAGCCTTAGCTGTCTGAGTCTGGCGGTGAACCAGGGTTTGTCATTATTGTAACTCACCCTGATGTGTGACGGTACACAGCTATCCTCACAGAAGCCTATGTATGACATCACAGCCTCTGTGTACTCATCCAGACTGTTGGTTGCAGTCCTGAATACATCCCAGTCAGTACAGTCCAAGCAGGCCTGAAGATCCTCCACAGCCTCCCTGGTCCACTGCTTTGATGTCCTCACAACAGGTTTGTAGAGCTCTGCCTGTATGCAGGAATCAACTGGACCATGATGTGGTCAGTGTGTCCCAGTGCAGCTCGTGGGACAGTGTGATAGGCACTTTTTACTGTAGTGTAACAGTGATCAAGAATGTTCTCCTCTCTGGTCGGGCATTTTATAGATTGTTTGTATTTGGGGAGTTCATGTGTGAGGTTACCTTTGTTATCAGTGAAGCGAACTCATGGGGGGAGTAGAAGGGCTTGCAGATTATGAAAAATGACTCAAGATCAGGAGAAGAGTACTGCTGAATCACTGTCACATCATTGCTCCAACCAAAAAACAAATTCCTCCACCCTTCATTTTGCCTGAAAGTTCTGTGTAGTGATCCACTCTGAAGAGTTGAAATCCTGCCAGCTGCAGCACAGAGTCCAGTATCACTGTACACAGCCATGGTTCCGTGAAACACTCTTCTCTGGTGAATGAGCTCCCGTTATCATCACAAAAAACTGTTTAAACAAACAAAACAAAGCACACCAACGCACCGAGGCAGCCATCCATGTTGCCATTTTGCATTCCATTTAATAATTAGTGGAACTGGCTGAGTAGACTTACTTAACCTCTGACTGACTAAAGGCGTATATCATTAGCTCCTACATGAATAACTATCTTTGAAAACCCATGCTTACTTAAGACTCCAAGATTACCTGCTATGTCCAGTGCCCTGGCTCCCGGTATACACCTAACTAAAGCGCTAACTTCACATGCCTTAAGATAGAGTCACCTATAACCAGAGCTCTTTCAGGTTACTCAATGGGTTCTTCACTGAGGAGAGCAAACTTGTTAGACTTGTGAAGTGGAGAGGAGTGGTGCTTCCATGGGCGAGGCTTAGCTTTAGCTTTGGCTTTGCGATTATGCCGCCGAGTTGTCACCCATTCGCCCTGCTGTGAGATCTGGGGGTTTGCTATCTCTGCCTAAGGCACCCAGACTTTCTCCTACAGAAACTATGTTGTTCTCACTCTCGCTGTTACAAAGCACTGGAGACTTGTAGTACTTTATAACACACACACACACACACACACACACACACACACACACACACACACACAATACATTACCATTACATGCATAACATAATGCATTACAGTGATTCCACTTATAGTACTTTACAACACGCACACACACACACACACAAAATATTATAATGAGTGTATTACCAGTTTCCAGATCCAACAATACACACTTTCTTCCCTGGCATCCTGATCTGCTCAGTGTCTGTGCTGCTGCCACTTCCTGAATGAACTTGTGTGTGTGTGTGTGTGTGTGTGTGTGTGTGTGTGTGTGTGTGTGTTTAGCCTTCCTTATACGCCTCTCACTGGGGAGTGGTGAGCGAGTGTGCGTAAATGTGTGCTTTGTAAATATTATGCTACACAGAACTAAAACAAATATAGCTCATCAATAATACAAATGAAGTTTATTTCATGTAACTCTGATGTTTTTTGCATTAGATCCTCAGTTTGTGAAAAATTCTCCCTCATTACACCGATGAGCCGCACCTAACCCAGGAATGTGTGTGTGTGTGTGTGTGTGTGTGTGAGCATTAGACAGGTCTGGACCTGTCTGACTCTCAGCATTTCTTATTGCTAAGCAGCACCTTTAGTGTCAGCAGCAGGAGAAATTCTTCATAATTTGAGACAGCCAGTTCTAGCAGGTTCCCGCAGGTTTTTGTCCTGAGTGCTCCAGTGACCCCTGCTGGACAGATGGCTAACAGCATGCACTGGTGCCACAGTCTGTTTTTTAAATAAAACATCAACTACTGCACTGGCTCATATATTACTGTAAATAATACAACAATCCACAGAAATTATAGGTAACATTATTATTATATATTATCAATATAAAAAAAACAGATAAAACCATAAAAAGACACATCACATGTCATTGTTTTACATCAGAGGGGGAAATACAGTGTAAAGGCCATTTTACACCATTGAGCACTGAGCATTCATTCTGTGCATTCTTTCACTGGCTTAGTAAATATAACATACAGATATCTATAAATATTCTAAAAATGCATTAGTGCTGTGTATGATCACAAAAAGTTAATCCAGTGAGATTTTCATTTCTACACTTCTACGCTCAGTGACCATAAAGTTTGGATTTTAACTGATGTCCAGAGCGGTGCTGCTGCAGTTGATCTAGAGACTGATATATCACACATTACAGACACACACTGCAATATACAGCAGGAAGAGTGTATTCTAACCACACTAGCAGTAGCCTGCCAACTAGCTCTACAGAAGGAAGCGGTTTTGCTGTAGTCATTGTACTGTCTTGTCATGTCTTGTGCGTCTGCACATGTTTGCACTTGTGCACTTTATGTATAATTTATGTAGTCCCCGTAGTTCTGTGTTGATTTTCCTGGGCAGACACAGGGCCTGTTGCCTATCTTGACTCGTCACTTCCTGTTTTCGAATTGTTTTGCCGGGAGTTTCTTGCCGAGCGGAGGCCATCCACACCGTCTACAATATCAACAAATCTCCGACTAAATCTTGTCTTCACCTTCGGGACCATCAATTCCCAGAACGCCAAACTTTTTCATCTACAACTCCACCACTAATACGGTACGTGAGTATGTCTAGCCAGCTTATTCAGTGCGCTGAGT
>CM040982.1:28623728-28634001 GCA_022985145.1 Pangasius djambal | reverse complement strand
TGGGCGTGTCTTTAAATCTGACAGATGGGCGTGTCTTTAAATGGAACAGATGAATGTGTCTTTGAGCCCAAACATGAACTCAGATGCTTCTGTGCAGGAGTAGTTTTATGATTGTTTTCAGAGATATACTCAGGCTAGCTAATGTTAGCAGTTAAGACCATGAACGAAAGGATAGTTTATGTTAATTAGCTGGTTAAATAAATACTTGCAATTATATAAATGCCAATGGCTTCCTTCTTCCTTCTTGAGGACTTCCATATATGGCCTTTAAGACACACCCACTTTCAGCTGCTCTCATTTCCATAATGGACCCAAAAACATGCCCACATTTCCATCTAATGGACCTGTAAGACAAGCCCAATCAGAACTGCTCATATTTTAATATAGGAACTCAAAGACACGCCCACATTCCCACTTATAGACTTTAGGACACACCCATTCAGAGCTGTTCTCATTTGCATATGCTCACTCAATGACACACCCACATGGCCATCTACAGGTCATCTATCTGCAAATAAACTGCATCCTCCATCCACCTCGGAGTTGTGTTTCCTGCTGTCATGTGTGTTAGTCAGAAGTGTGTGTAGATGAGTGTAGTGGCGGTTTACCTCCAGCTGGCAGTCTCCACACACGGCGGTGCAGTAGGTGTTTCTGATGGCGTCCTCCACGTGCGGCTGGCTCAGGATCGTATACGGCAGAGACAGGTGATGTGTGAGATGTCCACATCTAAAAACAGTCCAATCGGGATTTATTTAAACACGCAGTTTATCCCCTGCTAAACCTGAAGCTACGAGCTCCAGGAACATAACCTCAGGCTTCTTAAAATAAGTAGCTAATAAGAGAAGTGAACCTGTCATAGATCTGGAAGTCGTCCTTCTCAACCTTGGCTATGCTCCACACGTCAGGATCTTCAGGGTTCTGCTTGTACAGAGCAATGTTATCCGAGAGTTTCTTCTCCAGCAGACTGTGAAGACGGCGGGAGTTTTCATCCTGGCCGTTCACCACCATGTACGTGATGTTTACGAAGCCTGCATCCTCCAGCTTCTGGCGCAGCTTGTCCAGTCTGCAGGGAAATCAACACCAGTAAACATGACACCAGGCCAAGAACACGTTTCACAATCTGACCTCTGAGTTGAGGACACGAGGCACGTTTACTTATTATAGCACTGTTAACGTGTGGAGACATCTGTGTGTGTGTGTGTGTGTGTGTGTGTGAGAGAGAGAGAGACCTGGATGCCTGCGACAAGCAGAACAATCAGCTGGCCTGGAGGAAGGCCACCACGGTCACTCGGCCCAGGCTGTCCTTCAGCGGCTCCACATCGCCGATCTTCCACACGGCCGCGGGTTTACATCTCGCGCCGTCCGTCTCACTCTCAGCCCTACAGCCCACCAGCAGGGCGGCCAGCAGGGCGAGGCCGAGAGACCTCCACATCGCTCCTCCCCACCGACACACACTCCGTCTACAACACACACACACATGGAATTATTAAAGTCTCGCCTGGATAGTGCAGATCTGTACCTACAGCCAGCTTTACACTGCACGATTTCTGGAGCCGATGTTGCAGAGAAAATTCACACATCATAAAGAAATTCTTTGGTTGCGAGTTGAGATCGCGGTTTTAAAACGCATAATGTGATGCATAAAGTTGTGTCAGTGTGAGAAATTTGTGATTAAACTCTGAGTGTGAGTTACGGAGCTCGTCTAAAATCCACCAATAGGAGGACGGCGAAGTCGAGGAACAGCTACAGATACAGTAGCGACGATGGAGACACACACATGCTAATGGACAGAAAAAAATCTCATTACCTCAGAATGTGTGTTTATGAGAGCCGTTTTCTGCACGAGCACGCAGATTGATGACGTAAGCAGGACGTAGTACTTTTCTTTAATCGCAGGTCTATCGTTAAAGGTTCGGCATGTTTGGGTGGGTGGGACTTTGGGTTTATTCATCAGGATTGTGAAAAAAGTGCATTTCCAAAGAGACACTAGCCTGAAGTCCGTTATGGAGGATTACTCAGCTCCAAATACACCACCAGCACTCATGGAGGCGGAGTCAGACGAAAACCTGCTAACACAAGAGGCGGAGCTGGAGGGAGAAAACCTAAAGCTTCATCGCAGGCGTGAGGTCGTACGTATGTTAGAGGTGACGTAGATGGTGACTCGAAAGCCGAGGACGATGTTTGTACTCATGAGCGGCTCAGGGACGGGAGGTACCACATGACATGAAATGATTGGTTATTACTTTTCTGTCCCACCCACAATTCTAAAGTGGCGTAATAAAAAAAGCTCTGCACTTTAGTGAACCTGAATAAAGACACGAGCTAACGAGGTGAAAAAAAAGTCAGATTTAATTTCAGCTTGTTGTTAAATAAATAAGAATATTATTATTATTATTATTATTATTATTATTATTATTGCACACTATTTGCGTTACAAAAAAATACATAGTAATGAAAATAAATGTACACCTAATTTTCTAAATATGTTGATATAATTTGAAATATATTTACATAAAGTTTGATGTACATGTATTTTATATATATATATATATATATATATAGTTTATATTCCAATATGCAATAAATATATTTTCAATTTTAGTGCTGAGATGTCACATGATGTACATTTTACATATATTTTAGATGCAAGAAAATAAAAAAATATGTATTTATATTTATTTTTCATCCACACTGTTACTCTCAGGTTATATAATAAATAAAAACAGATGAATTATTAAGTACATATTATTTATACAGCTGTTCCAGTGATTTAACACTCAACACCATTAACACAACAACATTAACACTAGAATAGTTCTGATGTTAATTATTAATACCTACACACTGTTTATTTTATAATAAATATAAGAACATGTTAGAGTAAAAGAACAGTATGCAGTCTTACGTGTTGTTTTGTTTCCCCCAGGAGTCTTCGGTCAGTGCAGATTTTCTCTCCAGTCGTCTGAAATCAATAAAAACACGCCTCAACCCCGTCCTATTTATACCCCACTTGTTTTTCAGAACTAGGACAAAGTTCTCCACAAGCTCCGCCCACTTCCCCTCCCGTGTCTCGCTGAGGATCACATAAACACACGTTTCGACATGTTTCAGGCATTTTAAACGTACTGTCCATCCAAACTTCCACACTGGCTGGTGTTAAATGGTCACACTTCCATACTTCTAGTGTTTATTGTTTTCAAAAATGTCATTAAAGTCATCGGACTGAGCTGCAACTTTATTCATCAGCAGTGTAACAAAATCCCACATAACAAGCCAGCAGATCTTTTTCTCTTATTATCCCTTTAACTCATCATTGTTGTGTTCTTTATCTGAAACGTGAACATGTCTGCTGGGAGTTGTTGATTTATTCTGTAATGACCCCGAACCGTTGATCTCGTCCTGCCGGTTTTTGTGTGTTTTTCTGCTTCACTGCACTTTTCGGTGCCGAGTCAGCACTTTTCCTGCTGCGCTGAAACTTTCTGGTTCCTGTCATGAGTGTGGACTCAGAGTTTAACTTTACAGGAGGGAAATGATTAATAAAACACAAAAGCATTCCCACACATGCTTAGAAAAAACAAGCCCTTTCTGATAGGGTTCTACATGGAACCTTTCATGGTTCCTCAGAAGCACAAGTGAAGAACCCTAAGGGTTAACACACATCAGGACACATCATCCTCGCTTATCACGGAGTCGAACCAGACGTGCAGAAACAAACTAGCATTTTCAGTCTCATGACTTTGCTTGAATTTTTCATTTTAAAGATTTTTTGTTTTATAAAATTATTAGGCTTTAATTTTTGTTTTTAGAGATGCATTATAAATTTTACCCTTTAAACGTTTGTCTCTTTGGGAGAAGCCTTATCTCAAAAATTCAATCAATCCTGATTATCCAGGCTTCCTGCTCCTGATGTCCACAGTAACAGTGTGTGTGTGTGTGTGTGTGTGTGTGTTCCTTTACAGATTCTGTGTAGAACTCTTCGATGTATTTTAATCCAAGCTGAAGCTCTTTAATCAGGTCTGAGTTTGCTCACAGCACATTTTAACACCGTTAGTGACTTACTAGCAGAGATTTATGCAGATTGTGGCTTTGTGTGATTTCAGTATTGCGATAAATAACAACACATTATTTACTGTAATGCCTTTAATCTTTAACAGAACATATATAAAATTACGTGTGTACAGTCGTGAAGGTGCAGCTTGTAGTTTTTCTGACTTGTCTTTAGATTTGTTTGCAGTTAGACTTTGGAGTGTGTGGTGATGTTCGCCTTCAGCGTGACTGATAACAGCACTTTATTAAACATCACGGAACAAAGAGCTGTCTGTCAGCTTATTGGATTTTAATCCACATTATATTTGTTTGTTTATAATCTTATCATCATCATCATCATCATCATCATCACACTGTATTAAAAAGCAATTACTGTATATTACTAAAATGTCTAGCTCTTGTTCTTACCAGAAAGTGAGTCGAAGCACTATCTTATCAAAAGATAGTTAACAGACGAGTGAACAAGCGTCCAGATAATTCCAAACAACATTAATCATTCAGCCATTTTGCTAGCTACAGCAAATTACAAAATCAGTTACTGTAAATTACAAGCAAATTAAAATTACAAGTATTACAACAGTGCAAAAATAAGTGTTCAAATATGTAAATAACATAAAACCTAAAAATAACAAATAGCAAATGACAGCTAAATAGCTAGCTAGCTTTGTAGTTAACGACCTACACTTCATTAGCTAATGTTATTAGCATGAAATTAAGTAAATTAGAAAATACAACAAAAAGTAAAAAGTAAAGTGCTAGTAAAATATAAGTAGAGAAAATTAAGTAAATAAAAAATTGAACTATGTGCTGAAATGACAGAATCTTTTTAGTTGTACTTTAAAATAAATAGAGAAACTAGCTAAATGATAGTTAAATAGCTAGCTAGCTTGGCAGTTAATGTTATTAGCATAAAATAAAGTAAAATAGAAAAATATAACAGTTAATATAATGGTGTATAAATAATGTGCTAGTAAAATCTAAGTAGAAAAATATATAAATAAAATGAGTAAATGAGTCAAATTTGTAATTATGTCCTAAAATCTTTTTAGTTTACAAAGAAAATAAAAATAGAAATGATATAAATGATAGCTAAACAGCTAGCTATTTTTGATAATTAGTTAATAGTGTATGAATTAAAGATGACACAGTAACCTGAACAGGATCATCGAGAGGTCTTACATCATTTATTTCAAACAAAACACATTAATAATAACATAAACCGTATGTGTGTTAATGTGTTAGCAAGAACCAGGGTCCAGGGTTTAATCTCCAGCTATTCATTCTCATGTAGGAACCAGTCGAGTGGATCTGATTTTATTAACAAGTCACTCTTTAAGTCATGTGACCCACAGTTCAGTGGAAATGGATGAAGGTTGCTGAGCAGTGACAGAGTTCAGGCCAGAACTGTAAACTTTACCTGTTAACGATTCTCTCACCTGAGACACAGTGACCTGAAGCACAAACTGAGATTAATACTCGATACGATATCTGCAGATCTGTAATCTCCGCACCGCACCTAGTAACTCATCACGAACACCTCTGCACATAAAGTTTACATCCACCAAACAAAGGTTTCTCCTTCACATAATGTGGTAAAAATTTTGAATAAATTAGAGAAGCGTTAGTTTAAGGTACAATACACCACAGCTGTTTCTTGCTAGTTAGTCAAAACTATCCCTACGCTAATGCTAATTAGTGGAACAGTTGTTTATGAAACATGTTGTGTTAATACTGTACATCATATTGCTTTATGTGTTAAGAGGAGCTTTTTCGCAGATCTGTAGTACACTAAGGCATCTTTTAATAAAGGAACAAGACTATGAAATGTCACTTATAGCAATTAATAACAACTGTTTCATTATCTTTATGTTTAAGTGCACTCCTGTCACACGGATTAGATCTCAGAAATGGACAAACATGTCTATGTATATATTTAAAGTATAGAATTTAACCACAGTGAAGATTCCTAATTATTCCAATTAACACAAGAATAGGCTAAAGGGAAAATTATTTTTACATTAGCGTCCATTATTTGTGAAAATGTGCTCACTTTTATGTGCAAGGTTTAATAATTAAAGTTTTAAACAATTCAAACACTTAAATGTTGAGATGAGATGTGAAATATGAGAAATCCACACTTTTTAAAAGACAAAGTAAATGCTATTTTTAAGTTAGTGACAGTAAAAATGTCATTATTCCTCCATTTTGGATATTTTACTGAACACTTCACCACTCACAGGAAAAGTTAATGGCGGGAAAACGTGGCTCTCGCGCGCCACCTACCTCGCGCCTGATTTGGCGTAGCGCGTCGCAGGGCATTGTGGGAAGTGCAGTCCTGAGCGGAAAAGCGCCCGCCCTCTTTTTTTTTCTCTCTGCGAAGCACGACGTTGTGAAGCACGGAGCGGGGCACGATTATTAAAATAACTCCATAAAACTTTACATTCTGTGGCATCCAGGGTGAGTACATACGAGCCACAACGCCGCGGTGGCTTCCTGCTCTTCACTCGATGAAAAAAATTAGCCGGATTTGTGCATTTTAATGCGCGATTTGATGACGTAACAACAGTGAGTCGAATAACAAATGGCGAATTTGGCTTCACTTTGCTAGAGGCCGAGCGTGGAAGCGGACATTTCAGAGTTGTTTATGGAGCGGAATGTGTTTTTTAGGCTGGTTTGCTGTTAAAACACTTTATTTTCGCTGTAAAGTCAGGACTGCAGGGGTTTAGAGATGTTATGATGTGTGATTTGTGCGTAAAGTCGCAGCTTCCTGTTTCTCTCTGCTAGCTAGCTGAGGCTAAATCCCAAATGGATCCTCATTGCGTGTGTAAGTGCACTACATAGGGTGTGAGAGAATGCGTGCTCCGCCCTTTGTAGTGCACTGCGTTGCTAATAGGGATGGATTTGGGATTCAGGTCTGTGTGTGGACTGTAAAGGCCTCATGTAGTGCACTAGGAGTCAATTCTGGGCTTCAGTTTGAGAAAATAAATTGTCTACACCGTAACTACATACACCCTTACTGTCTACACCCTAACTACATACACCCTTACTGTCTACACCCTTACTGTCTACACCCTAACTACATACACCCTTACTGTCTACACCCTAACTACATACACCCTTACTGTCTACACCCTTACTGTCTACACCCTAACTACATACACCCTTACTGTCTACACCCTAACTACATACACCCTTACTGCCTACACCCTTACTGTCTACACCCTAACTACCTACACCCTTACTGTCTACACCCTTACTGTCTACACCCTAACTACATACACCCTTACTGTCTACACCCTAACTACATACACCCTTACTGTCTACACCCTAATTACCTACACCGTTATTGTTTACACCCTAATTACCTACACCCTTATTGTTTACACGCTTATTGTTTACAGTCTAATTGTCTACACCCTAATTAATCTACACCCTTATTGTCTACACCCTTATTTCATCAGATTCTAGCTGATCGAGCCATAAAGGTCAAATCAGACACAACTTTTCAACTTTATATATGTTTATCCTTACTGTCTACATCCTATTTTCTGTCCTCATATTCTCCACCCCACACCCTTCTCTCCACCCCACACCCTTCTCTCCACCCTACACCCATTTCCAGGATAGTAAGCTCTCCACCATGTCTGATGATGGAGGAGTCGGAGAACATGAGCACGAGTTTCCTGCTCATTATAAAGTCATGCTGGATAAACTGAACGAACAGAGACAGCTCGACCAGTTCACAGACATCACGCTGATCGTCGACGGTGAGAGCGCACGCCTCAGAACAGAACCTCGATCTCCGTCATCGTGAACAGAACAGAACGTGATGTGTCCGTGTGTGTGTGCGTGTGCGTGTGTGCGTGTGCGTGTGTGTGCGTGTGCGTGTGCGTGTGCTGCAGGTCATCAGTTTCGAGCCCATAAAGCCGTGCTGGCCGCCTGCAGTCAGTTCTTCCATAAGTTCTTCCAGGACTTCACTCAAGAACCGCTGGTGGAGATTGAGGGTACAACACACACACACACACACACACACACGCGCTCTGACATTTCTCACTGATTTCCCACAATACATCTGTGATGGAACACCAAAACATGATAGTGGTCACATGATCTCCCCATTAACAAGACATTGTTAAACGTAATTAAAAGGTCATGTGATCAACATTTCTGACTAAACAGACACTTTGGGTCACCAGAACGCTGTGTGTGTGTGTGTGTGTGTGTGTGTGTGTGTGTGTGTGTAGGAGTGAGTAACAGTGCGTTTCATCACCTGATGGAGTTCACCTACACGGCCACGCTCGCTCTGAGAGGACAGGAGGAGGTGATGGATGTGTGGAGAGCAGCTGAGTATCTGCAGATGCAGGAAGCCATTAAAGCTCTGAACAACAGGTTCGACACCTCCATCACGCTGTTTTCTGGGACTCGTCGCTACTCAAGGGGTCTCCAGAGGGAGCGAACATCATATTCTTTCCTAAATCTGTTATTTTTAGGCTCCTAAATCTTTATTTCTTGCTCCCTATAAACCTGGGGTTGTTTTTTTATTTCGTCAGAGTGAAGAGCGAGGAGAGGAACAGCGCTCTGAAGTCCGAGCCTCAGCCCCTCTCTGATAAGACCAAAGCGAAGAAGAGAAAAATCGCAGAGACGACAAACGTGATCACGGAAACCCTGCCGTCGGCGGAGGCGGAGTCGGAGCGGGTGGAGATCGAGGTGGAGGTCGGGGAAGAAGCCATCGTGCAGGAGTGCGTGATGGAGGAGGAGGTGACGGACGGAGGCAGGGAAACGGACGACTCCGCCCTCGCGCTGCTCGCCGACATCACCAGTAAATACCAGCAGGGGGCGCCGAACGTGAAGCCGGCCAAAGAGGAGGCGGGGGATCTGCAGGAGGAGGCGGTGATGGCCACCAAAACGCTGGAGGGGATCGAGGTGGTGGAGGTGCAGATCTCCGACAACATGTTCCGCTGTGATAAGTGCGATCGGTGCTTTAAGCTCTTCTACCACCTGAAGCAGCACATGAAGACGCACACGGCGAGCTCGGAGAAACCGTTCGTGTGTAAACACTGCGGGAAGACGTACGCTCGGGAGGGGGCGCTCAAGCAGCACGTCAGCACGTGTCACTACGACGCCGAGGAGCTGAGCAAGAAGCTGAAGAAGAAAGTGCACATGTGTGTGTACTGCAGTAAGGAGTTCGACCACTTCGGTCACTTCAAAGAGCACTTACGGAAACACACGGGTACGGAGCGCGCTCGTTTCACGCCGCGTCTGGAACGCACAATTGCTACGTCTTCACTCAAAAAAATGTATTCCCAGTTTGAGGTTTGGGACGCGACCAAAGCGTCACTGCGGCCGTGTCCTAAACCGTAACGTTTACACGGCGTGTGTGGTGTTTATAGTGTTTCAGTTACAGCTTGCTTTACGCAGAACTGCTCTTTCCTGCATTCTCCTCTCTGCTGTGTGTGCAGGTGAGAAACCTTTCGAATGTCCCGACTGCCACGAACGGTTCGCCAGGAACAGCACGCTGAAGTGCCACATGTCGGCCTGCCAGAACGGCGCCGGAGCGAAGAAAGGCCGGAAAAAGCTCTACGAATGTCAGGTGGGATGGAGTCAGGGCTAAAGCAGCGAGCACTGAGTAATAAAACACGGTGTTACTCAGGGGGTGAAATCAGGAGTAAAATACGACACTGTGAGATTAAAGGGGGGAGAAATTTGGCCTAAAAAACATCTATGTAGCAAAAACTGTCCAGAAGAACCAACTTCATCCTGCCCCTGATTATAGCCTCCAGCCCTCAGTGTGTGCACACGTGTGTGTGTGTGTGTGTGTGTGTGTGTGTTGAGTACAAGGCCTCAACTCTTAAACTAATCCAACCTTTAAGAAGAATGTCCGACCCCCAACCTTCAGGGAAACATCAGCATTCAGGTTCTTGAGCTCATATACAGTTCTGTGCAAAAGTCTCAGGCACGTGTAAAGAAATGCTGTAGAGCAAAGACGCCTTCAAAACTAATGAAATTAAATGTTTCTACATTAAAAACCCTATAAAGAGCAGCAAACAGTAATAAATGAAACAGAGTCAGTATTTAATGTGACGATCCTTGGCTTTAAATAAATAAACAGTGTCTCAGGTGCAGTGTGTGCAGTTTGATAAGGAAATGAGCTGGAAGTGTTACTGAGCATCTTGCAGAAGCAGCCGCAGTTCTTCTGGAGACTTTGACTGTCGACTCGCTTCTTATT
>CM040982.1:28597422-28608030 GCA_022985145.1 Pangasius djambal | reverse complement strand
CATGGTACACACACACACTCACTCACACACTCTCACACACACACACACACACACTCTCTCACACACACACTCTCACTCACTCACACACACACACACTCTCACTCTCACACACACACACACACACTGAGAGCTGTGTGTATTTATAAAGGCGGATATTTTTACAGTTCCACTTTAAGGAGATCGAGCTGACGGATGAGGAACGTCGACTTTTAGCCAAGGAGGGATTGACCATCCCAACAAACATGCCCCTCACCAAGGTACACACACCACACACACTCACTCACACACACCACACACACTCACACACACCACACACACTCACTCACACACACCACACACACTCACACACACACACTCACTCACACACACGCACACACACAGGAGAGGGAATGCAGCATGACGGGTTCTCATTCAGTTCAAATCATTGTGTAGAGAGACAATGACGAATGTTTGTCGTCAGTCTAGACTCTTAAACTATTTTTGTGTGTGTCTGTTTGTGTGTGTGCGTGTGTGCACGCTTGTGTGTGTGTGTGTGTGTTAGGCGGAGGAGAGATCTCTGAAGCGGGTGAGGAGGAAGATCAGGAATAAACAGTCTGCACAGGAAAGTCGCAAGAAGAAGAAACTGTACGTGGATGGACTGGAGAACAGGTGAGACACAGAGAGAGAGACAGAGAGAGAGATGGACAGATTAAGAGAGAGAGAGAGAGAGAGAGAGGTATTTTACTGTACAGAGGCGATAACTTCACTAACGTGTGTGTGTGTGTGTGTGTGTGTGTGTGTGCGTTCCTCAGGGTTGCTGTGTGTACAGCTCATAATCAGGAGCTGCAGAAGAAAGTGGAGCTGCTGCAGAAACAAAACATGTATGATCATCACACACACACACACACACACACACACACAGATGGACACTTAGACGTTTATTGATGAAGTGTGTGTGTGTGTGTGTGTGTGTTCAGGTCTCTGATGGAGCAGCTGAGGAAACTGCAGGCCATAGTGAAGATGAGCACCATGAAGACCAGCACCACCAGCACCTGTGTCATGGTGAGACACACACACACACACACACACACACTCAGAGACACACACACACGCACGCTCTCGGGATAAGGACAGTAACAGAGCCGTGTTTTCCTCTCACACATACAGCCGTTAGACTTGAGGAATAAATCGTCATGCAGTTTACTACAGGATCTGAACATTCCACTGTACAGTTATTCATGGTGTGTGTGTGTGTGTGTGTGTGTGTGTGTGTGTGTGTGTGTGTGTGTGTGTGTTTCTCTCTGCAGGTGTTTTTGCTGTCATTCTGTCTGATTATTTTTCCCTCCATCAATCCGTTCGGCAGCTCCGTGCAAAAAGACCTGTATACTGCCTCAACAGGTACACACACACACACACACACACACACTCAATTCACACACACAACACACACTCAATACACACACACACACTCAATGCACACACACTCATACACACACACACACACACGCTCAGTACATATGTCAGGGTCAGGTGATGCACACAGCAGACCGTTCTGAGAGCTTTAACAGAAATATATTCAGCCTGGTGGGTTTTTCATGTTGGATAAAATGTCATATTTTTTAAAATGGCGTGGAGTCAAATTTAAAAATATTGCATTGTGGCATAACAAGTCATTAAAGATGAATAAAATAAAAAAGATGAATAAAAATCAGCATGCAATAAGAATCTCCACAGAATCAAGCTGCTGTGTTCAGGCGCCATCTAGTGGTGAGAAAATGAAACGATTGATAAAAATTGATTTATAAAGCAACAGAAATAAATGAAGGGATTGACGGAGCGGTGCGTGTTTAACTGCAGGCATGTCTCGAGCTCTGCGTTCGTATCCCATGATGCCCAAAAGCGACGTGTTCGCCGGCTCTAACGAGGCGCAGGAGCAGGAGCAGGAGCTGGTGCTGGTGGTGGAGAATAATCACATCCTCCTGAATCAGACGCCCGACTACCAGCAGGTCGACCAGTCCGACTCCGAGACGGCCGTCAACAGCAACTCGTCGTCCGACTTCCCGTCCGGGGGCATCACACACACTCGCTCGCAGACACACACGCAGACACACACGCGCTCGGACCCGGCGGCGCCCCCGGTGGTGTACGACGGCCAGAGCGCGGGTAAAGAGAGCTGGATGGAGCAAACGGCTACTGCGGTCATTATACAGCAACATCGCTCTGACGAGATGTAGACACACACACACACACACACACAGACACACACACATGGGACAGAGTGGAATATTATTATTTTATTCTTTTATTTAATCTGCTGTAATTGGCTGTGCTCTGATAATCAGACATGTCACTATATTTAGTGACTCCCTACGTAGGCAGCCTACTGAGGCAGCATTCATGCAGTTGAGATGAAGTCTGAACCCTTATTTTTTCTAATTTATTGTTGAAATCCCATAATTCCACTCCCCAGATGTTAAGATGTATAAATTTTGGCACCCTGATTGTAAGATAAAGAGGCTTTAGTTAAGAGTCCCTTCTTACAGTGCACTATTGCTTTTTAAAAGTTTTTTTTTTTTAAACGTTTACGCACTTTCTTTACATCCACGTCCCTCCGTTAGCCGACGCACAGCGTCGTTACGCATTTTCTCAGAAGGAGGCGTCAGTGGGTGTGATGGAGATGATGTGTGTGATTATATTAGAGCTGTAGCAGGGCATTCCACATCATCATCATCATCATCATCATCGTTGAAGCACTTCATCATTTTCCCTTTCAGTAAAAAACGGATGAAAGTTTCCTGTGTGTGTGATGAAGGAAGTGTCGTGGATCCACTCAGGAATCTTGACCTGTTGTGTAAATAAATGTCATGTAAAGGGAAGACGGAATCTGTTCAGTGTAAAATTAAATTGTGTCATCGATCTTTTAATCATTTTTTTAAACAGATCCATGCTGTAAATAAAGCTTGAGCTGTAGAGCGTCAGCTTCAAACCATAAATCTGCGATGTATTATTATAAATGTGTATTAGTGTTTATCGGTGATGTGCTTTATTTTTATTTTATTTTTTTATTTGTCTGCTGATTATTTCTGGACGTTGCACTGATGTGTTAGTGCTCAGAATGTTTAACGTCATTTTTATGTAAATGTTACTGAATGAACTGATTAAACGAACATTCCTTTATTATATAAAAACGCTGTGTGTGTGTGTGTGTGTGTGTGTGTGTGTGTTTACTGAAATCTAAAGGACTATTCAGATGTAATGTGTTAATTATGACTGATCTCTGTATAAATCACAGATGAAGGGTCTTCATACACCTTTAACACATCATACACAGAATCTTTAATACACGCCGCTGTGAGCTTTTATAAGCTCTTGCTATTATAAGCACTGGTTGTGGGGGTGTGGCTTGTTGTGGGGGTGTGGCTTGTTGTGGGCGTGGCTGTGAGTTGCATCATCATTTTTAGATAGCTCACGGACTCTCAAATATTTTATAGACCGTCCAGTAAAAGAAAAATACGGGGAAGAAAAAATATTTTAAATAAGTCCTTTAAATGATTAAAGGATAATTGAATCAATTCAATGTCACAAAAGCTGTGGCAGATTCTGCAAACAGGTGGCAGTAGGTTAATCCTTTTGCTGTTTTTTCCTTTCGTACCTGCAGTCAGGTGTTGAAGAGCAGGCCGGCACTCGCACCACTTTCACTCCAGTCCTGTGAAAGTCTGGTTTCATATATTAACACCCATAACGACTCTTTCTCCGGTATCATGAAAGTAAAAACAGGAAGTAATGTCACACGCTGAACCAATCACATTACTCAATGTACAGCGCTGAGATCGGACGGCTTACGCACCTGATGTGGACCACAGCACAGATCTAATGAAGCGAACCCCAGACCACCGTTTCCAGGAGGACCAGCGGCCGGGTCCCTGCTCTGCTCCCGGTCTGGACAACAGCGTTCACACTTCACACTCAACTCTGGGCTTAAACAGCCCCAAGTCTGGACAAAAGTGAGAAAAGAAGTAAAATCATAATCTAGGAAATGATTAATCATGAATTCATCTTCAGTTAGCTCTTTATCCTGGTCAGGCTCACAGTGGATCCACCATCAGGAATACACCACCGGGCTACAGAACACACCACAGCCGGGGAACTCAGCATAGCCAGGCCAACAGCCTGCATGTTTTGGAACAGTGGGATGAAACCGGAGAACCCTGAAGAAACCCACACATCATCAGGAGAACATCTGACATTCCACACTGATCCCGAGCTCAGGATCGAGCCGAGACCCTGAAGCTGTGAAGAGACAACACTACTCACCACACCACTGTGCATCTTATCATTAAAAACACTGCGATTTAATGCTAATAACAACACTAACAGTTCCTTATGATTACAGTCCATTAAGTTCTACAGCTAAACCAGTCGAAAACAATTTCCTGTTCGGTTACAAATAGATTTGGGTAAAAAGCTGAATAAATAAATGTAACTTACGGAATGTGATGTTAGCAGCATTTACAGTTTAAAGTGTTTAAATGTTAACGTTATTTGTGTTAACTTTTAAAAACTGTGGCAGTAACATGGTGCGAAAATGAACCTGAGGACTTCAAATAGATTTTGGCTCCATGTTTCTCAGTTTAAATATTAGCATATAGTATATCTATACATTTATTACATTTAATACATTTATTTCTACACAGTTTGTTTAACAACTCTGAGCTAGCTTAGATAATTAGCAGCTTAGCTACATTATGCTAATGTGCTTAGCTTTAGTTGTAAATAGCAAAAGATGCTACTAATGCTACTAAAGATGCTAGCTGTAATTCGCTTCATGCTAGTTTTAGCATGTATTTGTAGTGTAGCTTTAACTAATAAATATATCTGTGTTTTTTGTCTTTTTAAGCTCTAATCGCTGTTGCCGTTCAGAATATATTTATTCTGTTTATTTCTTTAGCTGTGTGACATTTAGCTGTGTGCTTCTGTGCTAAGTTTCTGCATCACTTCCTGTATAAACTTTTTCCTCAGAGCAGCAGCTGAGGTAAATACCCTCAGAGTGTATCGAGGACTTTTGATGATGTGAGACCGTGTTGGAAAAAGAGTTTTTGATGGAATATTTCGAATAAATATTACAATATATTATTTTAGTGCAGGTGTAATTCCAGGCTGCGGCCACAACGAGGCGCCAAACCTCAATGAAACTGGAATAGAGCGGTTTTCTTTCAACGGCTTTTGATCCCGGAAGTAAATTTCCCCTTCAGTTCTCTGCACAGACTTTCCATAAAATTGCTCAGTAAAGAATTTAAAGCTTCAAACAGAACCTGCGAAATGAATCCATGAATCATCATCAGTGACGATATGAAAATTATTGTTGTTATTTGGATAACAGGAAAGCGTACAAGACTGTGTTCTTAGCCCTGATGAAGGGAAGAACTACAGTTCCCACAATGCATTGTGATGGATGACTCGCTTTTTACCAATATTGTTGTCGTGTAATTAATTTCGTCAGATTTATTTAAAATATTTCTATTATCACTGAGTATTTCTACATGACTATAGAGTTATTCGTCTCTGAAGTCTTTCAACAAATGTTGTTTCTGATTTCTGGGTTTGCTGAGGGATTATGGGTAATGTAGTACTAAAACGAGATCCCGGTAATTAAAAATATTATTTTAAAAATGAAGATGAAAGCAGGTTATGTTGTAGTTTCTACAGGAACAAATATCATCGTTTAGTAATCTCCTAGCTCAGTTTAATCAGGTCTTAGGATTTATTGCTAAAAAAAAATTCTCCGTGGGAAAATGACAGCATTTTTATTTCCCTGCAACTTTGAGCTCTAGAAAAAAAAAATAACTTCACCGGCAGGGGGCGCACACACACACACACACACACACACACACACACACACACACACACGGCAGGTGCGGCACGTGCCTATTGTTCCCGTTTGAAATCAGCACGCGGTCAGTAAACAGATGCAAAACAGCGGCTCGTGCACAAAAACAACAACAACAACAACAAATAGTTAAGTATTTACTTTAAAACACCATTCTGCACAATAAAATAAATGTAATGCAATTCATTAAAACATAAATAAATACAAGTTCAAAATAGGGGAATAATAATAATAATAATAATAATAATAATAATAAGGAGAAGAAGAAGAAGAAGAAGGAGAATAAAGCAGGGATTATTTCCGGTTTGTAGTGCACTAAGCAAGTGCATCGTTATTTGGGACTCATCCCAGAGTTTATGAGATTGTTTCACATCCTGCATAGTGCACTTGGACATCAAGTGCTGTTATTTGTCAGCAGTGAGGTTTTGAGACTGTATTAGACTGGATTAGATCACATCAAACCTTACTTAGTGCACTTTGGATAGGAAGTGAAGTATTATTTCCCCATATGACTGAACCCATTTATCTTTATCTTTGTTATTGTTTCATTCCTATTATTTCATATAGTGCACTTAGAGAGTGGGTCAGTATTTGGGACTGAACCTTAGCAGTTATTATATAATGAATAATAATATTGTTATTTATCATTGCTGGTTTGGGATTGAACCTTAGCTGCACCCTACATAGTGCACTTGATGAGTAAGTGTAGTTCCAGTGGACACTTTAGTGTTTATAGTGTTATTTTAAAGGATTAACACTGCTGTGTCCTCGTGCTGTGATCCCTGTGAGAGTTATTTATTTATTTATTTATTTATTATAAAACACAAACATGTTTTGAAGTTAAAAGGAAAAAAGCCGCTCCGCTTTGTTATGATCCGCCTCACACCCACGTGAAGACCTCATTTACATATTCAACTGCCTCTAGCCAATCAGAAGCGCGTACCGTATCCGAGCGGCTGAGCGTAGCTCTGATTTGCATGTACCGGAGCCTGTGGCCAATCAGAGGCGAGCACGAGCGGAACGTCCTCTCAGCGCTGCCGAGAATCCGCGCGTGCTGAGTTTATAAAGAGGAACAGAAGCAGCTGAGAGACACAAAGAGCTCAGAGAGAGCCTTCATAACCGCTCATAACCGCTCATAGCCGCTCACACAACGCCCTGCAGCGGGTTACACACAGAGCTGAACTTTAAACATGACTTTTGAGGAGATTTGCCAAGAGGAGAACAGCACAGAGACCAGCGACAGGTAATCATCATCTTCATCTTCATCATCTTCATCATCACACTAATGATTATTTTGGTTTTATTTAATGCATGACTTCTTCTTTACTATCTGCTGTATTTATATGCATCCTTGTTTACTTTGTTTCCTGCAGATTTATCAGATTTGTGTTTTTTATTCGGATTTATTCTTCCGTGCTTATTAGAGCTGCTTTATTGAAGTTTAAAATATTGATGCATTATCACACAAACTCCTTTCTCTCTTCGTGTGTGTGTGTGTGTGTGTGTGTGTGTGTGTGCATTTAAACTGCAGTGCTTTAAAAGTCGTAAGGATTATTATTATTTATAGATGAGTAGTGCAGTACAGTCAGTTCTGTGCACGTGCCAGAGTTTATATTAATAACATGGATATTCAAGAGAAGAAGAAGCGCGTGTTATAAACTGCTGTGCATTAAAATGAACGCTGTTGTTGTTGTTGTTGTTGTTTGTGTAGTGTGCGCATGCGCGGTGCAGGTCGGGTTCTGGAGGAGGTGCTGGTTTCGTCCAGACAGCAGGACTGCCTGACGGTGGGAGTGTACGAGTCTGCACAAGTCATGAACGTGTGAGTGTCTGCTGCGTTTCTGAGCCACGTGCACGCGCACAGCTGAACCCTGACCCTGACACGCGCGTGTGTGTGTGTGTGTGTGTGTGCAGGGACCCGGACAGTGTGGCTCTGTGTGTCCTGGCCTCAGGTGAGCAGTACGAGTGGGACGTGGCGCTGCAGATCCACTTCACCCTCATCCAGGCTTTCTGCTTCGACAACGACATCAACATCGTGCGCGTCACCGACACCGAGCGGCTCGCGCACATCGTCAGCGTCGCGGGGACGAGCGACGGCGGGGACGCGCACTGCGTCCTGGTCACGGTGAGCGTCCGCCATAAATACGCGTGACTTCACTGCACGAGTGTGTGTGTGTGTGTGTGTGTGTGTGTGTGTGTGTGTGTGTCTGTCTGTGTCTGTGTGTCCCAAATACCGCCTGTGGAGTGCACTAGCTTAGGGGACTAACTAAATAAAACAGAGCCTTCCTCAGTGTAAGTAGTGCACTAGCTAGGGAGTAGGGTCTATTAATGCAGGTGTGTTTATATATATTTATGTGAACTTATTGAGCACTGCACCCTGTCTAGTGCCCTGCACCCTGTCTAGTGCCCTGCACCCTGTCTAGTGCACTACACCCTGTCTAGTGCACTACATGCCCACTACAGCACCGTACACGTAGCATACACGTGAACAACATACATTACACTGTGGTGGTAGTTTGACAGAGCTCGCAGAACAGTATCCAAGGGTGTTGCTAGGGAGTTGCTCTGGTATTCTATGTGGTTGCTAGGGTGTTTCCAGGTGGTTGCTATGCTATCCCATGTTGTTGCTTGGTGGTTGTTGTGCTGACCCAGTTGGTTGCCAATGTGTTGCTAGATGGTTGGTATACTATCACAGGTTGTTACTAGGTTGTTGGTAGATGGTTGCTATGCTAATCCAGTTGGTTGTTAGGGTATAGCTAGATGGTTGCTATGCTAACCTAGTTTTTTCCTGGGGTGTTACAAGATGGTTGCTATGCTATCCTAGCTTGTTACTAGGTTGTTGCTAGGTGGTTGCTATGCTAACCTAGTTGGTTGCTAGGGTGTTACTAGGTGGTAACCTATGCTATCCCAGGTTGTTACTAGGTTGTTGCTAGGTAGTTGCTCTGCTATCCCAGGTTGTTGCTAGGTTGTTGCTGAGTGGTTGCTATGCTGTCCCAGGTTGTTGCTAGGTTGTTGCTGGGTGGTTGCTATGCTGTCCCAGGTTGTTGCTAGGTTGTTGCTGGGTGGTTGCTATGCTGTCCCAGGTTCTTGCTAGGTTGTTGCTGGGTGGTTGCTATGCTGTCCCAGGTGGTTGCTAGGGTGTTGCTAGGCACGCGTTTGTGATGCAGGCTGCAGTTTGATGTCGTGGCTGCCGTAGTGCACTCAGGGGAGGTTTAGGGTTTGGTGGTTGCGAGGTCACGTAAGTCTGTTAGGATCATAGCGTTTAAATAACATTATACCCTACACAGTGCACTTCGTTTAGGGAAGCGTGTGGTATTGTATAATTCCCCGCTAATGGAACGCTCTTCCTGTTTCTCTCCTCAGAGGCGGAGCGAGGCGGCGTGGAAGGACGCGGGTCTGGAGAAGCTGAGTGTGTTCTGCGAGGAGCGCAGGAGTGTGTGTGAGTGGGTTCCGACCGTCACACTCCCCGAGCGCTGAAGTGCACTGGACGGCCGCGTCTCAATCACACCAACCACAGAGCGGGCGAGTGTCCCGGCTGTGACGCCGTCCTGCCTGAGAGGGGTTTCGTCTGGACCGAACCCGAGCCGTGTGTGTGTGTGTGTGTGTGTGTGTGTGTGTGTGTGTGTGTCGGTCTGCGGCGAGCGTACGGAGAGGAGAGCATGCTAATGGACTAGTGTGGATCTGGAAGGGTGCTTGATCTGCGCCCTGCGTTGCATGATGGGACGGCTGGAACTGAAGTGAGCATGGACTAGAGGAGATGTGAGAGTTAGAGGAACTGTTAGAGGAACTGTTAGAGTGTGTGTGGAGGAAGGGCAGCGTGTGTATCAGGAGGAGAATCACGAAGTCCACTGGCGTTTACGTCTGAAGGACTTTTGGGACGTGTGACCTCCAGAACTTCCTGTTCATGATGGATTTAACTTGATTACATTTTATTTTTTGCTCTTTTTTTTTTTTACTGTCTTTGAAGAACTCTGTAAAGATGGCGGCGTGTAAAAGCAGATCTGATTTTGCACATTTCCATAATAAAAAAAAAACAAAACAACAAAACTTCAAATGGAGTAATTATATTTCTTCTTCTTCTGCTACATAACTAGCTATTCAGGGGGATTGCTCCCTTCAGCGTTAGCCAGCTAGCGTTAGCCAGCTAGCGTTAGCCAGCGATAAATACACACAGCTAATACTGCTGTGTTGCTGATGATCTCCTGCTTATTCATGCTAAAGTAACATGCTAATTTATAGCATTTAAGAGATTAGCAAGCTAACAAGCAAGAAAACAAAGTAAAAGTTGAACACGATGCTAATCACGGGTGTGACGGTACAGCAAAATGATAAAATCTGACATAATAATACACTCTTATTTTATTTTCCTGTTATTGTTTCTAGGTAAAACATGGTACAGAATTTTATCCCAGAGTGACTAACTTTATTTTTTTCCACAGAAAACTATATTACTGTTTATTAAATAAACTGCTGAAGGAAATCAACTCTTTTTTAACAGCATTTCAGTTCATTTAATCTGTTAATGCAGTGAAACAAAGCTAATGCGCTAATGCTAACATTCCCAAACTGAATCTAGCTATGGACAGAGACATTTTGGACAGAAGGCTAGCTGGACTCTTCAGAAATGTCCTGAAAGCTCCCTGAACCATACGGCCAAAAGTCTGTGGACACCTGACCATCTGAGCATCACAGCCGTCTGTGGGTCTTCTCCAAACTTCCCAACGAGAAGATAGAAACAGATACAG
>CM040982.1:28516390-28526810 GCA_022985145.1 Pangasius djambal | reverse complement strand
AGTGTAACTCCGACGGTGGTGTTTGCAGTGGGAATTGCTGTAGGAATATTGGGATTAGCCACCGGAATGTTCTTTGTCATTAAAGCAACGTGTTTCCGTTAAGTCACCACCCTGAAGTTGATGATTTTCCTATAACAGCACACCCCCAAGTGTTTTATTTCTTTTATACAACAACAATTTGCCAACAATTAAAATGTTGTAGTTATCAAAGAACAACAAATCACACTTTTATCCATTTATAGTTACATTAAATGTTGTGGAACATCAGTGAAATGAGTTAGTTCCTGTTGTCGCTTATGTTATAGCAGCTATAAACAGTCGTTCCCTCACCAGCCTCTATTTATTCTCTCTCTTGAAGATAATAAGACAAAAAAGATCGCAGCTCGTTACGCATGTTACTGAAGCGTAAACTCCTCTGTCCTGAAGACGTCGGAAAACTTAAAGTTACAGCTTCACCTCTGACTGTTACAGAGCGCTGACACTGGAGACTCCTTCCATCAGTGTTACATAAAACATCTCCTTACAGAGAACTTCACCATATCAACGATTTTTAAAAATCTGTGTATGTGGAGAATCCACTGTACACGTCCCTGAGAATTAGATGTTACACTGCTTTATCGTATAAATTACTGCCAGTAACATAAAGAAAAACTTTTGATTTGTGACTTTTATTTTAAACAAATTCTTATCTGCATATGGAATAAGGCATTTGAATAGCACTTTCATAAACCTGTATTTTCACTGTACATTTTAATAATACATGTATAACTTTCAGTCCTTCATTCAGTTACTGGTGTAAATAAAAATTATGTTGTGGACAAAACGTTTTGTTGTGGTGTAAGCTGATTTTATCGCAGCATGCAAAAGTTTCTAATCTGATGACGTAAACAGCGCTGATCATCACGATCCAGCTCAATTCCAGCCTGGGTTCATTTCATCAGATGATTAGTAAATAAATGATTTTTAGTCTTAGCCTTTTTCTAAGAAAAATACATAATAGTTATTGTCAAATTTTACTGATTTGGGTATTTGGTCAATTTATGATAATTTTATAGCAGTTTTACTCACTGAAATTTTTGGTCTTTTTTCACATCAAACTTCCCCTAAATTTTTCTATTTCTGTTTCTAAAATGCAAATGCAATAATTAAAAGTTTTAATTTCTTCTTAACGAGATGGCTGAGTCATTTTATGAATGCACACTGATATAAGTTTCACTAAAGCCTTTACATCACCTGGTAATTCTGCTGCCCAGTGATCACATACTGAATACAACTCCACCTGACTATTTGGTCTCATATTAAAACGTATATTTTTTAAAATTGTTTTCCAGCAGAGCAGGAACTTATTCAAGTCTCTGTGTCTATCTGATCTTTTATCTCATCGTGAATGGTGTTGTTGACGCATCAGTATAATGGAAACTTTCTAAATGAAATGAGGAAGATGGAAGATTTTTGGAATAGTTTAAAGACGAGATTAACCAGTTCTTGAGGAGCATGATACATGCAGCTAGTGTATATATACACACACACACATACATGTATATGATTATGGCAGTAATTGCCAATAATTCCTGCCAATTTTTCAGCTGTTTCAGACTTTTGAAATGTTTTTTTTTATTGTGCTTAATTGCAGTATTGTCTTTGTACTATTTACATACATTACCTGATTTGTGTAGAAGGGTTTTTGGTCTTTCCTCATTGTGATGGAAAAGATTTGTGCAAACAATCATTAAATCAAAGGCAATAACAAAGAGAAAGAGTTTCTGGAGAATGAGGGCAATTTAAACATGATGATAATTTTATTTATTTATTTCAAATAGTCTTTATGGATACTGATCATTTTGTCAGATTTTTGAGAGAAAAAGTAAGGAGTTTTTATCAGAATGAGTTTTCCTTGTTAGTGGAAAATTAAACACAAAATTTTAAGTATTGTTTTGTTTTTGTTTGTTTTTTACTCCAAAGATTCTGTAGTACACGCTGAGAAAAAAAAGATCAAATAGGGTTCATTGGCCTGAATCCTGTACAGATTCAGTTTGGCTCCAAACTAGAAGCGTTCGAGGATCCTAAGAACCTTAATCTACACACAGAACCCACTGATGAACCCTTTTTCTAAAATTCACACTGTAGTTATTGTTGTTTTCTGAAGTGCGACACTGAAGCAGTTCTAAGTGCACTGAGTTTGAAATGTGATTCCACTTGGCAACATGTGACTGGAGAAAATAAAGTGTGTGATTCATTATCTGGAGTCGCAGTATTGTTTCTCCTCATTCAGGTGTGTGTGTGTGTGTGTGTGTGTGTGTGTAACGAGACACAATGCGGCTGTGCGCTCTGTCTTTTCTCTGCATGCTGCTGGGTTTATTTCCAGTTAAATCAGGTAAGCAGTGAGAATAAATCTATCAGAAATGCAGTAAACTCTGAACATAAATGACATTTATTAATAATCTGTGTTTTTTAATTTAGCATACATTCTTTTTTCAGTAGTGCTCAGTACAGATGTGTTTGTGATCAGAATCAGAATTTTCACTCAGTAGTCATTTATACAGTGAAAATAAATAAGATCAGAATAATGTAGAAAGTGAAATAGATGATCAGTAACTGTGTTAAAGATTAAGAAATAAATGGTGTGAACAGAACAGACTGTAATTAGAGCATGTGAAACTTGTGACCGTACTCCTAAGTCTGAGTCATGAGGTTAGTGGTCTCCACTACCTCGCACATATGGGTCAGAGTGGTGGTGCTCTGTAAATCTCATAAAAAAAACACATAGTGAGGTCTCTCCTCAGCTTCTCTCAGCAGAACCTTACTGGGAGTTAACTGTAAGTTGCTGTAACTGTGGCTCAAATCATGTGGAGCAAACCAACTGCCTCAAAGGACCCTCAGGAAATTCTGAGCCAAATTCTCGCTGGGATGTTCTATATTAGGGTTCCCAAAGTTTCACAGCCACCTGCAGATATTCTGTGACTTTGTACAGTGCTAATCACCATGTGGTAGCCCACGGAATAACGTTCCTTGTGGTGAATTGAGGGAATTACTTGTGTGAGCAATGTATGTGGCCAGTGGAGGCTGAAGATGGGCATCAGCTCTGTTTTCCATGTCTTGGCACTGATCATCTCTAAGAAGAGTTCATTAGATCAGAAATTCCATGAGCAGAATATGCAATAATGCCAATTTTTTCGATATCTAAACAGATGGAGGGTCTAGTATCAGACGTGGTCAACTGAAGGCCTTTATGTTAAAACAATAGTTTAATCAGAAGGGAATATTTCTCATCAGAAGGGAACGAGAATGCAATATTTTGTTGTTTGTTTGTTGTTTGATGGCCAGTGAGCAAGCCGGCCTGAGCAGCATGCTGGTCGTTTACGCCCACATTGCTGCCTTGGTGGTGTCACCGGAAGAGGCACTGCATGCAAATGTCTGGCTGGTCTGGTAGACATCTCGTCATGGATGGCAGCTCATCAATTGAAACTTAATCCCAGCAAAACTGAACTGCTGTTCATCCCAGGTGATTCATCCCCATGTCAGGATCTTGCGATCTCTCTGGACAATTCTCTGATCTCACCTTCAGTTACTGCATGTAACCTTATAGTAACCATGGACAATCAACTGTCCTTCTCCTCTCACACTGCTAATGTGACACGCTCATGTCGATTTCTCCTTTACAACATCAGATGGATTCGTCCATTTCTATCCACACAGGCCACACAGGTGCTCGTTCAGTCCCTTGTCATTCTGAGACTGGACTACTGCGACTCGCTCCTGGCAGCTCTGCCTCTGAGCGCCATTCGTCCTCTGCAACTGATCCAGAATGCAGCTGCATGACTGGTGTTCAACCTTCCTAAGTTCTCCCACACTGCCCCATTGCTGCGCTCCCTCCACTGGCTTCCTGTAGCTGCTGCATCACGTTTAAAACACTGATGCTCGCCTACAAATCCAAAAACGGACCAGCACCCACTTATCTCAAAGCTCTTATCACACCTCGCGTGGCACCACGCTCCCTCCGGTCCTCTAGCACTGCTCGACTGGTCCCACCATCTCTCAGGGTACAAGGAAGACCTGCATCAAGACTCTTCTCTGTTCTGGAGCCTACGTGGTGGAATGAACTTCCCCTAGATGTCTGAATAGCTGAGTCACTGGCAGTCTTCAAAAAAATGACTTCAGGAAGACCTTCCTCTTCCTGAAGCACTTAAATTAGCTCTTAAAAAATGTGTTGTCTGTTTGCTTATCTTACCTTATTACCTCCCCAACAGAGTTTTTAGACTGGTGGTATTCTTAGTCTCTTCTTTACTAATAGAGACTTCAAAGCGCTTCTGTAAGTCGCTCTGGATAAGGGCATCTGACAAATCCCATAAACATAAATGTAAATGCTGCTCGCTCTGGAATGGTTGCTCCAGTCTACAAAAGTGGTTCTCTCCATTATGAGGTTGATTGATACCACACCTCTGGCAGTAGAATACTTAGGCCAAATAGACAGGCAGCTCACAGCCGATGTAATCATTTGATGGTGCCAGCTATGGTTGGCTCAGTTGAAACTCTATAAAGTTTAATGAGGATAGTACAATGTTCAGAGTCTAGAGACAAACAGCAGTGATTTGAGTGGAGGCAAGGCTCGTCTATTTTATGGCAACCCAGCTCTTAAGCAGCTCAGCCATGTGGGTCTTTTCAGTCCTGAGCAGACATTAAATGGACAAAACCATATTTATTAGTAGATTTATTAGGCGTTACATTAGTAATTCACATGTTACACGCCAACTTGGGACCACACACTTGGGACCTCCCCTTAGCTGCCCATACAGTATGTTGAATTGGAATGGTTTTCTTTGAAAACTGTATTCCTATTGGCAATTACTTCAACAAAATGAGTACAGGAACTGCATACTTTGGCAATAAGTACACCTTGTATGTGCTGGTGGCCAAATGATTCAAGAGTAATCCTGTGGCTAAATCCAGAGTTCCGGCCTACAGTCTTGGCAACCGCTTTTGTGAATCATTTGGCCTAGCACCTTTCCATGAAGTTTCCTTCAGCAATGAGACATTCAATCAGCTGTTTGTACAGTATGTTACAGTGAAGGGACACTGGGTGCTTCTCTAGCCAGCTCTTTGATAAGCTAGCTCATTGGGTGGTAGTTGTTGTCAACAAGTCTGAGCATTAAGCCCATTGGCATAACTTGTCACTTCATGAGAAGCATTTCCTTCTCATGTGCAGTAGTCAGAGGCGTGCCACTCCGGGAGATCTGTGCTGCTGGTCCCTCAGCATTGCCATGTACCTTTTCCCAGCTTTAATTTGTTTCTTTCTTTTTTACTTACTTACTTACTTACCTTTCTTTCTTTCTTTCTTTCTTTCTATCTTTCTATCTTTCTGTTGTCTAGACATACATTCCTGTAGTGTGTATGTTGCTCTACTCTCTGTGTTTTTTACTCATGGTTATTTATATTCTGATTTTAATGTTTAAATCTGTTATCTTCCCCCAGTAAATGGTTACTATGGACAAAGGCACTTCCAGTGCTACTACACTCACGATCTGAACACCATCGAATTCATTCACTCTTGGCACTTCAACAAGGTTGAATATCTGAGGTACAACAGCACGACAGATAAATACACTGGATACACAGATTATGGAGTGATACAGGCAGCTGCACTGAATCAAGATCCCAAAAACAGTCTCTACTCTACTGTGTACACATTCTGCAAAGATCGCAGTGATAAATACGCCACAAACGTACTGAAGAGAGGTAGAAACATTTCTGAGAGTTAAAGAAAAATACACACTCTTATCCTAATAAGGTTTACATACGGTTACATTATTTCTAAATAAACTAACACAGTATAGACTTTGGAGTTACTTGTATTATTTGTTGTTTATTTTGTTTCTCAGTGAAGCCCGAGGTCACAGTGAGGTCACTGAGATCTGCGTCTGACAATCTCCCAGCCGTGCTGATGTGCACTGTGTACGATTATCACCCAAAAGGAGTCAAAGTGTCATGGCTGAGAGACGGCAAGGTCGTGAGCGAGGGCGTTTCCTCCACCAATGAGCTTTCCAATGGAGACTGGTACTATCAGATCCACACTTATCTAGAGTACGTACCGAGACCTGGAGAGAACATCTCCTGCATGGTGGAGCACGAGAGCTTAACACAACCACACATACACACCTGGGGTGAGAACCTGCGCTCTGTTCTGCTGTTCTTTACTATCAGGAGTCCAGTGTGTTCTAAAGACAGATTCATATTAATATTGATGTTTGAATGAAATACATGGCAAGGTTTGAATAAATGAAGTGAGCAATATGGAAACAGGAGATTATTTATTACAAGGATTTGAAAACTACCTAACCAGTGTTCTGTTTTTTTGTATTTCTTGTTGCTTTGACAGAGCCTCCACTTCCTGTGGCTGAGAGGAACAAGCTGATTATCGGCATTTTTCTGCTGGTGCTGGGAATCTTTTTGACCATCATTGGATTTCTTTATTACATGCTGAGAGCCAAAGGTCAGTACAGAGAGAATAATTAGAATGTTTTAGTAGTTCTGTACGATAAAATGGACATGACACAGGGCTTGGATTAACACAAGGGCATGTCATTCATGTGTAGCGTCCACTGTACTTGTCCCTGTGAATGAGCTGTTGCTATAGAAACGAATACGTATTAGAACGAGCGCATTAATATAAACCTGCACTACTGTCAGAGCTGCTGTTATAGAGAATTAATCAATACCTTCTGACCAATCAGAACCCAGAACTCAACAGCACTGTGTTGTTATAACTAAAAAATGTATAAACGTCTCGAGGTTACGCATGTAACCATGATTCCCCGAAGGGAACGAGAAGCTGCGTCGAAACGCTTTGGGAACGCCCTGGCGAGACCACATTCTGAAGCACGTGTGAAATCAGTCCAATGGAGAAGTGAGATGTCACGAACAGGGTGACGTGAGCAACCAGGAAGCATAAAGGTGCACCCGGCAAACGCACATTAGCTTCTAGTGAAGCGAGCGCCTGCAGGGATGCAGGGAGTATGGCAGAGAGATGCAGCGTCTCTTTCCCTTCGGGGAACCATGGTTACATGCGTAACCTCGAGACGTTCCCCTTCAGGAACTCGAGCTGCGTCGAAACGCTTTGGGAACGAGAATACCCACTGCGCCATACGAGCAAGTCCCTGTCTGGTGTGTATCTGGCAAGTACATCAAGATGAGAGAACTTGGGACCCTGGGGTAGATGCCAGGTCCAAAGTGTAGAAACGGACAAATGTGTGCGGAGAGGACCAGCCTGCCGCAGCACAAATGTCCTGAAGGGCCACGCCCACTGACAAGGCCTTGGAGGCCGCTATACCCCCTGGCCTCAGCCTCCGGGTTCCATGGAGAAAACGTGTAAGGAACGGGTGTCTCCCCAATGACTGACCACCTAGAAGGGCGTGGTAAGCAGCTATGGCTGCCACTGGACTGGAGTATGGACTCAACAACCTCACTTGAGAGACTGAGAGTTGAGAGAACCATACTCGGGCCGGCCAGAATGGGGCTACCAGCAGAAGACGGACCCCGTCCCGGTGTACTCTCTCCAGAACTCCCAGAAGCAGAGCGATCGGGGGAAAAGCATACAGACAAAGCCTCGGCCACATCTGCACTATGGCATCCAGCCCAAGCAGAGCTGGATGCGTGAGGGAGAACCAGAGCGGACAGTGTGTCGTTTCCTGTGACTCAAATAGATCCATTTCCGCCTGGCCGAACCCCCTCCAGAGGAGCTCCACCACCTCGGGGTAGAGTCTCCATTCCCCGGGCCTCAGCCCCTGTCTCGACAGGATGTCTACCCCCTGATTGAGGTGCCCAGGGATGTAGACTGCTCTGAGTGAGAGGAGCTTTCGCTGAGCACACAGGAGGATCTGGTGCGCCAGCCTGTATAGGGGGAGCGAGCACAGACCCCCCTGCTGGTTGATGTAGGAGACCACCAATGTGTTGTCTGTGCGGACAAGCACATGATGTCCCCTTAGGTCTGGAAGGAAGTGTTTTAGAGCTCGAAACATGGCCACCATCTCCAGGCAGTTTATGTGCCACGTGAGATGATGGCCTTCCCACAGACCCTGGGCAGAGTGGCCACTCATGACCGCTCCCCAGCCCGTGAGGGAGGTGTCCGTCGAACAGAAGAACCCGATACTCGTATGCTTCGCCCCCAAAAGCAAACCTCAGGAACGTCCTGTGTTGAGGAAGGATGGATACGTGGAAGTATGCATCCTTGAGATCTATCGTGACAAACCAGTCCTCGGACCTGATCTGAGACACGATCTGTTTGACAGTGAGCATCTTGAACTGAAACCATTTGATAGCGCGGTTCAGCAGACGCAGATCCATGATCGGATGCAACCCCCCATCCTTCTTCGGAACGGTGGCTGAAGTGGTGGCTGTAGAACCCGGACTCGCTCTCGAGAGGAGGAACATGTTCTATGGCCTCCTTCCTCAAGAGAGTGTCTACTTCTTGTTCCAATACCAGAGCCTGCTCAGGGCCCACTAGTGTAGGAATGACCCTGTTGAAGTGAGGCGGACGAGAACCAAACTGAATTCTGTAACCTCCTTCTACAGTCTGCAGGACCCATCATGAGACATTTGGCAGAAGTTTCCACGCTGCCAGAAATAACAGTCTCAGTCTCCTCTGTGCCTAAATGCATAAAATCGTATGTATCCCCACCCGAGAGATTGCTGAAGAGCAAAAGCTAACATCTGCGTTTGCCGGGTGCGCCTTTATGCTTCCTGGTTGCTCACGTCACCCCACTAGTGACGTCACGTTTCTCCATTTGACTGATTTCACACATGCTTCAGAACGTGGTCTCGCCAGGGTGTTCCCAAAGCGTTTTGACGCAGCTAGAGTTCCTAAAGGGGAACTAATATTGCATAGTTTATGTATGTTTTTATATGTTTTTTTTATATATATATATATATATTTATATGTTTTTTCCCCCAGAATGTCCTTTGGAAAAAATGTCACAGTCTATATCTTTAGGTAAGACAAAGATCATACACACAAAAGCATCTGTAATGTTTAATCCTCATCTCTCCAGCAGACTGACGTAACATCTGTGTTTGTCTTTGCAGAACGCACTGTTTCAGAGACGAGTTCAGAAGCTTCAAATCCATAACTGCAATGGTTGTTGTTATCATTATTATTTTTTAATTCTCAAACTTGTTGTTAACTAGCAACTCTTTCAGTGTCTCCGGTGAAGTTCATCCAAACTCTAATGTAAATAATAAAATCAGAGAACAGGGGTTAGCATGTTTGCCTCGCACCTCTGAGGTTCGAATCCTGCCTATGCACGGAGTTTGCATGTTCTCCCCGTGCTTTGGAGGTTTCCTCTGGGTACTCTGGTTTCCTCCCCCAAGTCCAAAGACACGTGTTGTAGGCTCATTAGCAAACTGTGGAGTGTGAGATTGTGCCGTGTGATGGGTTGGCATCCTGGATGTAAATCAGAGAACAATAACAGAAATAAAAGTATGAATAATGTAAGAATAAAATGTTAAATAATTACTGTGTATCCTCTCTGATTCTGATCATGTATTTCATCACATTTGCTTATAATATACTAATACTAATTATATATCTGTCACATTATAAGAAAAATCTTTTGATTAATGAATTAAAAAATGATTTTCTTTGCAAAATGAAAAATCTAAAAGTTTGATTTTCTTTTAAATAAATCTCTTCATATTGGGGGAGAATTAAAGCCGTTTCTGAGAGATTTTGTCATGTCAGTGCCAGTAACTGCAATGAACTGCATTTCCCATCAGCCCCAGCACATCACATGACTCTGTCACATGACTCTCTGATCACTCGCACCTGTTCTGTGTTAGTCCTCTATATAAGTTCTGTGTTTTGAGCCTTAGGCACATAGCTGCTGTTGTTTTTGATTCTTGCCTTGGCTTAGTTTTGTTTGGATTTTGTTGAAAACCAGCGTGCACTTGCATCTCCCTCCTGAACCTGACAGGTTTATCTAGAGCATCTGATTCACACCAACTCCAATTACAAAACACACTTTTACAGTTGCAGTGGATATAAAAAGTCTACACACCCCTGTTAAAGTGCCAGGCTTCTGTGATGTAAAAAAAAAATGAGACCAAGATAAATAATTTCAGAACTTTTCCCACCTGTAATGTGACCTATAACCTGTACGACTCTTCTGAAAAACAAACTGAAATCTTTTAGGGGGATGAGTAAAAATAAAAAATTAAATAATGTGGTTGCGTAAGTGTGCACACCCTTAAACTAATACTTTGTTGAAGCACCTTTTGATGTTATTGCAGCACTCAGTGTTTTTGGGTTTGAGTCTATCAGCATGGCGCATCGTGACTTGGCGATATTCGCCCGCTCTTCACTGCAGAAACGCTCCAAACCGGTCAGATCGCGAGGGCGTCTCCTGTGCACCGCCCTCTTCACATCACCCCA
>CM040982.1:28504218-28516290 GCA_022985145.1 Pangasius djambal | reverse complement strand
GGTCTGGGCTCCGGCTGGGCCATTCCACAACTTTAATCTTCTTCTGGTGAAGCCATTCTTTTGTTGATTTGGACGTGTGCTTTGGGTCGTTGTCGTGCTGAAAGATGAAGTTCTTCTTCATCTTCAGCTTTCTAGCAGAAGCCTGAAGGTTTTGTGCCAATATTGACTGGTATTTGGAACTGTTCATAATTTCCTCCACTGTGACTAAGGCCCCAGTTCCAGCTGAAGAAAAACAGCCCCAGAGCATGATGCTCCCACCACCATGCTTCACTGTGGGTACGGTGTTCTTCTGGTGATGTGCAGTGTCATTTTTTGCGCCAAACATACCTTTTGGAATTATGGCCAAAAAGTTCAACGTTGGTTTCATCAGACCATAACCCATTTTCCCACATGCTTTTGGGAGACTTCAAATGTGTTTTTGCACAAGATGTTTTTCTTTGTAAGCTTTGTAAGAAAAGGCTTCCGTCTTGCCGTCCCGTAGCCCAGACATGTGAAGAATACGGGAGATTGTTGTCACATGTGCTACACAGCCAGTACTTGCCAGGAATTCCTGCAGCTCCTTTAATGTTGCTGTGGGCCTCCTGGCAGCCTCCCTGACCAGTTTTCTTCTTGTCTTTTCATCAATTTTGGAGGGACGTCCAGTTCTTGGTAATGTCGCTGTTGAGCCACATTTTCTCCACTTGATGATGATGGTCTTCACTGTGTTCCATGGTATGTCTAATGCCTTGGACATTCTTTTGGACCCTTCTCCTGACTGATACCTTTTAATAATCAGATCCCTCTGATGCTGTGGAAGCTCTCGGTGGACCATGGCTTCTGCTGTAAGATGCAAATAAGAGAATGTGAGGAAAAGTCTACTAGAGCAGCTGAGCTTTATTTGGGTTAATCAGAGGAACTGTAAACGATGGCAGATGTGTACTGACTCCTGTTTAACATGAGTGTGAATGTGATTGCTTCATTCTGAACACAGCCGCATCCCCAGGTATAAGAGGGTGTGCACACTTACGCAACCACATTAATTTAGTTATAAATATAAAAGATTTCAGTTTGTTTTTCAGAAGAGTCGTACAGGTTATAGGTCACATTAAAGGTGGAAAAAGTTCTGAAATGTTTTATCTTGGTGTCATTTTTTTATATCACCAGAAACCTGGCATTTTAACAGGGGCGTGTAGACTTTTTATATCCACTGTATATACAGTAATTAGATGTATGTAGAGTTTTTGGATCTTTTACTGATTTTAAAGTTAAGTGTAGGATGCAGATCTGTAAATCTATGGTGCATTTTGCAGCTAGTGTGCAGCTCGAGAGATCAGAGAGAGATCAGATCAGATAATGGCTTGGGACTGCGATTGCTGTAGTGGCTTTGGGGCTGCGGTTGCCACGAGCAGCTTCGTACTCAGGACTCCATCAGTGGACAGTGGATAGATTTTAACCAACCGGACTTCTTGCGGAAACTGTGATGAATTTATTGGTTGCACAATTGCACTACTTGTCCTTATAGTGCACAATAATAGAAGGGATTTATTTATAATCGCACCATCTGTTGCACCCAGATGAAGATGGGTTCCTTTTGAGCCTGGTTCCTCTCAAGGTTTCTTCCTCATATCATCTCAGGGAGTTTTTCCTCACCACCGTCGCCACTGGCTTGCTCATTAGGGATAAATTCACAGTGATAAATTCAAATATTTATAATATATTTTTTGTTAATCCATTTATTTCTGTAAAGCTGCTTTGTGACAATGTCCATTGTCCATTGTGAATTGAATTGAATTGAATCAGCGCCCCAGCACGTGGGTCCGAAGCAGTGGTCTGGTGCTTGCTTTAACCAAACCATGGCGTGGTCCACATCAGGTGTGGAAGCTCTCCACTTTCAGTGTTGCACACTGAGTGATGTGATTGGTTCCTCTTGTCATGTGATTCTTGTTTCTACTTCTGCGGTGCAGTTGTGAATGTTATGATTATTGATACAGTATATAAGAGCGGACTTTCACACGACTGGAGCGCTGTAATTATCGCAAGTGCACTGAGAACAAGGTGAAAAACACGCATCTAATTTACTTCTATGAGAACGGCTCATTGTATTGCAGCTCGATCACATGCTGTGCATCCAGAAAGTACTATTCTGAGCTATTTAAGTGTTTTTACAAAAGGAAAATAATAAACAATAAGCAGATGAACCTAGCCACAGTTTGGTAGAGATTTGGTAGAGATGATACTGAGCCTCGCCCAGAGGCTGTCCAGGGTGAGGACTCGGGTATTCAGGCCAAGAGTGAAACCACCATAATAAACACTTTAACTTCCTTGTTCTTTAAAACTGACAAACTGTTCAAACTCTTCTCATATGACTGGAGTGTTATGGGATGATTCAGTGTGGACTCAGTCGCAGAGTGAAAACCCTGCTTGCTTAGAAATAAATGGGCAAACAGGGTACGCTGGTGAAATAAAGGTTAAGGGAAGGGTTTGGGCGCTGCTGCCCTCTGCTGGCAGTGTAGCGCGGTTTCAGTGAAACACACACACAATTACACAATCGGTGTTTCAGCACAGTCTCAGCACTTCATCTGGAACACAGTGACACTTGATGCGAGTTCAGCTGCTTGCATTTTGAGGCTTGGTGTGCTGAAAATCTGATATCAGATATCAACATCCGTAATCTGATTTTAGCCTCAGACTGTTAATCTGATCCTGTGAAGAGTCATGTGATACTGGGGGGTAATTCAGCATACGGCGTGTCAGAAAAATCAGAAACCAACGCGACTATGTTGAGCAAATATGTCCATCCTCATATGTTAAGCAAAAATCATTAAAATCATGCTACAGTGGAGAAAATGCTGAATAAATAGAGCATATGTAATTAACACATAATAAATACAAAATTAAGTGCATGCAGTTTTACTCTCATTGGTCCCTGACTTTTTGGACACGCTGTACAGTAGATCTTTTAATGAAAACACTGTACAGGATAGTTGTGTTTCAGTTATTTGGTTATTATTAGTTTATTTTAGGTTCAGATGACAATATACCGCAATTTTACTCACTGAAGGTTTAAGGTTTTTTCAGGAAGTAAGATTTATTGGTCAGCTACTGGTATCTGCGTTTAGTTGGACCTTAGCCTGGACTTCCTGTCTTACGAATATGGTTCACTTTTACATCGTCCTGTATCTCATGCTGCACTGCAATAGCATGTTGAGTAAAACACTGTCTGATTACTGGATCTTGTATTAAAATGTAATCATTTGATTGTTTAGGAACAGAGCAGGACCAGAGCAGGAACTGAGCAGGAACTGAGCAGGACCAGAGCAGGAACTGAGCAGGACCAGAGCAGGACCAGAGCAGGAACTGAGCATGAACTGAGCAGGACCAGAGCAGGAACTGAGCAGGACTAGAGCAGGACCAGAGCAGGAACTGAGCAGGAACTGAGCATGAACTGAGCAGGACCAGAGCAGGAACTGAGCATGAACTGAGCAGGACCAGAGCAGGAACAGAGCAGGACCAGAGCAGGAACTGAGCATGAACAGAGCAGGACCAGAGCAGGACCAGAGCAGGACCAGAGCAGGAACAGAGCAGGCTTATCGTCTCTTCTTGAGGGAAGTTATTCATCTTGATTGTAATGAAACTTATTAAATGGAATGAGGAAGATTGCTCTGTTTTAGAACAGAACCGGTTTATGTGAATGTTGTAGAACTAGACTAACTTTTTTTGTTAAGTGTGATGGCCAGTAAATAAACAAGCAGGTATATATGATCATGGGTCCTGCAAATGTTCACCTGTTCCAGACCTCTGAACTGCATTTATTAATTGTATTTTAACTGTCTATGTGTTTTTATAACCATTAACTGATCTGTGGTTTATGATGTTTCCCTACAGTGATAGCGTATGAGAGAAAACACTTATTAGATCAAAGGCAGCGTTAGAGTTTCTAGAAACTGAGAGCTCACTAAAAACGAAGAAGCGCAGAATGATGAAGAAAGTTAAATACATGATCAGTGCCTGATCTGAGTTTCTATCAGTTTTAATAAAAGTGTAAAATAGAGTGTGAATAAAACAGACCGTAATTACAGCATGGCCTTAGGAGGAAAAACCCTTCACATGGTGAAAGCTCAATATTTACTGCTATATTACGATGTGAACATTACTGTAATTTCTATTTCACGCCTCCGAACCACTAGGGGCAGTATTTCAACACCTGGATACCTTTTTGAGTGTGTGTGTGCACATGGTGAGATTTTTTAAACATAAATGGTGTTAAAAAACGTCCATCAGTAATGGCCTGCAGGTCATCCTTCTTCCCGCGTCACACACACGTTGAGTCTGTTCTCAGCTATCTGTGTGTGCTTCATGCTAGCTTTGTGCTCAGATGAGTGATGGATCTTCAGGAAGTTCAGAGCTGAATTCGAGCTGGGACGTTCCCGAGTTCACGTAGAGAAATGCTCGCTGGGCAGCTGGGCAGCACGTCGGCTCTTCACACCTGCATCATCACCTTGGTGGTGTCACTGGAAAAGGAGCTGCATGCAGACGCACAGAAGACAAAGATTTTATTTAATGTAACACACTAACAGTCGTGTTGGAACATCAGTATGATCCGTTATAAAGTTCCTCTCTCTCTCTCTCTCTCTCTCTCTCCTGGCGATAGGACACTTGGGCGTCTCACCACCAGAGGCGTATCTACATACGCTCCTGCGCCACCTCTTCACACTCGAGTCACGCGAGCTTTAACTCCTGAAAATGAAGAGGACGTACTGCACCTGTCTGTTAGCCAAGAAGCACAGGAGAAAACAAGGAGAGGAGGAAAAGAGGAAACGAAACAGCGGTAAGTGATGGAGATAAAGACGAATGAACGAAGGATCATTAAAGACGAATAAACCCACATCCACCTCATAATGCAGAAGAATATGGCCATGTCGGGATGACGGGGGTCTGGTTCTGACCTGGTTCTGACCTGGTTCTGACCTGGTTCTGACCTGGTTCTGTAACATGCTGTGAGCAGGGCAGTGTGTGATTTTCTCTTATTTATGTTTATTTATTAAGTGTAATTAGGGGAAAATAAAGCTGTTTTAATGAACAACATTAACACAATATACCCTTTAACTCACATTATTCATTAATAAACAAATAAAACGTGTGATTTGTGGAGAAATGAGATCATCACGCCCTCTAGTGGACAGTTTCTGTATCTGGCCAATCAGAGACCACAATTTCACCACATGACTTTTAGTTTATTTCATTTTTTCCTCACATTTCTACACAAGTCCGTAATAAAAACGTCCAAAAAAAATGTAAGAAAAATCAAAAAAAAATTCTAAAAGCAGTCCGACAGAGTCATCGTTTATTCCTCACAGAGACTCTGGTGTGATTATTATAATAAAAGTTTGATAAAATATACACACAACAGATATAATATTGTCATATAGAAACATTTAAAACATGAAAACGTAACACAAATGAAATATGAAAGGCATGAAAAGGCGCGTCCCGTCTTTATAACCCGCTTCATCTGAAGCCTCGTTTGTGTAATAAAGGCTGTGAAAGAATCTGTGAAAATGATACGAGCTGTAAATTACGAACCTTTGGGTTTATTTCCTGAAGAAAAAAGAAAGTTTAATAAAGCAGTGACAGAAGACTAAACACACGCTCTGTAAATATTCACATAAACACTGCAGAAGCCTCGTAAACCTCACGTAGAGTAAAACACTTCAGGGTTTTAACGTGGGATTTGTTCAAAAATTGTGGGTTTAAAAGCTGAAAACCTCTTCGTCCGTAAAGAACTAGCGGCTTAGCAAGCTAAGCTAGTTAACGTTCGCACTCGCTGATGAATCATTCTATATATTTTTGTGGAAATGATCCTGAAACACGGCGACGCTGCTTTAAACACACTGCAGAAATCCACGTCCTGTTCTCTGATAGACTTTAAATCCAAATTCACTTTTAAAATAAATACATAAACATAAACGGCTCTCGGTTAGCTTTAAAAAACTTATCAAACCAAAAATAAAACAGAAATCTGAAGTCGCTGCTAATAGCGGTTTAATAACGCCATGAAATCGCAAAGACTTCTGGGTAATTTGTGCTCCTGAAGTCTGCAGTGACGTCGACTCGAGTCTGATTTAATACGAAGCTGATAAAGTAATAAAACACCCCCTAAAATGTCCAAGGGCACTAGAACAAGTGCACTAAAACAAGGGCACTAGAACAAGGGCACTAGAACAAGTGCACTAGAACAAGTGCACTAGAACAAGTGCACTAAAACAAGGGCACTAGAACAAGGGCACTAGAACAAGTGCACTAAAACCGGAGCAGTAAAATAAGGGCACCAAAACAAGGGCACTAGAACAAGTGCACTAAAACAGGAGCAGTAAAATAAGGGCACCAAAACAAGGGCACTAGAACAAGTGCACCAAAACAAGGGCACTAGAACAAGTGCACTAAACCAGGGCTGGAACACAGGGCTTCAGAAACGCAGGTTCTTGGTAAAAATATGGCAGAGGTTTAATAAAAGTGTAAACAATAAAATAATTCGCTTTATAAACTCTAAACTCTGATTGTTTTTATTCCAGGAATTAATTTTTTTATTTTTAAATATTTTAATTACGACGTTTTCGTAAACACACTTCTAAACGCAACATGCAGAAATTATCTTTAATGACAAGAAAAAATACTAAAGTGAAATTTTTCTAAATTTCGGGAGAAAACTGGAGTAAAAATTTGGAAAATCTTTAAATAATAATCACAAAAATCTAAGCAGAATTTTTGACCCCATTTCCTCCCAGTGTTAGCTCCGCCCACTCTCATACATATTCATGAGCGTAACTCGTCAGTAATCGCGCGGCTTCGACGCGTCTCCAGTTACACACCGCGTAAAACCTTTACTTCTGTTTATCTTAGATTTATTCATCTTTAGCTTCTGATAATCTTATAATAATCTTATAATAATCCCATTTCATATTTATTTATTAAAGAAGTTTCATTAACTTTACATTCAGATCCTGATAAATATAATAAAATATATTTAAATATAAACACTGATCATTAGCGAATATTAATCAGATTAATACACAATAATAATAATAATAATAATAATAATAATAATAACGCTTGTGTGTGTGTGTGTGTGTGTGTGTGTGTTACATAAGAACAGGGTTTTATTAATAAAAATAGCTTATTTTAAATAAAATTAATCATAAATCACATTCTATAAAATTACAGTTAAAGTTCATGAACAGAGTGAAATTATTTATGAGTTAAATTATAAGTTTAAATTATTTAAATTAACACTGTTTCAGTAAACACTGTTTTAGTTTCTTTATCGTTTTACTGTTTATTTCACCGTAAATAATCTTTTATCGCAATTCAGCATAAATTCAGTGACACGCTCACGATTAGCGTTTGTTTCTTTTTAGGAAAAATCTTCCACCTTTTTTCCCTGATGCTAATCTGCTTGAACTCGTTAGCATCACTGGCTAATTTAGCGGCTAGTTTCGGTTTTTAGCAATAAAACTCTGACCCATTAGCAGCAGCACTGTGGCGAGAAAAAAGTGAAAAAAAAAATAAAAATAAGGCACAAAAAAAGTAAGCACAATGTTTTTATAAAAACCCATAATTGTGGCTACTTTTGGTTAGCGCATTAGCAAGAATTTCAAAAATATTCAAACAGCTAATTAGCATGAATAGCAAGTTTCTGCTTAGCTGATTCGCATGAGTTTTTTTATTTTATTGGCTTGCTAATTAGCACGAATGTTTAACATTTTTTGTTAGCTAATTATCATGAATGCGTAAAAGGATAGTTAATTAGCGTGGTTTTTAAAAAATGCTTTTGGTTACCTGATATATATGATTAAAATTTGACGAAATTTTTACATCTCCATTTAACGACTGAGCTAATTCTTCTCTTCCTGCGTAGCGTTAACGAGCTCGTTAGCGATTAGTGACTCATTTGTCGCATTATATAAAGCATTTTCAGCAACATCGACCAAATTTACACAACTTCAATCAGCAAAATTCTGATTTGGCCTCCTGTACATCAACGTCCATTTCTTTTACCTCAAAGAACATGATACCAGAATGATAATGCTAGCTAGCATCTAGAGCTAAAGTTAGCTATCCATCATCCATAGCAACAGTTACTGTGATACTGCGACTATAACATAGTTTCGACAATAACATTACACTCGGACGTAAAAATCTAGCCTCACAATAGCTAGCTACATAACTTTACCTAAACAAAGTAATTACAGCTAGCTAACTTACTTTATGCTGTAAGCTAGCTCCTACTTTATAGAGCCCCGCCCACTTCTGAAACCAAAACTTTAACAGAAAAATGTCACAAGGAAGAAGAAGAAGAAGAAGAAGAAGAAGAAGAAGAAGAGAGTGAGTCGATTCTTTTAGCGTAACGAGTCTCTATAAAAACTTGGCATTGTTTATAAAAACATTAACATAACATTTGCTTGGTGGACACTAGCGCTATGCTAATTTGCGATCCCGTTGCCATGGTGAGAGTTCAGGGGAAGAGCGCAGGAGCGTTTTGGATGTTGGGCGCCTCAGCTCGATGGTCGAGTTGGTTCTGAAGCCTGGTGATGTTGGAAAGCTCCTCGAGTTCCTGAAACTGGCGGTCGGTTTTGTGGCTGACGAGCGAGCGGTAAAAATGGACGGCGAAGATGATGAAGACGATGCCGCAGGGGACGATGATGCAGGTGGAGGCGTAGGCGGCGGCCTTCCCGGGGCTGATCCCGGTGGAGTTAGTGGCTGGCGTGTTGACGTGTCCGTCCTCGGGTGTCTGCAGCGTTTTCTGCGGGAGGAACTTGACCCAGCAGAGAAGCAGGACCTCGGCGAGGAACAGGAAGGTGCCGATGACGGTGGAGAAGGCCCAGGCGAGCTCCACGTGGCGGTGCATGCGCTCGTGAGGAGACTCCTTCACCGAGTTCAGGTTGTGCACGTTACTCACGGCCTCGATGTTGGGCAGGATGCAGGTGCTGATCATCAGAGCGAAGAGGTGGACCGCAACCAGCACGGTGGTGCAGGCGCTGAACGCGATCAGGAGGAGGGGCGGGTACTCGTAATCCCGCTCCAACTGCACCTCAACCATCGCCACCTGGACACAACAACACCACGGCAACGTGAATAAACTCAACACCATGGTAATTATCCAATCAGCCAATCATGTGGCAGCAGCACAATGCATAAACTCATGCAGGTGCAGATCAAGAGCTTCAGTTAATGTTCACATCAAACATCAGAATGAAGAAAAAGTGTGATCTCTGTGACTTTAACTGTCATAGCATGACTGTTGGTGTCAGAAGGGCTGGCTTGAGTTTTTCAGAACCTGCTGATCTCCTGCAGGGATTTTCACACACAACATTCTCTAGAGTTTACACAGAATGGTGCGCAAAACAAAAAACATCCTGTGAGTGAAAGTTCTGTTGGAGGAAACGTCTCATTGATGAGCAAGATCAGAGGAAAATGGCCAGATTGCTTTGAGCTGCCAGGAAGTCTAGAGTAACTCAAATAATCACTCTTTACAACCGTGGTGAGCAGAAAAGCATCTCAGAATGCACAACACATCAACCTTGCAGTGGATGAGCTACAACAGCAGAAGACCACATCAGGTTCCTCTACTGTCAGCCAAGAGCAGGATTCTGAGGCTCTCATGGGCACAGACTCACCCACACTGTGTTGTGTGTTCTGAGATGCTTTTCTGCTCACCACGGTTGTAAAGAGTGACTATTTGAGTTACTATAGACTTCCTGTCAGTTCAGACCAGCCTCAGTCTGCTCATTCTCCTCTGATCTCTCATCAACAAGGTGTTTCAGCCTGCAGATCCTCCGCTCACCGGATGTTTCTCTTTTTTTTTTTTTTTAGACCTGTATCTTCATGATTTCGTTTGCATTGTGCGGCTGCCAGATAACTGATTAGATAACTGCATAAATGAGCAGGTGTTCCTAATAAAGTGGACGGTGAGTGTAAATAAACACAACAACACCACAGTGACACACAAAAACAACAACAACACAGTAACGTAAACACCACAGAAACATAAATAAACAACAACATGATATTAATGTGAATAAACACATCTCGACATCACGGTGAGGAGGCTGTATGACACAATCTGATATAAAATATCTTTTTATAAGAATTTTTAAAAAATCCAAAAATAATAAAATAAAAAATGTCTTATTTGCATTAGTTTTTTCCAAAATCCAGCGTGACTCTACAGTAACTGGGTCACTAGTGACGAGGGTTTGTTTCTTCACTGGGTAGAGGAAGTTAAAGCCACAGAGAGACGGCCAGCTTCCTGTCTCCGGCCTTAATACCGCACTGAGAGGAACACACACACACACACACACACACACACACACACACACACACACACAAACACACACACACGCACACACTGATACACATACACACACTCATATATTTATATATATAAACCCACTGCCAGGTGAAGTGAATAACTGATCATCTCGTTACAGTGGCAGCTGTAAAGGTGTGGCTTATTAGGCAGCAAGTGAACAGTCGGTTCTTGAAGTTGATGTGTAGGAAGCAGGAAAAATGGGCAAGCGTGAGGATCTGAGAGACTTTGACAAGCGCCAGATTGTGACAGTTAGACGACTGGGTCAGAGCTTCTCCAGAACAGCAGGTCCTGTGGGGTGTTCCCCGTGTGCAGGGGTCAGTACCTACCAAAAGTGGTCCAAGGAAGAACAACCAGTGACCCGGCGACAGGGTGATGGACGCCCAAGTCTCAGTGATGCGTGTGGAGAGTGAAGGCCGTCTGGTCCGATCCCACAGAAGATCTACTGTGGCACAAGCTGCTGAAAAGATAACGCTGGCTCTGACAGAAAGGAGTCAGAATACACAGTGCAGTTTGCTGCGTGTGGAGCTGCGTAGCTGCAGACGGTCAGAGTGTCCATGCTGACCCCTGACCTCCACCGAAAGCTCCTACAATGGGCAGGTGAGCATCAGAACTGGACCATGGAGCAATGGAAGAAGGTGGCCTGGTCTGATGAATCACGTTTTCTTTTACATCATGTGGACGGCCGGGTGCGTGTGCGCCGCTTACCTGGAGAAGAGATGGCACCATGTGGATGTTCCTTTGACACGTACCACCTGCCTAAACACTGCTGCAGACCGAGTTACACCCCTTCATGGCAGCGGTGTTCCCTAATGGCAGCGGCCTCTTTCAGCAGGATGATGCTCCCTGCCTCACTGCAGAAACTGTTCAGGAACGGTTTGAGGAACATGACAAAGAGTTCAAGGTGTTGACTTGGCCTCCAAATTCCCCAGATCTCAATCCGATCGAGCGTCTGTGGGACGTGCTGGACAAACAAGTCCGATCCATGGAGGCTCCACCTCACAACTTACAGGACTTAAAGGATCTGCTGCTGACGTCTTGGTGCCAGAAACCACACACACCTTCAGAGGTCAGTGGAGTCCAGGCCTCGAGAGGGATCAGAGCTGTTTTACTGGCACAAGGAGGAACTACACAATCTTAGGAAGGTGGATTCAATGTTATGGCTGATCGCTGTGTATATGAAATAATGCGTTATAATAATTAAACTTCCTCATGTAGGCTCGTTGAGTCAAATTGCTGAGTTCGATAAGATCAGTATGAGGAAGGTGAAAAGGCTACACGCGTTCATTACATGTCCTGCAGATTATGAATAAGTTTAGCGTTTGAGATATAATTATATCTTCAGTATAATTGAGCATTTCTCCAGTGGAGCACGGTGCTAAAGATGTTCCACATTAATCAGCGTTCATAATAAATACATCATAAATCAGGTTTATGCAGCAATGAAAAAGACAGTGAGCTGCAGAGCCGTGCAGGATGCAGGCCCGACACTGCGCTCACCGACTACTGCCAATACTGACGTTATTACAGAAAGTACCAAGCAAACCTCTGTGTGTAGGTTCTGTACTGAGCCCTGAAAATGGAGGCACTTTGCTGAAAATGGCTGTAATTCCTAAAGGGTAAATGCCATGTTTTTGTGGAGCCTCTTCAAGTAAAGCTGAAAGTCTGCACTTCCATCACATCCTGATTGTTTTATTTCAAATCCATTGTGGTGGAGTATAAAGGCA
>CM040982.1:28482632-28493672 GCA_022985145.1 Pangasius djambal | reverse complement strand
GTGTGTGTGTGTGCAGTGTGTAACAGGATAACGGATCAGTCCCTGAGCTACTTTAAGCGCTGTGCGAGCATCTGCCGTATCGACCTGCGCTTCTGTAAGCAGGTGAGCAGGCAGGCGTGCGAGCGCTTCATCGCCGAGATGTCGGTCAGCGTCTCGTTCGGCCTGAAGGAGGAGAAACTGCTGCAGAAGCTCAGCTAACACACACACACACACACACACACACACACACACACGCTCTGACAAGGTGAACATGCCAACACGGGACATTAAAGCATGTTTTGTACAATAAAATATGTATTTAAATAAAGACGCAGGAATGGAGGACACACACACACACACACACACAGTCATTGTGTTGCTATTGGAAACGTAGCTGCTCATCGTGTGTGTTATTTCGGTTTAATATCATCTGGTGGGTTTTTTAATCTCTATATAATGGAATTTTTATATATTTGTCGTCTCGGTGTTAGACGTGTGCCGACATTCCAATTCCATATCGCCATGGTTACAGCATTTAATCATCGCCATGGATACAGCAGGGGCGGAGCTTAAATTCAGTCTGATCAGCCAATCACGTGACATCACCACTAGCCTTTTCTTTCTGTGATCCGTTAATGGTCAACTGATGGAGTTGAAACTAAGCTCCGCCCTCCGTGAGGTTCTGCGTTCCGGGGCGAGTGATCCCGAAGCGTCCGCGATGGCGAGCTCGTGTCTGGGGTTCGGATCGGCGCAGATTTTCAGTTCGCGTGTTCATCTCAGCTCTGCGGAAAACATACGATTTGTTTTTCGAATCAGTGCCATACTTTCACATTTCATACCTCATGTCTCTCTTTTAGAAATTAAATCAAAGCTTAAAAAAAAAAAAGAACCTTATTTATACATTGGGATGAATTAACTTGAGTTCCACTTTCTACGAGTACGTAAAGGAAGCGTACAGACGCACATGTTCATGAAGACGCACATGTTCATGAAGACGCAGATTCCACTCGCATGACCGACTGCGTTTGGGACGTTCGGAGCGTTTTATTTCCCGGTGAACCGTCCTGCAGTTTTCACCTCCATCACTGTATTAAACACACTCCTCATTACGAGGAGGAACTTTACAGCATTGTTCACCAACTTAAACACTTCTGTGTAAATTTGGCTATTTATATTTGTACGCAGTAATAAAAGAAGAAAAGAATGTGATCAGTTGTGTGTGTGTGTGTGTGTTTATATTGCGCAGTGAGCTAAAGCGAAAAGCCAGACTAATTTCAGTTCCGCAAACGAAGCTGATCGTAAGCCTCGCTGAGTTACCATGGCAACACGCCTGCTCCGTGTCAGATTAATCTCGAGTCGTTAATAAATCAATTATACAAACTATTACACAGAAATATTACTACTTCGCTACATTTTACTACTGAAGAAGCCGCCATTTTGAGTGTTTTTCCGCACGCGCACGCTACAAGTCGGAGCTCTCTTGTAAAATTCCTAGTTTACAAGTTGTAATTAGAAGTTCTATGAGAACATGTACGCTTTTTACAAGTCGGAATCTTGTAATTACGACATGGTGAACACAGCTAAAGTTGCACCTGAACCTCACTGATGGAACTCTCTGAGTCTGGATTGATCTGCTACGCTAATTCAGACCAAGTTATAGTGTTATTAGGGGTCCAAGCACTGAATATGCTGGTTAAGAGAAGGCTCTGGTCAGGGGTCCAAGCACCAAAGGCTCTGGCTGCAGGTTTACAGAAACCAGACAGTAAATCGTGGGTTTGGTTGCAGTATCTATCACTATCGTCTTTTATCATGCCTCCATATGACAAGAACTGAACTACGGATTGCAGCATCAGTCTGAAAAGCACAAACCAACAGAGAAAAAAGTACATCATCAAAAAACTTTTTTTTTAATTCGTTTAATTACTTTAGCACAAGGCAGTAAGAAGTTGCACGTAGTTTATTAGTTCATTATGGATTAAAGAAAACTTTCTTTTTTTTTGTTACAAGAAAATAAACATATTTGAGTGAAACACACACAGAGTAATGAAGATTTAACACAAAGTAGAGCACATTGTTACCCTTACAACAATAATCTCACTCTCTCTCACACACACGCACGCACACACACGCGCACACACACACGCACACACACGCAGGTATTGCTCTGGTGCTCCAGGTGAACATGAGGCTTGTCGACTTCCGTTTATCAGCTCGAGGGTTCAGCGTCGGCTCGTTTCCATCAACCCCTTACAATGCTCACAGATACATTGCCACACACACACACACACGTGCACACGTAACGAATGAGAAGAAGAGGATTTGGAACGTCGTATCCTGAGTTGTGAAGGAGGAGCCGATCTGACTCCGCAGCCGCTGTGTGTGTGTGTGTGTGTGTGAGAATAGATGCTGCATCGTCGTCTCCCGTGGAATGTTCGCATATCGTACGTGTGTGACGTCAGGACCTGAAGACGTGGACGGCGCGGATGACGAACTGTCTGCAGATCGGACACTCGCTCATGCGCTTTCCGCACTTCGTACACGTGACCATGTGACCGCACTCCAACAGCACGCAGTCGATCACCGCGTCCATGCAGATACGACACAGATTCTCATCAGCCGCCAGCCGAGCGCTCCCGCCGTCTACACACACACACACACACACAGAGAGAGAGAGAGAGAGAGAAAACACACACTCTGTAATCATTACCACATCTTTACTAACCTCTCATCAACATCACACTTCCAGCAGGTTTGTCTCAGAGGCTCAGTGTACACGTACACACACACACACACACACACACACACACACACACACTCTCTCTCTCTCACTGACATCAACCTGTCAGGTACACACACACACACACACACACACACACACACACACAGAATGGAGATATGAGTTGAACACAAAGGAGGAGAAAAATTCAAGTATTTTCCAAATTTTTCTCTCAGATTTGCACTATGAGATGAGAGAAATTCCGTCTTCCATGTTTTATAGTTTCCCAGCATGCATCTGTCACCATGCAGTGCGTGTGTGTGTGTGTGTGTGTGTGTGTGTGTGTGTGTGTGTGCTGGTGTCAGTAGATGTGGTGTCTTACCTCTGACTGCATCAGGAGGAAAAGCTACGACTTCAGAACACAAAGCAAAATCACAACAACTGTTAGTGCAAATACGGACAAGCTCCGCCCCCTAACGCTACATGACCGTGGCGACGGTGCTCGTGGTGCATTATGGGTAAAATGCACGCTCCCTCACACACTGTGTGTCCACTCTAATGCTGATGTGTGTGTACAGATAGATTCGTAGCGCGGCCGCCATTTTGTGGGTCAAACTACAAATTACTACAAATCGATCTACTGACTGTCTCACAAAATGGCAGACGGCCCCCAGTGACCCGAATGTAAAGGAACAGAACGGTCTGTTTAGGACTGAGTATTAAAATAGACGTTGTATTAAAACAAGACTTTATAACACGTTTATAAGGACTGCATAAACATTTTATAGCATGATTCTGGAGGAGTTCAGTAAGGCGTACGTCATCGCTGAGATAAATTAGCGTTATGTTTAATTATTCATGAGGACACACGCCAGCTGAATAAACGATTTTAACGCTCTGAGTCTAAAGCGGTGCTCAAATCTGCATTTATATCACTGTTATAAAGCATTATGTATAGCATCTGCACCTTCTCAGTGTGTAATAAACGAGCTGTTAGTAAAATGTATAATAGAGATTAAGAGGAACGATTCTGATTATTTTATCAGTAATGAAACCTGCTGTATGTAAATAAACTCAGATTAAACCTGTAGCGTCGCCTCGTGACGAGACTTTTATTAAATTCTCCAACGCTGCTTTAAAAGTTTCGTGTAGTGTTTATAAATGTGTTATAAAGGCCCTACAGATTATAACAGGTGTGTGAGTGTGTGTGTGTGTCTTACCTGTGCTGACAGCGTGGCTCACGTTCTCCACTGAAACAAAGACAAACGACAGAGAAATTCGATAAATTTGTTAAAGTTACAGAGGAGTGTGAGTGTGTGTTACTGTGTGTGTGTGTGTGTAACACACTCACTGGACTTGCGGTTGTCCTCGTTCTCTGTGTACAGTCTCCTCACTCTCTCCACCAGCTCCCATTTCTCACAGCAGCCGGAAAAGTTGACGAAATTCCGGGCCAGGATTTCCTTCAGCTGTCGCACCGTGAGCCGCTCCACGTCATCCACACACGACAGGTCGGACAGAGACGCTCGCCCCGCCCTCCGCACCACCTGACCAATCAGAAAACACCTCATTAACACCATTAACAACAACAACAACGGATTATTTTCTTTTTTTCCTTCCTCTCACCTCTGGGGTTTGTTCTGTAGGCTCGAGGGTGAAAAGTGACGCAGAGTCGACAAGCTGCTGTAAACACACACACACACACACACACACACACACACACACACACACACACACACACGGCAGGTTCAGAGTGACCCCTCCCTCCATGCTAATCCCTGCATCATCCTTTTCCACAAACCTCATTGGTGGATCCTGAGCCATCGTTCCTGCTGATTGGCTCTTCGTGAGCAGACGAGAGCACGGAGGCGGAGTCTGTGGTGGGTGGGGTGTACAGTGGGCTCGTGGGGAAAGTGGGCGTGTCCGAATCTTCCTCGCTCTCCACCCCTTGGTGAAACAGCACTAAATTCACCAAGTCCTCTTTTTCTCTGTGTGCGAAAAAAAAAAAAGCGAGCTGTCGATCAAGAGAGCTCATTAAAACATTAGGCCACGCCCACTCTGCAGGTGTCCTACCTGCAGGTGTCGGTGTTGATGTTGCGTAGTGTTAAGTAGCGCCGCAGGTCTTTCACGCGCAGCTTCATGAGGCGCGGCCGCTGGAACGCCGTCCCCTTCAGCAGGCTACACGTGCAGCAGATCCTCAGGTTCTCCTGCAGAACCGAACACACCGAGCAGAAACTCCGCCTACACTCACAGCACACATACTGCACACGCACACACACACACACACACACGCGCGCGCGCGCACACGCACACACGCGCGCGCGCGCACACAGAAAGTGAGAGAGAGAGACAGGGAGGGTAAAATATTCCACAGAAACACTTTGGTCCACAAATATGCAGGAGGTTCTTTCAACTTCTCTACTTCTCCAGCATAACAGAGAGAGAGAGAGAGAGAGAGAGAGAGAGAGTGAGACAGAGTGAGAGACAGACAGAGTGAGAGAGACAGAGAGACAGAAAGAGAGAGAGAGTGAGACAGAGTGAGAGAGAGTGAGAGACAGACAGAGAGTGAGAGAGAGTGAGAGAGACAGACAGACAGAGAGAGAGAGTGAGAGAGACAGACAGAGAGTGAGAGAGACAGACAGACAGAGAGAGAGAGTGAGAGAGACAGACAGAGAGAGTGAGAGAGACAGACAGACAGAGAGAGAGAGTGAGAGAGACAGACAGAGAGAGTGAGAGACAGACAGACAGAGAGACAGACAGTCGTGTGCTCACCCTCCTCTTGAAGATGGAGAAGCTCTCCCTACATGATTGACAGCTGAGTGTGTGTGAGTGAGGGTGTGTGTGTGAGTGAGGGTGTGTGTGTGAGTGAGTGTGTCTTTGAGCATGTGTGTGAGGATGAGTGTGTGTGTGAGTGTGTGTACGTGTCTGTCTGTGAGTGTGTGTGTGAGGGTGTGTGTGTGTGGAATATCCGGCAGACGGAGCGAAGCGAAATGGACTGGCTCCTCCGAACCCGGGCTGCTGTCCTCTCACTGCTCCCGCCCCCATCACCTCGTTCAGCAGACCACAACACGATGCCCACACACACGAGGCGCCCGCCTGCACACACACGCGCACACACACACACGCGCGCGCACACACACACACACGTGATGTGTGATTAAATGAATCCTAGTGAAAAAAAGGCGGAGCTTTGAGAGTGAATAAGCAACATGATTGACAAGTTAATAGACACGCCTCTTCATTCTGATTGGTTGGATGTCGTTGATCAACATCACATGTTGTTTCTCCTGTTTACATTCTGAAGAGCCACAGGGACCTTATTTATTAAAAAGTTCACCAAATGTGGGGAAACTTCAGCAAATACTACAGCGTTCGAACTTTAGAAACACTAAAATCACTGACCGCACCTTTAATTCCTGCTCTCGTCTTCTTACAGCTGCATGTGAGGTTTGTATCGATGTTAAAGATTCAGATCACTGGAACTGTTCAACCTGGACATGTTTTAAATCCGTCCACATTGCAGCAATCAGCAAAATAAAGTCCCTGCGAAGTCTTTTACCGCCGCTTTAATCATACAGACTGCTCCTCGCTAACGCTCCCTACGCAGGCAGCCTCCATTAACACCGCCACTATCCTAATAAACCTCGATAATGTGCTTCAGTGAGCTCTGTAGCCGTGATGGTGGCAGTAATGTTGTGATTATTGTGTTCTGAGGCCACGGCTGATGCTCTCAGTGCTGTTAGGCTGCGCATTTATCTTTATTTAGATCAGTCTTTCAGACATTTCGAGCTCGAGCACTTCACTGGGCGTCCTGACTCAGGATGTGGTGACACATCAGTGTGATTTGAGACGAGGCCGGAGTGAGCGGAGCTGGAGTGAGGGATTAGTGCACCTCAAATAACTCAGCGCAGACATGACCTCCATAGGAGTCATACATTACACCTCTAAATAACACTATTTTAACTTATTCTCTTTTTAACTTTAACTTTTACACTCTTTTAAGACGAATAATCCCAAATATCCTCCTACAGGACACTAAGTAGTGCACTACACATAGGGTATAAGGCACCATAATACAAAAATATACAGAGGAATTTACATCAGTCACATGTTTAATTTATAGACTTATGCACTACACTTGTTACAAACGCCTTTATTTACTTACCACCTACAAAGTGCACTTCTGTAACCACTCATTCGGGACACAGCCCGAGTTTCTATTAGCAACGCTAGCAAAGTGTTAAACTGGCTAGCTCTTAAAACAAAATGTGACCCATAAATGTTCATTAAACCGATTTATACATTATAATTAGTGTAATTTAATATCATTACCTTCATATCAGCTCCGGATTCTTAAAGAAAATTAAGTTAAATAGAAAAGATCACGAGCCATCGTACACAGCTAATCCACATAGCTGCGTCTTCATTTTTAACTTCCGTATAGCAACAAGCTCCGCCCACTAGCGCTGTGATTGGTCAGATTAGCTCACAAAGAACGCTCTGATTGGTCAGTGCGGCAGGATTTTTCTTTTTTTTTTTTTTGGAGGATATCTTTAGCCTCGATAGACTTTAAATGTTTTTGTTATTTTTCGGATTATTATTTAATTATTCGGATTAAAAAATTATAATTGTTCCATTTTCTCTGTAGGTTAGAAATTTTATTTATTTATTTATTTATTTATTTATTTATTTATTATTAGAAAGTAATACATTATTATTAAAGGATAAAGTTCGACTGTATTATAGCTTATTATTAGATTAATCTAAAATAAACTCAATGTTTATAAATCTAAATTTAGTCAATTTTTTATGCAAAAAAAAACTATTCTTCCTTGTATGAATAGAAAAACTGTTGCATCTCCACATCTTTAATATTATTTTTGTCTTATTATGAATTTAAAGAGACCATAAAGATGCAGATCTGCTTCTTTTATACAAAAACTTTCAAACAAATGTTTTTTAAAAAAACAGCACTTATTACTTGAGTAATTTTACTTGATTACTGTACTGAAGTATTATTTTTGGGGATTTGTGCTTTACTTCAGTACAATTAAAAATGAATACTTGTACTTTTACTTAATTACATTTTTAAAGAAAAAAAAGTACTTTTTACTCTTTACAATTTTATTTACACTCAAAAAGTACTCATTTTTGGAGATCACTTTCCTCCATCTTCCCTTACTACTACAAACCAATTGAATTGCTCTGATGCCCAGTTTCATTTAAATATTATTTATTCCGCCAATGAGATTCGTTTTAACATAAGTTGAAATTGGCCAGACATGTTCATTGGTCCTTTGGAAGTGACGTCATGTCACATCAATTACCACAATGCGCAGCACCTGGACCTGCACCTGGACCTGCACCTGAGAGAAGTTATAACGATCAGTGGAAGAACCTGGAGGAACCTGATTGAGTCTGAACTCAGCCACAGGATCAGCAGCACCCGAGGCGAGGTCTTTTCTTGTCGTGGTATTAGTATTAGATACAAGATGAAATGTGTTCTTTATCTCCCACTCACCAAGGAAATATCTGCCTTCTAAAGTTCGCCATTAAACGTACTTTGAGGTGAGTTAGTTTTTTTGTTTTGCGCGTTTTGCTCTTACCTGGCGAGCCGCTCGTCTGTGTAACAGGCCTGTGAGCGCTAATGCATGCGACTGACGATATAATGGTTTTTTTTTTTTTGCATACTTTCATCTAAAAGCCAAAATCTTAACATGGTTCTTACTATTACAAGTACACCTTTTTATTCTAACCCATTCTCGGGCTGTAATCTCAGTGAATATCGATGTCCAGTATTCATGCAGCAGGCTGTAGTTGTATCTCAGTGTTTCTTGAAACAATACTCACATTTTGTGTGGCTTGGAAATGCTGTTAGAATTTATGCTAAAATAGGGGACTGGCATGGTTTTAGACATTTAGATGTAGATGACTGCATGTAAATGTAGTTAATGACAAAACACACACATTATGTTCCCAGAACCTCCTCAACCAAACCTTTGTGTGTCTCCTCAGTTTGCTTGTAGGCCTGGACTACTGCAGACTGCATTTGGAGCCCTCGGACCACAATAAGGACTTGCACAACAGTTCATCTGGTTTCTTTGAAGCTGACAGCTTCTGGGAGCAAACAGCTGGATGGATATCTGGCCTGCGTTTGACACCAGGGAGTCTCTGCTCATGTTCCCTGCTATTTGCTGCCTCTCTAAGACCAATACGCCTCTTCCTGCATCGGCTGCCTGAGAGACGCTCTTCAGCCCCAGGAGAGCTAGGCTTGACTCTAACAGTTTTGAAAATCAGCTTCTGCTGAAGTTAAACCAGAGGTTTTACAACTTTGAGTAGCATATTAGCATTAGGCGTGTCCTGTAGTGTGATGATTAAATACAAACCGTTCTAAAGCAGGATAAAACACTGTGGTTCATTCACTTCATATTGTGAAAGATTAAATGCTTAAACAACAATCTCTAGTTTTCATTCTTGCAGTTACTTTTACTTTTTTAATACTAAAGTACAATTTTAATGTGGTACTTTTTTACTTTTACTCGAGTATGTTTCTGGCCAGATACTTGTACTTTCACTTGAGTAAAATTGAGTACTTTTTACACCTGCCTGTAATAAGCCTGTTTGATTTACAGGCTTATATTTAAAAAATGAGTTAAATATAAATGAATTGAAAGTAAGTGCATTATTTTAATTTGTTTATAGAATCTACTTTTTCTAAAAAAAAAAAAAAATAGAAAATAAGACATCCATGTTAAAGATAATTAGGAAAAAAAGCCAACATTGATGCCAGTAACAAAAACAAACAATAGTGAGCGCATGTTTCAGTTTTCAGTGTCAACTGTCAAATAATTAATAGTAAAGATCTTTTTAAAAAATTATATGAAATTTGAATTCAGTTAATGGAAAAACATGTTTTTCTTTTTTTTCTATGTTTAACGTTTTATGAATGATCATTAAAAATAAAATGTACAGGGGCGACATTATAATCCGAACTAATTATGACGTCCCTTAATTTGATTAATAAAAAAAAATTAAACTTTTTACTGAGTTTTAACTGGAAAAATAAACAGACGGTTATTTACGAAAGTTCTTCGTACAATTAAAATAAATATAATAAACACAATTACATAAATATATAAAAAAAATTTATAAAGACTACTTATAAAGAATAAATATTACGCAAATTTGAGTTCTATTGTTTTAAGACGCGATATCAATCACTTCCGGCTTTGTAGTGACGTCATCTATGTAGAGGTGAACTGATTGGCTGCGCTCTGCGTCGCGCAGTGAGACGTCATCAGCTCGCCGGAACTGGAGGGTAGTTTTGAATCTGTCGCTTTAGCGCCTGGTGTTGATGCTAATTTGCTGATTAGAGCGTAGTTTAAAGATGTTTAAAGAAGATAGCGGTTATAATGAGTTATAAACACACACACACACACTCTTACACACGCTCTAGAGAAGGATGAAGGTTATGAATTCGGTGGTGTTTGGTGCTGACGCCGTGCTGCAGTGTGTGTAACTGCGTGTTTATGAGATTGTACACAGGTGATTACAGAGGCGTTATAGCGCGTTATGGCGAGTGTTCATGAGAGTCTGTACTTTAACCCGATGATGGTGAACGGTGTGGTGCAGGTGAATATATTCGGCATTAAGGACTGGGTGACTCCGTATAAGATCTCAGTGTTAGCGCTGCTGTATGAGATGAGCTCAGCTAACAAACACATGGAGCTGCTGGACAGGAGGAGGCTCAACAAGCTCATCTTACCTTTACAACAGGTAACACACACTCCTCTAACTTCCTCTGTGTCATTGCACACACACACACACACACACACACACACACACTCATCTTACCTTTACAACAGGTAACACACTCCTAACTTCCTCTGTGTCATTACACACACACACACACTCCTCTTACCTTTACAACAGGTAACACACACCCCTCTAACTTCCTCTGTGTCATTACTGTGCACATACACACTTATCTTACTTTTGTGTGTGTGTGTGTGTGTGTTACAGGGCCCGGATGTGACGTTTGAGCAGTTCCTGAGCTCAGTAGAAGAGTGCTGTCCTCTCATCGCCAACACAGTCAAACACAGGTGAGACTCTTATACACCTCTCTCACCTCTCTCCTCTCTCTCACCTGTCTTTCACTTCTCTCCTCTCTCCTCTCTCACCTGTCTTTCACTTCTCTCCTCTCTCCTCTCTCACCTGTCTTTCACTTCTCTCCTCTCTCCTCTCTCACCTGTCTCTCACTTCTCTCCTCTCTCTCACCTGTCTCTCTCCTCTCTCCTCTCTCTCACCTGTCTCTCTCCTCTCTCCTCTCTCTCACCTGTCTCTCTCCT
>CM040982.1:28465698-28476939 GCA_022985145.1 Pangasius djambal | reverse complement strand
GGCCACGCCCACCCACCACCTCTAACACACACACACACACACACACACACACGTGTGCCCCGGCCACGCCCACCCACCACCTCTAACACACACACACACATGCGTGCCCCGGCCACGCCCACCCACCACCTCTAACACACACACACCACAAATCTGTAGTGATAAACAAAGTGTTTGAACATAAACAAGTGTGTGTGTTGTTATTTGTGTGAATAAATAGAGAGCAGAACATTTCACTACGGGGGGAAAAAGATTTCTGTCCATTACATTTTTGTTTATTCGTTTATGAAAAGGTTTTTATTTCCCTAAACAGAATACTAGTGGTGACCCAAAAAAAAAGAAATAATGTACAGTATAAAAATCTAATCCAGTGTGTAAAAATCACAATGAAAGTTCATTAATTAAACTAATATGTTCATATGAAAGTGAAATACATGTTAAAGTTTTTAACTGCTTATAATATAAACATATAAAAAAATTGAATCCCATAAATTATATTTGTGTATTTAGCTTTAGAACTACCAAATATTTCACTTTCATATTAATATATTAGTTTATTATAATATTTTCATTGTGATTTTTGCACACTGTGGAGTATTTTTTTATAAGTAATGAAAATAAGAAATAGGAAGTTAGACACAAAACACGGTTGTAAAGTCAGTGTGTAAATAATGAGGTAGAGGTTTTATTGGAGTGAAATAAATTAAATGAGGGACTGAAGATGGAGATGGTGAGATGCACTGAGGGAGGATTTATCCACGTGGCTGGAGATCCTGAAGCCTGTTTTTCTCCAAGCTGTAATCTGAGAGCTGGTGTCCACCTCCTCCACACATCTGCACTCCTCCATCCCTCATCCCTCCATCTTCAGCTTCACTCCTCCAACATGGAGGCTCTGGGTGGATATCCGAGCAAACCTCCCAGCTCCAGAGCCCGGGTCGTGTCCCTCATCCTCACCGTGACTCTGTGCATCTCCTCGCTTTATCTCCTGCACGCAAAGCTCTTCAGGACCCGCAAACACGTGGACTTTTACTCTTTCCAAGTCAAAGACACCAAAGGCAGAAGCGTCTCACTGGACAAATATCGGGGGAAAGTAAGTCTCACTAGTCTACAGATCAGCATGCTTTGCTTTATTACATTGTTTTTGAGCTCAGTACTCAGTGTTTTGCGCTTTTCTTGGTGAATAAAAGCGTTAAAATCGTGCACACACTCCTCTCCTGCAGGACTTCACTCACTACAGCCACGAAGACAACTTAGACATGACTCTCTATTGTGAATCACTTCACTGATCCGATTCTCACTCAACCAAAGCTAGCAAATTTTGATTCAGTACGCAGATATTATCGATAATATTGTATATTCGATACTACATAACTCTCAACTACTTATTTTTACCTAATGTTAAACAACAAAAACAAAAAAAGTCGAAACATTTACAGCGTTTTCGTTAATAGTTCTAGCGAATCAATTTATCCGAATCATTCTGAGGAGTCATTTAAAAAGACTCGTTCTTAACTACCTGGCTGTTGAGTTTTCTTTTGATCGACTGAAAAAAATGCAAAAATGATATGTGTTTTTATGCGTTTCACAAACACTTCACTTTGTGAATTTTATTCGAAATAATTTAGTGGAGAGATATCGTCATTTTTTTCAGTCAGCAATACTGTATAACAGCACTTGGACTCGAGTTAGCATGTAGCTAATTCGTGTCTACCCGAATTCCGACAAATCCCGCCTCCTGTGTTGTGATTCGCTGTAGTATCTCGTATTCTGTTCTCTGATAGGTTACTTGCACGCGCGTGTGAACTATTAGCCAATCGTAGAGAAGCAGCAGTGATTTTTGGAATGCGGATGGGAAATGTAATGTAACTCATCAAAAGCTGTCCGCGTTTCTTTATGAACATTAAAATGACAAAACGTATATTTTGAGGTAGTATAAGCACTCTCTGGTGATATATGGCTAAAAGAGATAGTTTTGGTGTAAAAGTGACATTTATTAATGAAAATATGTGCTTTACTCTGTAGTTGTAACTCAAATCCCTGAGGTAAAAATCCTGAGGTAAACTACAGGGAAGCCATTTTTGTTTTCCTTCAGGACAATTTTTCCCTTAGAGTCCCTGAAATCTAATGAGCTCTCAGTGTTTATAAGTGAAGTTTTTAACATGAATAACATATAAAAAGTGTGCTAATGAATTTCAGCTGTCTCTGTTATATACAATGTGTGCTAAGTAAGAAATAAAACAGAGCATGCTGTTATTGGAAAATAAACATCGACTGCATAGTGTGATGAAGTGGAGTTACTGTTGAGTTTATTATTTTCCTATAACAGCACATCCCTAAATGTTTTATTCCTTAATTGATCTAAATGATTACAATTTTTGTTTATTGAAATAAATTAAAACATCCTACATTTTATCTGTTTACGGTTACATTTAATGTCATGGAATGTCTAAGAAGTTAGTTCCTGTTCTCACTTACGTTATAACAGCTATAAACAGATGTTTCCTCACCTGCCTCTCTTTATTCTCTCTCTTCAAGCTCATAAGACAAAACCTTTTTTGTTGTTACCGAGAATATGTAATCTTATATGTCCTGAAGATGGTAGAAAACTTAAAGTTACAGCTTTACATCTGATTGTTACAAAGCGCTGACACTGGAGACTCCTTCCATAAATGTTACATAAACATCTTCTTACAGAAATAAAATCACCATATTGTTCACCATATAGCAATTACACCCAATCTTTAATCCGTTTACGTGGAGAGTGCACTGTACAAGCCCCCGTGAATGAGTTGTTACTATAGAAACGATAACGTTGGACTGTTACAACAAGGTATGTCCTGATAATCAATTATACAATATAATGCAATATTCAGCAATAATATTTCTGGGGAAAAAATGAAGAGGTAGTGCTGTTTTGTTGTCTGCAAATAAGCATAAACACCTCTGTCCTGAAGATGTCCGAAAACTTTAGTTTTGCAAAGTTACCGCTTTACCTCTGACTGTTACAAAGCACTGACACTGGAGACTCCTTCCATAAACGTTACATAAACCTCTCTTTACGTTAAGAAAACTGTTGTTCACATAGCAACAATTTTTTAAGATCTGTTTATTATTAGTGGAGCATCTGCTGTAGAAGTTTGTGTGAATGAGCTGTTACTATAGAAACAATAATGTATTAGAACGAGCGATTTAATAAAAACCTGTGATTTGCAGCTGCACTACTGTCAGAGCTGCTGTTCTAGAAAATTAATCAACACCTGGTGACCAATCACAATCCAGAATTCAGCAGCACTGTGTCGTTACACCACTGGATAACCGTGTGCTGTGGTTTCAGGTGTCTCTGGTTGTAAACGTGGCAAGTCACAGTGAACAGACTGAACAGAATTACCGAGACCTGCAGGAGCTGCACCGGGCTCTCGGGTCGACTCACTTCACCGTGTTGGCTTTCCCGTGTGCACAGTACGGAGACACAGAACCAGGGACGGGCCGAGATGCAGAGGCTTTTGCCAGGTCCAGCTACGCCGTCACTTTCCCCTTCTTCGACATGATAAAAATCATGGGGTCAGAGGCGGAGCCAGCCTTCAGATTCCTCACAGGTAAAAAAAAACACAGTTACAGACACAACCCGAAGAACCTGTACGCTAAAACACACTCAAAACCTGCATGGATGATTATCTGTTTCATTTGCAGAAATCTTTAAATGAACTGTGACAAGGATGGAGTGGGTACTTAACACTGAGACGTAGTAATTAACAGTAACCTGTGATGAAAGTGTAGATTTCTGAGTAATTAACGTGATTTCTTTAAGGACCACGCCCAAATATGCAAATAAGCAATATGCAAATGAGCCATCTGGCCAGTTGTAAAGCATGTTTAATTATTCGCTTACGAAATTTCCTCTACTGTCTGACTGACACACAGATTCGGTTCGACAAATACCAAAGTGGAACTTCTGGAAGTTTCTGGTGAGTGCTGAGGGTCAGGTCCTGCGGGTGTGGAAGCCGGAGGAACCGATGGAGGAAATCAGGAAGGAAGTGACGGCTCTCGTACGGGAAATCATACTGAAGAAGAGACATGAGCTCTGAGAGGGGTTCTGTATGCTGAGGTGGAAAACTTCTGAGGGTTCTGAGAGGATCAATGCCTCAGCGTGGCGCTGGAACAGCACAGAGAACTCTACATGTGGTATTGAAGAGTGTGTGTGTGTGTGTGTGTGTGTGTGTGTGTGTGTGTGTGTTTGAAAGCTGAACTTGTGATGAGTGAAGTGTGAAATCTCAGGGCGTTCGCTGTGACCAACCACATCCGCCAATCACAATATTTCTAAATGTCACATATTTAATGCAATTTCTGTTCATTTGTCAGTTTCATCTCAATTTTAATGAATGCACAACCACTTTGATCAGAGATTTCAGTTTGTTAATAAAAGAAATAAATGAAAAATATTAGAATGTGTCATTGCAGTAAAATATTTGTAAAAAAAAAAAAATTACACATCCAACAAAGTTTAAACGACAAAATGCTCGAACAGCTGAACTCACAGTGATAATGGGCGTGGCCTATTACAAAACCTAAAAATTGTGACATCATTGAATAAACAGTGTGTATTTTGTTTATTTTGTTTTCCCATGTTGGAGTAAAAGGAGTATCAAATACGTATGCAGCTACAGTTTACAGAGACATGACATCTTTGTAGATTATGATTTTAAACCACGTGTGCTTTTAATATTTCATTGGATTTGGAGTTCACACTTTACTCACAGACATGAGTGAAAAAATTGAGAATAAAACAAGCGCAGGAATGTGACGTTTCGCTGCCTGTGGAATGACGTGCTGGTTAAAATGGAATCAGATGAAGTCGTAATGATGTGACGTGACCTGAATTGTCCTCTAGTCCCTCAACACTGTTGGCTTAATCCACCAAATTCCACCTCACACACCAGACTAAATCTTTCCAACACATCACTACTTAAATAGCATCGAACATCAAAATAACTTCGAATCATGCTACATTAAACACATCTACACACTTCCTGCAGACCCCACAGTTTAATCTCCGAACAAAATCTCCAAAATAAAGAGGCATAGTGATCCTTGAAGACAAATCTCATTCACACACCAGAGACATTATAATAAACATCTCCATCAGCAGCAGAGCTACAGCCATTGCAAATATGTCCTGCTTCTCCGGTTATAATTGGTGCTGACTCTAATACAGTTATTAACTCACAGATTTTTCTCTATTCACATTCCTGCACCAACTTTTTTCCTAATCATTAAGTCAACACAAAGCAATTACAGGACTTAATCATAAGAGAATGGACCTCCTTCCTGGAGATAAATGGTTCTCCACAAACTCCACTAACACTGCTGTGGGAAATCCAGTGAACATGTAAAAAGAAAAAAAACTCCATTTCTACTACAAAGATAAAACCATTAAATATAGTAATGACTCTGGAGAAAAATTCTAGTTAACTTCATTAAATGGAATCAAGAAAAAACAACAAAGCAAAAACCACACAAAGAAGATTAGTATAGATAAATATTTAGAACCTTCTGTACACTCATCACACGAAGCCCCGGAGTCAGAAGATATCAGCATCTCCCAGGGGTAGAAAACGAGAGAAACTGTACTTCTATAAAACTGTGCGTCAAAGTCTTATTCAGTTAAAATGCATAAGTAGAAAATCAAAACTATTTACATTTAAAGATACTCAATTACTCTAAGTAAGAGTAAAAAAAAAAAAAATTAACAGGTGAAAAAAAGCTCATCACAGGTTCCTCAGTCCCGATCCTGAGTCAGTAGTTGGTTCACTAAGCAGTCAGTCGTAAGAAAAATATTACGCTAACACGGAAATTAACTAGCCAATTTACAAAACTTAACTAGCTGATTTAACAAACTTACGGTCAACTTAACATACTTTTTTTGGATGTAATGAGAAATTTTAAAGAGCAGTATTTCATTTTTACATGGGAGCCAAATGAAACATCTCATTCACTCCAGCAAAAGATAATATCTCACTAAGAAACAGCTAGAACCTGTTACCGTCGCCACCAACATTATTTGTCTTTGCTGTGACCTTTACCATGCTTGGATCAATTCCAAAGTATAATCAGTTTATCCGCTGGTTGTGATGATAATTCCATATGAATCTACTCGTTCTTGAGGTATTGTGGTAAGGAGAATCTCAGATAAACCGACAGACAACCTGAAAAAAAGATCTAAATAAGTAACAAATTCTTTCACGAATTCTTTACCGACTCTTTCACAGTGTTAATCAGAAGGTCCATGGATCTCTCCACCGTACGGAAGATGGGGTAGATCTTGTCTCCGGGTTCCAGCTTCATGTCTTTGAAGGTGTAGATTTGATCTTTGGTCTCTCCGTTGTAAAACGTCACCCACTTCTCGCCAACATCCACACACACCCCTAACACTTGGGGCACAGAGTTGATGGGAAGTCGGACCACGTGATTTTCCAGGGCCGAGAATGAGAGCCAGTAGTGGAAGATGCACCAGTAGCCCTGAAAGGGAGCGAAGGCGAAACGACCGTTCCTCTGCGCAGAACTCTTCATCACGCCGATCGTAAACTCCTTATTCACCTCCACCTGCAACACACATGCTCAGTTGTTATAGTGCTCATAGCCTGCTAATCTGATAATAGACTGTAGTACTAAATTTATATTTTACTCTAAACAATCATTTTATATCCTGGGAAAGACTGAGGAGCAATATTGCACAAAGTCCTTTGAGGGGAAAGTAGCATACTAAAAAAATATATATATATTAGAAGTCACCAGATGACGTCACAAGCCCCATTCGGACAGGATGAATGGATGATGGTTCTATTTTACAGGAGCTCCTCTGTGATTTTAATCCTGTACGAATGTCAGTGTTTTTCTCCTCTGAGAGAATAACAGCTCGAATTACCTACTGGGTTTTGCCAAACTCATCGGACGTCTGATAATTTTATTCTGGATGCACGTCTGTGATTTTCTACACCTCAGGTTTGAAAAAAAAGAGAGTTTGCCGTATTCATTCTTGTAGCATGCATATCAGTGACTCTCCCCCAGATATTAAACACTTCCCGAGATGCTAAATGGAGAAAAAAAAAAACGGATGATTTTGGGATTGTTTTATTGTATTTTCAAATTGTTGCTGGAACTTTGTTTCACCCTAAACTGCAATAAGAGCCAGTGTCTCGTCTCATGCAGTGAATGGAGTGTGATCATATGACCGCGTGATGCAAACTTCCAGGTTCGTAGAAAATACAACCCGCTAGAAACTCGCTCCTCCTGTGGTCATTTTATCACTGAGGAGACGTGTAAGAACAATGGTGATGAGTGATTGGTCGTCAGGAACAATGGTGATGAGTGACCGGGAACTGCTGTAATTGTGAGTGCAGGTGTGTACGTACCTGCCAGTAATGTCGTCCTGAGCTGAAGCCGTTTTTAGCGAGCACACATTCCCACCTGTCGAACCTCTGAGGCCCAGGATTGACTTTAGATTTTTGGCCCATTCGCACTCGTTTACCGTCGGAGGAGAGGACGAGTGTGCGGTGAGCCGTCTCTGGATCCAAAATCACATTGGCTGGGAGGAGAGAAGTTCCTTCTTCATTTATCCATATTTATTTCTCTCTGTATATAAACAGTATTTGATCATTTCTCTCTCACCTGCTGTGGGTGTTTTGTCTTTACAGATGTACGCAGGAAGCTTCGGCATGCTGCTGCCGTGTTTCAAGGAGTTTATTTCGTCTCTCAGCACCCGGTTCTCCTCCTTCATGTCAGTGATCATCTGCTTCAGCTCAGCATTCTCCTTATATACATCCAGATCTTCGGTCACCTCCACCATCTGGTGTCCGGTCATCACTTTGTATTTGTAGTGATCCCTAACGTGCTGCTCGCAGAAGGAACGAACGCAAGTCAAGCACGACTTCCAGGCTTTTAACTTCGTTCCTTTGCACAAGTCGCACGCCACATCATCAGGTCCTGCCAACTGAGGACTCAGCCCCGGTTCTCTACTGACGGACAAAGCGGAGAAGCCTGACGAGAAAGTTATCCCAGAGTCTTTGCTATCCACTACTGACCTGAAAACGAAAGATTAAATCATTCATTGGATAATTGTTTAATCCGTTTTATTTATTGTTTTTCTACTAAAGGTGGAACTATATATATATATATATATATATATATATACAGTATATGAGTATTTATAAGAAAAATAAAGCATAGAGTAAGGATGATGACTTACCTTGGGTCACACTCATCCGACTCACTACAACTCGAAAGTACCGAATGAACACTCCTTCTGTATAGCATAAAAATTAATTAGTGTTAACTGCTGGGCTGGAAAGTGTTGTGGGAATTCAGCACATTAATAAACATTATATAGAACATGACTTTAATCTCAGATTTTACGGCTGTCTCTCTTGGACCTACATGAGCTGAATCCTGATGATAATTAAATACTGACCTTTTTTTCATTAGCCAAAATATCATAAGCACATTTGTTATGGTATTTTGTGGTCTTTTAAGATGACTCCTCATACAATAAACTCTGTGTGTCTCCGTGTCAGATTATACGATGAAGATCCTCTAACGATAGACCCGCTATTAAAGAAATTCACTATGTTCTGCTCACGTCATCAATCAGCGTGATCCAGAAATCAGCTCATGCAGAAAACGGGCTCGCATAAACACACACATTCTTCACAGTGAGCTCGAGGTAATGAGGAGATTTAACATTTAACATGTTTCAATAAAGGCAGAACTAAATGAATTTGATAAAACAGAGAGCAGTTACGCTGGATTTGTCCCACTTAAGCATTAGCATTGAAATTCCCCACATCAGTAACACTGACAAATGGCTGTAGTATAAGAGAAATAAAACACATAATGTCTGTGCTGTTATAGGAAAATATAAAATTTCAGTGTAGTAACAGTAACTACACTTCATCACACCACAACGTCACTCAGTATTGTACTATTTCACAGAATTTTCTTATTTAACTTTAAGTGCAAAAGTCCAGAGGAAAAAAAGAAGACAGCAGATGGATCCACAGAGCTCTCACTCGTTTGGGACTTGGTGCTCGGAGACTTCGGCCTGTACAGTGTTAGAAACGAAAGAGGCCACTTGCTAAACACCAGCAAACATCTGCGATACACTTTATTCTGGATTGTGATTGGTCAGAAGGTGTTGATTAATTTTCTAGAACTGCAGCTCTGACAGTAATGCAGCTGCAAATCACAGGTGTATATTAATGCGCTCGTTCTAATACGTTATCGTTTCTATAGTAACAGCTCATTCACAGGGATTTGTATAGCGGAATCTCCACTGATAACAAACAGATTTTTAAAAAACTGTCGCTATGTGAAGTTGCCTTAAAGTAAAGAGAGGTTTAGTTAACGTATGGAAGGAGTCTCCAGTGTCAGCGCTCTGTAACAGTCAGAGGTAAAGCTGTAACTTTATTATTGCTGAATATTGCAATATATTGTATAATTGATTATCTGGACGTACCTGGTTGTGACAGCCCAGCCTGTGCTGCATCATTGGCTAGGCTGCCTTTGGCCACCAGAAGGGGGCAGAGAATCCCTCCACAATAATCAGGAGCAATGAGCTACACCTGTCCATCTGGCTACTTAAGCAGAGCAGGCAGACTCTCTGCGCTCAGTCTTTGTTTCAGAGTTCTGACAAAAGACTTGCTTGGTGTTTGGGGTATTTTGAAACTAGAGCTATTCTCTAGCCTTTCCTCTACACTTACACCACCCTCTCATGTTCTCAAGTTCCATCTCTTTTAAAAAAAAAAAAAAAAAACTTTTGTTTTCCGGTCAGCTCCCTGTAACCAGCAGTCAGAGGTGTTTAACATGGCATTCCTAAGTTTACTATTAATTTAAGATTCAACGCTTCATTATTAAGTTTATGCTTTTAGTTCCTCCTTGGTTTCGTGCTCGCTTTCCAACCTGGAGATCACGAGTCCAACACTTTAATCTTTAATCTTTAATTAGATTTTGCTTCTGTTTCTTCTCCCTGTTTGCTCTACAAAAAAATTGTAACTGGCAAATTGTTGTGGTATAAGAGGAATAAAACACATGGGGACAGTAAGAGTAATTCCATCCTAATATTATTTTATCACAGGATTATTAGCTGTTCGGCTTTACCTGTCGTCGTCATCAAGAGTAGGCGGGTGATCTGAAGTAGACAAACTCCGATTGGACCTCACAGAGAGAACAAAGTGAAAGTTGTCATTAAATCATTTAATTCTACATAAATAAAGCTTTTTTAAACATCATCCAGTATTTCACCATTTCACCATGTCCTGTAGCAAATTATTATTAATGCTCTTTTACAGATGATTTACCTTCTTAATTCTTCAAATCTTTTACATTTACCAGCTGACTCCAAAGAGCGTGAACTGGCTCTGGCCATATTGCCTCCAGGCTGAGACCTGCACATCGTGAGGCTTTAGGGGGAAAAAGTGTGTACGTTAAACCAGGAACAGTTTGGGGGAAAAATATAATTTTAGTCCGAATGTAGTCAAGCAGCCAGAACATTTTTGGTGTCAGATATTTGCTTCAGCTTTGCACTGGAGCTACGAGGCTAATGTAGCTAACAAGTAATGGAAGTCTGTTTCACCCAAAACTCTTTAGTGTAAATATGAGTCTCACACCACGTTCAGTTCTTCAGTGATGTCGTGCAGACACGCTGATGTGGGAGTTACTGCCATCTACTCTGTGTTGCATAAGTATTCACCCCTTGCACATTTTGCATTTTGTGTTACAATCTGAACTGAAAGTAACTTTTTATGTCATGAATTTATATAAAATAGTCCATAATATTGATACAGAGTGCAAAAATCTATATATTTAGAAAATTATTTACAAATAAAAAAATGGAAAAATAGTGATTGCATAAGTATTCACCTCCGGTAGTGTGAAATCCCTAAATTGCCATCAGAAGTCACATGATCGGTATAATTCAGTGCTAGGTAGTAAGAGGTGAGCTGGTGGTTGTGTTTACACTAGTGACATTTTACACCATGCTCTGTAGACTCCACCTCACAGAGTCTGCTTTTAGTTCCTCCTTGGTTTTCACTTTCACAAGCCCTTCTGCTTTTGTTTTGTTTGGAATACTGGTAACAAGCTCGCTTTTGCCTTATATATACTACCCCTTGACGAGTGCCATTGTAACGACATAATCCATGTTATTCATTTCACCTGTCAGTGGTTTTAACATTAAGGCTGATCGGTGTA
>CM040982.1:28455569-28465598 GCA_022985145.1 Pangasius djambal | reverse complement strand
TCTCTCTCTCTCTCTCTCTCTCTCTCTCTCTCTCTCTCTCTCTCGAGCTACACATGCTACTCCTGAGATACCAGTGATCCTGACCCCTTTTGCTCTCCTGACCTGCCTAATCCATCCTGATGCCCTACTTCTGCTTGGAGTTTTCATCAGTTGGAGATCGCTCGCTGCTGCTGGCGCTGGCCCCACATGGACGGTCTGAAGATCAGTGGGATTGCTGGGGTTGGTGCCACTTGGGGCCGTGGAAATGGCTTGGTGATCTCATAACAAACATTGGCACCCCACAGGTGATATTGCAAACTCGCACATAGAGATATACTACATATTACTGCTACATGTGAACACATTACTGTTACTACATGTACTATAATGTTGTTTTGCACATGTCAATATTGCACACTCACACATACAGATGTACATAGTCTATATTTCTATATACATAATCTATATCTCTACTGCAATTTTATTTTACAGTTTGCACTTGTCTTGGCATTCAGTGTGGACAGCAAAGAAAGAATTTCATTGTACAGGGAAACTTGTTTTTCCTCACTGTGCACATGACAATAAACGCTTTGAACTTGATATGGGCAGTTGTACTGTGATGGCTTGGGACTGCGATTGCTGTAGTGGCTTTGTGGCTACGGATGCCAGGAGCAGTTTTCACTCAGGTCTCCATCAGTGGACAGTGGATAGGTTCAACAAAACAGACTTGTTTTTGTCCGTGTAGTACACACTTTTAAAAGGGGTTTATTTATAATTTCGCTATCCGTTATCACTCAGATGAGGATAGGTACTGTTTTGAGTCTGGGTACTCTCAAGGTTTCTTCCTCATATTGTCTCAGGGAGTTTTTCCCCACTACCATTATCATTAGATTATTTTGTTACTTCATGGAATTATAAACTGTTTGGATTTACCTGTCGTCATCACTGAAGGACACTGAAGTAGAGTCAGTCCTATTGGACTTCACAGACCCGGACCTGTACAGTGGTGTGATGTAGGAGAGAACAAAATGAAAGTTTTCTGGAACTCAGATAATATCTATTCATTTCATTCTACATAAATAAACCTTTCTTAAACATCATCTAACATTTCACCATTTCACCTTGTCCTGTAGCAATTTATTATACATGCCCAGTACGACATGAATAAATGCCTCATAACATGCTGAGAAGCAGAAATGTAACACAGAATAATGTACATCAGACTGTAAATGCTCTTTTACGGATGATTTACCTTCTCTTTTCTTCAGATCCTTTAAAATTAACAGATGTATCCAAAGAGCGTGAACTGGCTCTGGCCTCATTGCCTCCAGGCTGAGACCTGCACATCGTGGTGCTTTAGGAGGAAAAAGTGTGTACGTTAAACCAGGAACAGTTTGGGGAAAAAATACAATTTTAGTCCGAATGTAGTCAAGCAGCCAGAACATTTTTGGTGTCAGATATTTGCTTCAGTTTTGCACTGGAGCTACGAGGCTAATGTAGCTAACAAGTAATGGAAGTCTGTTTCACCCAAAACTCTTTAGTGTTAATATGAGTCTCACACCACGTTCAGTTCTTCAGTGATGTCGTGCAGACACGCTGATGTGGGAGTTACTGCCATCTACACTGTGTTGAATAAGTATTCACCCCTTGCACATTTTCCACATTTTACAGTGTTACAATCTGAACTGAAAGTAACTTATTTGGGATTTTATGTCATGAATTTATTATGAAATACTACTATTGACCTTTAAAGCACTGAATGGTCTCACTCCGCAGTACCTGAGCGAACTTTTGGTCTTTTATTATCCGCCACGCCTAATTTGATCAAAAGGTGCAGGTTATTTGTTGGTACCTCGAATAGCAAAGACTACAGCAGGGGGTAGAGCTTTCTCTTACAAAGCCCCACAGTTATGGAACAGCCTTCCAGTTAGTGTTCGGGGCTCAGACACAGTCTCAGTGTTTAAGTCTAGACTGAAAACATATTTGTTTAGTCGAGCCTTTTGTGAATAGCTGTTTCTTAGGTACAGGGGCAGGTCTGGAGGGTTCACAGGCATTGAGTGTTGTGGTGAACTGGGATGTTTGGATGCTGTCGCCCCCCCACTCTCACACGTTCACTCAGGTTTGTCGACGGTGCAGTGGCTGCTGCTTTATGTCCTAGGAGCCCTCATGTCTGTGTTAGCTTCTGGCTCTCCCTTTTAGTTATGCTGTCATAGCTAGTCTTGCTGGAGTCCCTGCTTTTACTCTGCATGTAAAGTACATTGTCCTTAACCATTATGGGATAAAAGCGTACCGAACAATCTCTCTCTCTCTCTCTCTCTCTCTCTCTCTCTCTCTCTCTCTCTCTCTCTCGAGCTACACATGCTACTCCTGAGATACCAGTGATCCTGACCCCTTTTACTCTCCAGACCTGCCTGATCCTTCCTGATGCCCTACTTCTGGTTGGAGTTTTCATCAGTTGGAGATCGCTCGCTGCTGCTGGGGCTGGCCCCACATGGACGGTCTGAAGATCAGTGGGATTGCTGGGGTTGGTGCTACGTGAGGCCATGGAAATGGCTTGGTGATCTCATAACAAACATTGGCACCCCACAGGGGTGTGTTCTCAGTCCCATCCTCTACACATTGTTCACACATGACTGTGTCGCCTCCCACAAGGACAGCATCATCGTGAAGTTCACCGACGACACCGCAGTGATAGGACGGATCACTGGCGGAGATGAAGCGGCCTACAGAAGGGAGGTGGCCAGTCTTGTGACATGGTGTGAGGACAACAACCTCACCCTCAACACGGACAAGACAAAGGAGATGATAGTGGACATGAAGAAAGAGAGGAGAATTCACCAGCCACTGTTTATCTGAGAGCTTGAAGTGGAGAGGGTGAGCAGCTTTAAATATTTGGGGGTACACATCAGCGAGGACCTCACCTGGACACTCAACACCACCCAGCTGGTTAAGAAAGCACAACAGCGGCTGTACTTCCTAAGGAGGCTGAGGAAGTTTGGCATGTCATCTAAGATCCGCAGCAACTTCAACAGCTGTGTTGTTGATAGCGTCTTGACCAGCTGCATCACTGTGTGGTATGGCAGCACTAAAGTGAGGGACCACAAATGTCTGCAGAAAGTGGTGAAGGCTACTGAGAAGATCATCAGGACTCCACTGCCCTCTTTGCAGACCATTTACCACCGCAGAGTCCACAGGAGAGCTGTCTCCATCCTTAAGGACCCAACCCACCGACAACACGGACTGTTCACACTCCTACCCTCAGGACGGAGGTACAGGAGTGTGAAATGCAGGACTTCCAGACTAAGGAACTCCTTCATCCCCTCAGCCATTAGACTTTTAAACGGGTAGCCAGTGGACACAGACTAGTTTCACATATCTCATAGAATAGGTGGACTGAACTGCTACAGCTCAATTTGCACATTGTTAAATGTGACAGCTGCTATTATTATTGTGTAGTTGCACTCAATCTGCTACAGGTTACTGTACTATAATGTTGTTTTGCACATGTCAATATTGCACACTCACACATACAGATGTACATAATCTATATCTCTACTGCAATTTTATTTTACAGTTTGCACTTGTCTTGGCATTCAATGTGGACAGCAAAGAAAGAATTTCATTGTACAGGGAAACTTGTTTTTCCTCACTGTGCACATGACAATAAACGCTTTGAACTTGATATGGGCAGTTGTACTGTGATGGCTTGGGACTGCGATTGCTGTGGTAGCTTTGTGGCTACGGATGCCAGGAGCAGTTTTCACTCAGGTCTCCATGGCTGATCGGTGTATTTCTTGTGACTAAAAAGTATGATGTGTTTTTCTTTAAGAAATAAAAAATGTAATTGTTTGCTGTTGTATAAGAGGAATAAAACACTTGGTGACAGTGAGAGTAATTCCATCATTAGATTATTTTATCACTTCACGGAATTATAAACTGTTTGGATTTACCTGTCGTCATCATCAAAAGTAGACGGGTGATCTGAAGTAGAGTCAGTCCTATTGGACTTCACAGACCCGGACCTGTACAGCGGTGTGATGTAGGAGAGAACAAAATGAAAGTTATCTGGAACTCAGATAATATCTATTCATTTCATTCTACATAAATAAACCTTTCTTAAACATCATCCAACATTTCACCATTTCACCATGTCCTGTAGCAATTTATTATACATGCCCAGTACGACATGAATAATTGACTCATAACATGCTGAGAAGCAGAAATGTAACACAGAATAATGTACATCAGACTGTAAATGCTCTTTTACAGATGATTTACCTTCTCTTTTCTTCAGATCCTTTAAAATTAACAGCTGACTCCAAAGAGCGTGAACTGGCTCTGGCCTCATTGCCTCCAGGCTGAGACCTGCACATCGTGGTGCTTTAGGGGGAAAAAGTGTGTACGTTAAACCAGGAACAGTTTGGGGAAAAAATACAATTTTAGTCCGAATGTAGTCAAGCAGCCAGAACATTTTTGGTGTCAGATATTTGCTTCAGTTTTGCACTGGAGCTACGAGGCTAATGTAGCTAACAAGTCTGTTTTAATTTTAATGTTATGGCTGATCAGTGTATATCTTGTGAATAAAAAGTACGATGTTTTTTTCTTTAATAAATTAAAAAAAGTAATTGTATGCTGTTGTATAAAAGGAATAAAACACTTGGTGACAGTGAGAGTAATTCCATCATTAGATTATTTTATCACTTCACAGGATTATAAACTGTTTGGATTTACCTGTTGTCATCATCAAAAGTAGGCGGGTAATCTGAAGTAGAGTCAGTCCTATTGGACTTCACAGACCCGGACCTGTAAAGCGATGTGGTGTAGGAGAGTGAAAGTTACCTGGACCTTTTATTCATTTCATTCTATATAAATAAAACTTTCTTAAACATCATCTAACATTTCACCATTTCACCTTGTCCTGTAGCAAATTATTATACATGCCCAGTACGACATGAATAAATGACTCATAACATGCTGAGAAGCAACAGTAACTCAGAATAATGTACATCAGACTGTAAATGCTCTTTTACAGATGATTTACCTTCTCTTTTCTTCAGATCCTTTAAAATTAACAGATGTATCCAAAGAGCGTGAACTGGCTCTGGCCTCATTGCCTCCAGGCTGAGACCTGCACATCGTGAGGCTTTAGGGGGAAAAAGTGTGTACGTTAAACCAGGAACAGTTTGGGGAAAAAACTGTGAGGTTTTTGTTGGTACCTCGAATAGCAAAGGCTACAGCTGGGGGTAGAGCTTTCTCTTACAAAGCCCCACAGTTATGGAACAGCCTTCCAGTTAGTGTTCGGGGCTCAGACACAGTCTCAGTGTTTAAGTCTAGACTGAAAATATATGTGTTTAGTCGAGCCTTTTGTGAATAGTGTTTTCTTAGGTACAGGGGCAGGTCTGGAGGGTTCACAGGCATAGAGTGTTGTGGTGAACTGGGATGTTTGGATGCTGTCGCCCCCCCACTCTCACGCGTTCACTCAGGTTTGTTGATGGTGGAGTGGCTGCTGCTTTATGTCCCAGGAGCCCTCATGTCTGTGTTAGCTTCTGGCTCTCCCTTTTAGTTATGCTGTCATAGCTAGTCTTGCCGGAGTTCCTGCTTGCACTCTGCACGCAAAGTACACTGAATCATTACGGGACAAACATTTACCAAACAATCTCTCCCTCTGTTGAGCTACCAATGATCCTGATCGCTTTTGCTCTCCGACCTGCATGATCCATCCTGATGCCCTACTTCTGGTTGGAGTTTTCATCAGTTGGAAATTGCTCGCTGCTGTTGGGGCTGGGCCCACATGGACGGCCTGAAGATCAGTGGGATTGCTGGGGATGGTGCCTCTTGAGGGCCACGAAGATGGCTTGGGGTTCTCATATGGGCAGTTGTACTGTGATTGTCTGGGTCTGCAATTGCTGTGGTGGCTTTGGGGCTGCAGATGCCATGAGCAGTTTTGCACTTAGGTCTCCATCAGCTGCTTTGTGACAATGTCCTTTGTTAAAAGTGCTATACAAACAAAATTGAATCTTTTTTTTGCTCCATGGTCCATTTCTAATGTTCACATGTCCATTGTAGGCACTTTTGGTGGTGGACATGGGTCAGCATGGTCACTCTGATCGGTCTGCAGCTACGCAGCTCCATATGCAGCAAGCTGCGATGCACTGTGTGTTCTGACTCCTTTCTATCAGAGCCAGAATGAACTTTTTCAGCAGTTTGTACAGTAGCTCTTCTGTAGGATCAGACCAGACAGGCTAGCCCTCGTTCCCCATGCACATCAATGAGCCTTTGGCGCCCATGACCCTGTCACCGATTCACCGGTCGTCCTTCCTTGGACCACTTTTGGTAGGTACTAACCACTGCATACCGGGAACATCCCACAACACCTGCTGTTTTGGAGATGCTCTGACCCAGTTGTCTAGACATCACAATTAGGCCCTAGTCAAAGTCTCTCAGATCCTTACACTTTCCCATTTTTCCTGCTTCCAACACATCAGCTTCAAGAACTGACTGTTCACTTGCTGCCTAATAATCCCACCCCTTTACAGCTGCCACTGTAACAAGGTAATCAACGTTATACACTTCACCTGTCAGTGGTTTTAACGTTATGGCTGATCGGTGTATATCTTGTGGATAAAAAGTATGATGTGATTTTCTTTAATAAATAAAATAATTGTAATTGGCAAATTTCTGTGGTATAAGAGGAATAAAACACTTGGGGACAGTAACAGTAATTCCATCATTAGATTATTTTATCACTTCACAGGATTATAAACTGTTCAGTTTTATCTGTCATCATTGTCCTGAGGTCCAGACAGTAACTCTGAAGTAGAGTCAGTCCTATTGGACTTCACAGACCCGGACCTGTACAGCGGTGTGGTGTAGGAGAGAACAAAGTGAAAGTTACCTGGAACTTAGCTAATTTCTATTCATTTCATTCTACTGAAATAATGTTTTCTTAAACATCATCCAGCCTTTCACCATTTCACCATTTCACCATGTCCCATAGCAAATTATTATACACGGCCAGTATGGACATGAATAAATGACTCATAACATGCTGAGAAGCAAAAATGTAACTCAGAATAATGTACATCAGACTGTAAATGCTCTTTTACAGATGATTTACCTTCCCTTTTCTTCAGATCCTTTAAAATTAACAGATGTATCCAAAGAGCGTGAACTGGCTCTGGCCTCATTGCCTCCAGGCTGAGACCTGCACATCGTGGTGCTTTAGGGGGGAAAAGTGTGTACGTTAAACCAGGAACAGTTTGGGGAAAAAATATAATTTTAGTCCGAATGTAGTCAAGCAGCCAGAACATTTTTGGTGTCAGATATTTGCTTCAGTTTTGCACTGGAGCTACGAGGCTAATGTAGCTAACAAGTAATGGAAGTCTGTTTCACCCAAAACTCTTTAGTGTAAATATGAGTCTCACACCACGTTCAGTTCTTCAGTGATGTCGTGCAGACACGCTGATGTGGGAGTTACTGCCATCTACTCTGTGCTGAATAAGTATTCACCCCTGGTAACGTGAAACCCCTAAATTGGCATCGGATGTCACATGATTAGATGAATGGACTCAGTCTGTGTGTAATTAACGTGTCACATGATCTCAATATAAATACACCTGTTCCTGGAAGAAACACACAGCATCACAAAGACCACGGAACGACTCAGTAGAAGTATCAGTCAGGGTTTGGTTATACAAAATATCCACAAATTTGAATATCCTGCAGAGCAACATTAAATCCCTTAATAAAAAATGTAAATAATACGACACAACTGTGACTCTGCCTGGAGGATAGCGTCCACCAAAAGTTAGTAAGCAGGTAAAGAGGCCCAGAGTAACTGTGAACATGATGCTACCACCACCATGCTCCACAGGGGGACAAAATGCTTTATCAAGATGTGTTTATGGAAAACATATTCTAGATGACTTCCATTGCTAGCTACATTAGCCTTGTAGCTCCAGCGATGCAAAATTCACACACAAAACACATCTCAGCTCATTATTTGATATAAAGAACAAATTGTACAATTCTGATACTTTATATGTGCCGTATCTGTGAATACTATAAGAGTAGCTCTGCAGGTGAAAGTGTCTCACCTCACATCAGCGTCTTCATCAGGCAACTCCATTTCTAGAAAATAAAAACATAAAATTAACTAAATTAATTAAAAAAAAATTTTTTTTAAATGTACATCCCTTTGTCATTTAGACCTGTACACACACTTCCACATTTAAAACACAAACTCTGCAGAAGATAACAAGTTAATTTTAATTAATTAAAACTAATTAACAAAAAAAGTTAAGGAAAGAAAATCGCAGAGTTTAGACTTTAATAACTATTAATAATTCATTCAAGATCTTCGAATCTGTGTGTTTTAGTAAAGCAGCATAGACATTGTGTGTGTGTGTGTGTGTGTGTATACATATATATATATATATATATATGGTTTTAATTTGATTGATATATTTTTCATATCCATTTGGAATTTATTCACAAATTTTCTGTAAACTGCTTTATATCGTATTATTATTAAAATGATTATATTATATTTATAATTACATTTAATAAAGTATAATTTATATTTTGTTACTGAGTTAAATGAGATTAAATAAATTTTTTTTGTATAATTAAATGAATTTATTTCGTACTTTTATGAGTTCGTTGGGCTTATTTATATCAATAATCTCCAAACAAAAATAATCATCTTAAGTTAAAAAACTTCACCATTTTAAACACTTTTATTAAAATTGTTATTATATAAATTTGATATTATTTATGGACTGTCTCTGACTAAATCTGATTAAATAAAAAAAATAGATCAGATAAATAATGTCAACTTTAATTATATTAAATATATATATTAATAAACTTTTTAAAAATATAATTTTAATAAAATTGTGTTAAGGGAGTAGAAAAGTATTATTGTATATTATGGTACAAGTTATTTAAATGTGCATAATATTTAAAGCGTTTGATTTTGTTAGTGAAATAAATCTGTGCTGAGGAGATCTGTGGATATTTTTTGGTTTAGAGGTGTACTTGGCTGCAGAAAGTTTCAGACTCTCTCTCTCTCTCTCTCTCTCTCTCTCTCTCTTATATACTCAATAAAAGTATGCTACAGTTTTTAAGGTGAGTTTTATTTCTTTGCTCTAAAATAGAGAAAAATTCACAATCCAGATTCCTAAAAGTGAAGAGAATGATTTCTTCACACTCTTTAATCGGATTGGTCTTTAAATCTTACAGTATTAAGATCAGAAATCATTCTTCGTACCCGTGACTCTCGCTCGTCGTTTATACGCACTCTCTTTAAAATAAGGTGAAAGGTGCTGGAGGAGTTAAACCCTCTAAAGCCTGTAGATGTGAATTAGAGATAATGAGGTAATGAGTATTTTGTAAAGTTTGTGACTTGATGATTAGCAGTTTCAGGAGGCGACACCTCAGATCGAACCCTCAGATCAGAAATTAAACCTCTCTTACGTCATTAATAAAATATAATACATCAATCTTACCGTGTTTCAGTAGCTCTCAGGTGGAGGTGTATATTAGTTCGGTGGCTTTTGCTTTTGTTTGCGTGACAAGCGAGGAGCAGGAGGAGGAGTGTGTTTAATACTTTTCCTGTTTTGGTGGAATGCGGCTCTGCAGGATTTACTGTCTCGCTCCAGATTCCAAGCTTCACATACAGTGTCATATATTCACAATAAACTGTAAACATTTGCTCTGAAATTTCTCAACCCGTTAGAATGTTATGAATGTTATTATAAAGATATTGTAGCTAAAGATCTATAAAGATCTATTTGATTAACTTCATTATTGCACCATAATCAGGCAGTAAATCAGTAATAATAATCACATAGTGTGTGTTTCTGTTACTGTAAAACACTAACAGCGTGGTGTGATGAAGCCGAGTTACTGTTATCACCCTGAAGCTGATTAGTTTCCCGTAACAGCAAGAAAATAAAGTGTTTTATTCCTCTTACACCACAGCAATCTGTCAACAATTAAATTTTTTATTTATTAACAAACAGCGCATTATACATTTTATCCATTCAG
>CM040982.1:28431585-28438084 GCA_022985145.1 Pangasius djambal | reverse complement strand
TCCATCTATTTGTCTTTTCTCTCGTTTCTCACCCTCGAGGCTAAATACCATGGCAAATAAATGAAGGGAGATTTCCCATGATGCAGTAGGACTCTGATCTGGAGTGTGTATAAAGGGAAAGGCCAGTGCACTAGCTCGTGTTGCACTAAAGGGCTGTCACTGGGGGACGTTAGCTAAACATGAAGAGCTAGACAGCTAGCTAGATTTACACCGAGAGACCATTTTTGGAGTAGCTTAGAATAACTTGCTAACATCACCAACATTAACATCACCAACAGACCCGTTCCATCAGCATCGTCCTTCGAGAGACCTTCTGAAAGACTGACGTCAAAATATTTAGCCCTGGGTAGAGCAGTAAATTGTCCACTTGTGAGTGAATACTGATGCACATTTAGCAGCTGATGATTCACAAATCTGTCCCACTGAGACTCAGTGAGAATTTCCCTCCTATAACGGAGAAGCCGTTGTCATGGCGACGCCTGACTTTCCCACCTGAGTAGGTTGTCACACCTGTGACGAGTGTGAGATGTAGACTCTCGCTTCACAGAGGGAGCAGCTGCTGTACCGTCTGTCACAGAAACGTCTCATATCACATCACGTCTTGATCTTTTACCATAAACTGAGATTGTAGCACAATAATGTATCTCGAATAAAACTGCTGAAGCTGTTTAAAACCCAAAGATCCTCCCTACACGCTCCTGAAGTGTCCACTACACCCATGTTGTGAATGTACATCGATTATACCATGTGTATGGAAAATACTCGCTTCTGATTGGCTGAGCCTCTTAACACAGAGCTACAGAAAAAACCTTCAGCACATAAGCATACAATGTAACCATGGCAACAATTATAAATAATGTTTTAGACTCACCCAATATTCACACTTTCTCACTGCAAGGAAATAAATAAAAACTAAAGGAATTACTGTAACCATAGCAACCATATTTAATGGTAGGTATATAATTGATATGACTGGGCGGAGTTACGTGTATGATTTATTTTCTCATTTAAGTACAATAAGTGATGTGTTTTTCTGCATTTATACTGCAGTTGACTAGAGATAGTAACTCGTAATTCCCAAACTCCGACTAGGAAAAACCAATGAAAACACCCCCTGACCTTGAAAGTCCTCACAGCATCACAGCATCAGCAGTAAACACAGCAGCAGCACTTCTTAATTTAAATGAGTTATATACGGTATGTATACATACATATTGGCTTTAGATCGTTAACATACAGACGTGTTCACCTGTTCAATCTATAGCATTGTCTCTACAGCTCACTGTTCTGAGGTAAATATCCGGCACTCAGCACGTTAGCTCGTTGCTAACAAAAGACGAACACAGAGGCGTCTGTGTTTTTTTCCTCACTTTGCAGCTCGAACGCTCGGAGGTCGAAAATGACAGAACTCCGTCTTCCTGCTTCAGTGGCACTTCGAATTCAGCGTTAGCATTTAGAAGAGAAATGCGAGTGGAACAATTCTGAGAGTGTGTGTACATGACAGGAAATCTCTGAGCCGGTCTGGCACATACAGTTGTGGGCGGAGCTTGTGCTTCTGTGACATAACCTTACTAACATGTATGGAAATGCAGATGCTTGACACGTGTGTCCGGTGAAGAAGAGCTGAAGAGCGTTTAGAAATAAGCGCTCTCTCTCTCTCTCTCTCTCTCTCTCTGGCTGATACGAATACTATGCGAATAAAGGAATGTTTTGCTCTGACTTGGTTTCTGATGCTTGGTGAGAAATCCACAACAGTCTTAGCGTCTCTGCGTGGGCCACAAACTCCATCACATCTGTGAACACCAACTGTGAGTTTCTGCATTCACCTGAAATCGAAAAGCGCACTGAGGGGAAAACTGCGACGGAAAGTTTACGCCTCCAGCAAACGGATACGCGAGAAGAGAGTCGAGGAAGGAAATTACTTTCCTAGAAGCAAAAAAGGAATTTTTTATTCTTCCTCTGCTATTGAGTGTCTTCGAGAAAACGACAGACGCAGGATGGCAGGTGTAAATAAGAGGGAATTGTCTGTGCCAGTGAAAGAAATGTATGAAAAATTGAAAGATAAGAAATTTGTCGGGTTAAATTATGGAATAAATGCGCCAATGGTTTATTTGGTAAGAATGATCATTTAGACCTTAGAACCTTGAAAGAATGTGAACAGATGAAAGAAAGACGGACAAAGGGTCCATTTAAGGAAAAATGTTTAAAGGTGAACTCGGATATTTTTTCCTTAAGCGGCAGAAACAAGAATTTAACAGGTGTATAAAAGGTTGTAACTAATACAGGGAAAAACAGGAGAATGGAAAATGGATGTGTTTCATGATTTGGCATCTGTGCGAATAAAGGAATGTTTTGCTCTGATCTGGTTTCCAACTTTCATTTTTGGGGGAAAATCCACAACATGTGTGAAGAAGATAAAATGATATAGCGTTTTTGATAGATTCGCTATGAACAACACTTTCTGTGATCAAGCTCCGCCCCTGATTCGTTCTCACATCTCTACCGGCCAATCACAGAGGAGGTGGGCGGGCATTTCGAATGCTTTGGTTTTAGAGAGTGACATTTCCAGCTTTCAGGGTTTAGGCTCTTATTTTTCTGCACAGGTTTAGCGCTCATGTTATATTATTTTCCTGCCGATTTGGTCACCAATTAGCAATAGTGAAGGCTAGCACGTGCTTCCTTCGAGATACGTTATTTTTATTTTTTTAACTTATCATTTTTCTTCAAGGTGTTTTTCTTACACACCATCCATGTGACCTTCACCTGCAAATAATCGTTGGCTAACTTCCCAGCGTTTGTTAGCTATCTTATTATGGACACCGAGGAGATTTCCGCAGTCTGGTTCAGCGCTGTAGGTTTCCTCAGGAGGCGCTGTACTTGCTAAGGGTCAGTGTGACACAGATAAGGTCTTACACACTAATAGCATGTACGTTACTCATGGATAGAGCTGCAGTATCTGTGTGTGGGTGGAATGCCAACAAAATCAGACAAGCCCCGACACAGACCGCTTCCTGATTAATGCCACAATAAACCAGTGTTTTATTCAGAGCTCGATCGGACTGCTTGTGTTCTTTTCCTGGGACCCGAGTGGGGAAAAATTCAACATTCCATCAATTCTGCTGTTTTACTAGCGTTGATTTAGAAGAACTCCTGGAGTGAAAGGATCACTTTCAGCTGGAGGTAAGACCATGTTCTAGTTTTCATGCACCTAAAAATACTGCATATGTGTGGAGTCAAAGTGACTGGAGTCAAAAAATAAATAAATAAGCAAAAAAGGCAAAAACGTCAGAAAACAGACACAAGCAAAGAGAAAGACAGTTAGAATTAGTGATCTGTAGTTTTCCCTTTTGAGACTGGAAATATCATCAGACTCAAAATAAAAATAATTACTAAACTCGGGGGTGTTTTTACTTCATAACCGACTTTCTCAGTGAAAATGATTTGGGCGGAGCTACATATAGGTGCACTTTGTTATGTCATGAAGTCACATAACATCCATGCTAAGAGCCAGCATGCTAAGCTAAAAGCTCACTAACTTAGCTGAAGTTGGTAATGTAGAATGTTATATATTTTAGATAACTGGTTAGCTGAGATCGTAGGAGAACTTGGGGCCATTTGCCAGATTTGCATATTCATGCATATTTATAGATCCTGATATTTGAAAGCTTGTAGACGATCATCAAAACACACTAAACTGTCTCACTCTATCTGTCTATCTGCGTGTCTCTCTGTCTCTGTCTGTCTCTCTGTGCACCCCCACCCCCAAGTGTAATATAGCAGGGCATTGTGGGTAATTTAGGATATTCAGAGGCTTTATCAGGGCAGCCAAAATGATACACTCACACACACACACACACACACACACACACACACACACACACACTCAGTGCTATTGATCTGTGCTTTATGCTTTAACAGCAGTCTGGAGCCGCATCAGTCATAACGTCTGAACCGTTTTCCACAGAAGCATTTAAAAGGTTCTGTTCGTGTGTGTGTGTGTGTGTGTGTGTGTGTGTGTGTGTGATTAATGGAACAGCCATAATGAGCTCTAATTCGTTACATTTATCTACAGTCTCACTGCCACAGATTACAACAGCGTTCATGACTTATGACCTCGCTCTGTAACTCGGAGACGGGGAGAGAAAACGACAGATTACAGGGAAAAAAAAACCTGGTGCAAACATCGGGACGCTGTGTAACAGAAACATCCTGTCATAAATCCTGACCAGTTTAACATCAGATTTTTACAGAATGATATTACAGACATGAGACTGCACAATATATCGTATTTTAGCTGTTATCACAACACTGGTCTTCATGATACGATTCACAATGCCTGTAATCCGTGAAGGTTTTATTGTGTTCGTAGGAGTGTTTCACCCGAGCGCACGGACTCTAAACATAACGTAAAGGAATCCTAAACTTATTAATTATGATCTAAAATAAACTGTCATATCCGTTCCTGTACAATGAACTTTGGGTTACTAGTCATGACTAGCTGAAGATTTTGGAAAATTTTTCGCTAACCAGAAACCCAACAGCATCTGATCTTCTCCAGAACACAGCCTGCACTTCAGAAGTCCATCATAAACCTGTTAGTTATTCAACCAGCTAATGTAAATCTATTCATCTTCCTTAAGGCACCACTAGGGCTTTACTGAGGGAAGAGAGAGAGAGAGGGAAGGAAGGTAAGAAGAGCAGAGGGATAAAAAGAAAGTAAAGTAGAAAGGCAGGAAGTTTCACTCCCAGATCCTTATCAAATCACATCCGAAGTACTAGATCCCAATCCGAACTAGTCCAGACATGAGTACGTTCCAGATTCTACTAAATCAACTGTTACTTATTTGGCATTCTCATGAGAAAGACCAAGTTTTGCGGTTGTGTTTACGCTTGCGCTTCCAAGCATTTCTACTTTTCACTGATCCTGGTATTGACCTCAGCAAAAGCGGTTTCCATTTCCGTATCTCTGCCTAGCCTGCGTATATCCGTTTGCTTGTGTTATTCTGGTGTCACTCAGATGAGGATGGGTTCCTCTCAAGGTTTCTTCCTCATATCGTCTCAGGGAGTTTTTCCTCACCACCGTCACCTCTGGCTCACTCATTAGGGATAAACTGATCAATTTAAAAATGCTACATTTTTATATTTCTGTAAAGCTTCGCTAAGCGGTTTCTGAACAAGGCAAGCTATTCGGAGATCATGCGCATGAGCTGAGGTGACTTGGGTCTACTGTGGAGGAAGTTCTAAAAATGTTCAAACCCCGTAAGCACTTCCGTGTCTTCTAATCCATTCCACTCGACACAGCTAGCACTTCCAGAGAAATACGACAGCAAACCAGACAAGTGTAGAGGATTTTTACTGCAGTGGATTGCCTGAACTGCCCCAGTCCGAAGAACACTAACCATCTGCGTACCAAATTAAAGGAGTTACTGAAGACCATCCTCTTTGTGTCGTAGCCTTCTTAGATTCTGGCGCGGCTACAAACGTAATTTTTCTAACACACTAGCAGATCAGCTCAACATCCATGCTAATCCTCTCACAACTCTTCTCCCAATCCATGCCCTGGATGGCAGATTCATAGAGGAGAAGGTTTATTTCTCATATCACTTTCCCTTTAAACTGCATGGTGGGTGCTTTACACAGTGAAAATATTTCCCCATTCATCATCATCTCACTCTCTTCCCAAATAATTCTCACACTCGCCTGGTTACAGTTACATAACCCTAGCACTGATTGGAAAATTGGAAAAAAAGAGTAGTCCATGTGGTAGCTCTGATACGATAAACACGCCAGAGTGTACTCAGTACAGAAACGAGGAGGAGGAGGAGGAGAAGAAGAAGAAGGAGGAGGAGCATGATGATGTGTGGATTAAACGTGTGTGATTTGTGTAATAAATAAAAGGTTTTATTACCAGGCCTGGGCTTTTCTCCGGCTCATGCTCTGTCTCAGCCACTTCGAGTGCGGTGTCAGGTGATAGATGAGCTGCCTGCAGATTTTATCTGACGACTTCAGCATGTCCGAGTCCTAACGCACAATCACACAATCACACAATCCCACAAACACAAACACATAAACACAGTCCTGTAGTTGTGATGTTGCACCGATTTATTTATTAATGCCTGAATTACCTCTCCATACCAACAGGAGGCAGCAGGGTGTATTCAGTGTCAAAAGCAAACGAAAGATAAAAAACAAAAAGATAAAGATAAAGATAAAGATAAAGCTGCATCACAAATCACACCTCAGTGCTGTAGTATGTTAGTACACTATCCGGAGCAGTAGCATGCGGTGAAGCCAAGCTACCATCGCTCAGCCCGGTGTTTAAAGGCGCAGTCAGTGATTTTGGCGGAACTTTCTGGACTGACAGATCACCTGATTGTCCTAAATAGAAATTATGTGTAATTTCTCTTTTTTAGATATTATATTTACTAATGAGAATTTGGTGTAGTGTTTTAACCTTATGTCTCTTTCTCAGTCTGTCTTTCTATCTCTTTCTATCATT
>CM040982.1:28424085-28426585 GCA_022985145.1 Pangasius djambal | reverse complement strand
TCTATATAAACATATTTACAGTGTTTCAGGGTGAAAATATGGGACACATTATGAGAAACTGCACGTTGAAGAAATCATCAGGAGCCAGAACTGCTGATACACAATAATAATCACACATCACAATAATAATAATCACATAGTGTGTGTGTGTGTATATATATATATACAGTCAGATCCATAAATATTTGGCATTTGTAGTTATCACGGTATGGAGTTGAAATTAAATAATGAATATGAGCATAAAGTGCAGACTTTCAGCTTTAATTAGCGTACAGGGCCATATTATCTGCTCTCATTCAGCCAAATGCTTCAAAACTCATTGGACGAAGCTTCACAGTGCAGATGGACGATGACCTGAAGCAAAAACAGCCCCAGACGTTTTAAGTCAGAGATGTGAAATGTTCTGCAAAGGCCAAGTCAATCACCTGACCTAAATCCAACTGAGCTGAAGGTAAAACTGAAGAAGAAACGCCACGAGAACAAGCAGGAAGTGAAGAGAGCTGCAGTAAAGACCTGCCAGAACTTCAGCAGGGAAGAAACCCAGTGTCTGGTGATGTGTATGAGTTCCAGACTTCAGGCAGTCAGTGACCGCAAAGGATTTACAACCAAGTATTAAAATGACAATTTAATTTGATCCCTTAAAAAGAGGGGCTTATAACTCCTATATACTGGTAGACAGCTAAAATAACAATAACTTGGTTAGTGTCCAAATATTTATGGACCTGACTGTATATAATAACACATATTCATCACATGTAAGGGATAAAATCATAACTTCGTTTTCTGGCTCTTGATGATAGTTTATTGTCAGTGTACAAGACTGTAAACAAATGAGCAAATAAACAACCCAGACGCTCATAATTACACCTTTGACTGGCTTTAATTAAGGCCTGGACATAATTACAGCCCTAATAACAGATAGTTCACGTCGTCACGTCTCACACACTGAGCATTTACAGCTCCTCCGTTTGGAGTTCCTTTCACTCGGGGAAACTCAAAATTTGGAAATTAATTTAGTTTAAAACATTAAGACACTGAGACTGAACACTGAACACTCAACAATCAGGTAAGACATTAAAATGTGTTTGTAATTGTGTTATGATGATCAAAAAGAAATATAGTGACATTATTACTGTAATAACATTATTATTTATTTTTTGCACTGTGGTTGAACAGGACCATGGGGAAGAAGTGCCGCATTGCTTGTCTGGCGCTCATCATTGTGGCTGTTCTGATTGTTTGCCTCAGTCTGCTTTCACGGGTGAAACACAACAGTCACTGCTACTCCAAAGCCGCTGTAGCAGCCGACGCTGGGAAATGTTCTGAGATCGGCAGGTAGGACCTTCACTCACAATATGATAAACATTCCTGTTAGTCATTATTCCTGTTATTAGCAGCATATTATTTTCAGTACATCATCTACATTAAACCCAGTATAACCCAGTGAGGGTTTAGTTATTCACTGAGGGGCAGTTACTATTCCTGATTAGTTTTTGGGCTTAAAATTGTTTGTGTTTAAAGATGGTGGTCTAGACGTTAGTGAAAACGCCATTTCAGCAACCTCAGAGAGATGAACTACGCTCGGGTGATTTTAATAATCTGAATGTGGAGCTCAGAGACTTCACTTTAGCAGCTGCGTAACCCGACTCTGAATACCAGGAACTTTCCTCATGCAAATATTGATGTAACTTTTGGACTCTGAATACGACCCTCACCTCACGTAACTTCTGAATAAAGTCTGTAATGACGTCTGAGGTCTGAATATTAAATATTAAATCCTCACTACATGCATGTAACTCAACTCTGCCCTGATGGAATAGTGCAGGAAAATACTGTAATTGTATTTCTATTTTTTGTATTTTTACAGTATTCGTTGTTCGTTTGTTTGTAATAAAATGTGTTGTTGTCATACCAAGCTGCAAATCAAATCTCCCATGTACACAATAATAAAGAACTGAACTGAACTTAAATAAAAACAGTCTTAATTATTTATACTTGTTTAAGAACCTAAAAATTCCTATAGCAGATTTTTATGCTTTTTTTGGTGACATCATCCACGCAACTGTATTATAATGTTAAATGGACAGAATGTTAAAGTTAAATCGGAATAATGTTAAATCTGTCCGAAATTGAAAAAAAAAAACTTTGATAGCTTAGTTATAAGACCAATAAACATATGTTTTATCTGGATTTTTACAGTGATTAGTTTTACAGTGTTAGTTTCTGAAGGTGATTTTTTCAACTGTTTTAATGTTGTAAAGTCAGAGAAAGTGGAAATGCTGTTACTGAATCAGTAAAAAGATTCTGGAGAAAAATACATCAGTGCAGCTGGAAGTGTTGGCAACTTCACATGAAAAACAACACACAAACCTGAGCACGAATGAGTTAAAGCCACTGAGAACACAATGAGAATAACACACTGTAGTTTCAGCTCAGTGGAGGAGGTTAGTCTCGGAGACTGTAACAGTCACGTTGTTGTGGTGTGTTTTTGTCTCAGGGA
>CM040982.1:28362777-28383652 GCA_022985145.1 Pangasius djambal | reverse complement strand
TGTGTGTGTGTGTGTGTGTGTTGTGTGTTTCCTGTGGTGATGTACCTGTAACATTGCCGCACTTGGAGAGCAGATCTGCTTTAAAATCCTTTGGTGTGGTTTCCCTCGCGTTAATGATTTTCACTTTACCTAATAATAGAGTGGATTAGGTTAAAAAGAAGGGAATTTTAGCATAAAACATATTAATATTTTAGTATAGAATTACAGAGTATTAACAGAACAATACAGAGTAACCGATTTATAAAAAAGAACACTTTTAAACCAATGTAGATGGAAAACATACTGAATCAATCAGAAAACTCAATATACATCTGATTACTGGCATTTGTGTGTTTTTACTGCCTCTTTAGCGGCCCCTTGTGGTGTGTTTTAGTTTACGCTTTGTCCCATCTGTGTTGCCGTAGTTCAGTGCTGTTCAGTTTGTAATGTTTAAAGTGTTTCTAAACCTGTAACAGATGTATAATTACACCTCCACAGCAGCAGGGGACTCCAAACATTACAAACTGCTCCTTTAATCTATCCAGCACCTTCACACTGGAATTCAACCGTAATAACCTGAGAAAGGGGTGAAATCCTGAGACCTTCGCCACAATAACTGATGAACAAACTGCCGTGTTACAGACAAACTTTTTTCGTTTTTTTCTTACCGCCCTTCTCCCTGATGGTGAATATAACTCCTCCACCAAGGCCCATACTCTGTGGATTCATTACTGATGTACATATTAAAGCAGCTATAGCGCCATCTACAGCCGAACCTCCAGAGCGCAGGATATCGCTGAGAGAAAAAAAAAGAAGAAAACAGAGAGAGATCCAGGATAAATGAAAACAAAAACAGAATATATAATGGTTTGAATCTTCAAAGGTAAAATAAAGATATGTGACACATTTCTCCATACTAACAAACTTTGTTGTTTGCTTATTTCTTTATATTGTCTAAACAAAATACCAAAATGACTCCAAACCAATACACAAACACACACACACACACACACACACACACACACACGTCTCAAAGCGAAATATTCACATCAAAACACTACGCAGACGTCATTTCCATAGACAGACATCATAGTGTGTGTCTTTGTGTTTGTGTCAGGAAACAATTACAGAGGCATGAGTGAGTCACAAATTTTTTATCGACGTAAGTGGCCACATAATGGACACCACACCGTCAGGGGAACAAAAGAAAGATCGAATGTGGCATGAAGATGGACAGACGCTCATTTGGGCAGACGAATAAACGCTAAATGATCCATTAACAAAAACAAAAAACCTGCACCGGATCCTTCATCTAATTTCACTAATGCACTGTAAGTTTCATTAGAGACTGGGTGTCACTTCCTCCATCATTCCCCACTGCACACTAGAACAGTTTACACCACAGCACTGTTAAGCTCTGGATTCTGAATTCTGATTGGTCAGAAGGTGTTGATTAATTTTCTAGAACAGCAGCTCTGACACTAGTGCAGCTGCAGATCACAGGTTTATATTAACGCGCTGGTTCTAATAAGTTATCGTTACTATAGCAACAGTTATCATTTTTATAGTTTTCTGTTTTCTTTAAGGTTTATGGAAGGAGTCTCCAGTGTCAGCGCTTCGCAACAGTCAGAGGTGAAGCTGTAACTTTAGGTTCTCTGACATCTTCAGGACAGAGGAGTTTTAGATGTTCTGCAACTACTAAAGCAAAGCGTGCAGAAGACCTGTGGAAGTCCTCCAAGAAACCGGAACAACCAAATCAGCTGATTTCTGTATAAAACCACACATTTTATTTTACTGAACTGATGCCAAATACTGTCTGACTTCAGTTCATTTTATTTACAATTCCCAAGACCTAAAAAAGTGTGAGTCTGGTCATGAATTGATCATGTGAGACAATCTCCAAATTAGAGTGAAAATATGTAAATGCATGTGACAAAGTGTGAACAGAGGTAAAAAACAACTGCAAACAGGAAGTGACCATGAACACACACACACACACACACACACACACTCACGGATATAAACGGCAAATTAAGGATGAGAGGAAGAGAACAAGACACAAACGGTCTCTAATGAAACTGACCAGTTAGGCTGTGCATTAGAGAGAAAGATGATTTTTCTTCTTCTGTGTCTCACACACATCAGCGTGTGTTTATCACAAACGATTCTCTGCTGAACAGATCATGAGTGCAAGGAATTTATTCTGTAATGTATTCTTACGGAAAATATTTTATTAAATGTCATCTCATTTTATGATCACGTATTGTTTTTTAAATTAAGTTTTTTAAAACCATTAAGGCGTCCATTAGATACAAACATCATACACCAATTAATAATTCATAACAAAGACACATAATAAAGACACACTTGTAGACATGTTTCTAGCCTCATGCATTAGGAGACGTGGTTTGTCAGTATCACTAAGAGCTTCGTAATGTGAATTTAAATGTGAACTACAGTGTGTTGCATAAGTATTCACCCCCTCTGAGATCCACAGCTCAGACGGGAAAAGCTGTTCACAGCACAAGCACAGCCTGGACGCTCCACAACTGCACATACGACTTAAAGAAAGAGTGCTTGACAAAAGGCAAACATGTGGAAGAGGGTTTCTCTGGTCTGAATGAAACCAAAACTGAACTTTCTGCAATACATTTGACAGAATCGCAACACTGCTTATTACACCATGCCCACTATGAAGCATGGTGGTGGTAGCATCGTGTTCAGCGTTACCCTTGGCTTCTTGTTTGTTTCTCTGAATAATCCCTTCTTTATTCTGCCTCTTTGTTGGATTTTTTCCCCCTTGGTCTACATGATGCTGTGTGTTTAGGTATAATCTCTAACAAACTCTGGGTTTTTCCAGGAACAGCTGTGTTCATATTGAGTTCATGGGACACTTTAATTGCAATCACAACACTTACATTTTTATTTGTAAATAATTTTGCAAACTATACTGATGTTTCCCCACTTCAATATTAAGAAATACACTTAATTAGGATTATGCAGTAGGTCATGTGTAGCTTCATGATATAAAATCCCAATTTCTGCTCATAAAAGTCCATTTCAGTTCCATGTCGAACGGTTAAGGGGGGGTGAATTCTTATGCAACACACTGTATATTATTGCCCACACTCAGGCTTTAGGCCACGCCCCCTACATGTGTCTGAAAGTGTGAAAGAAAGTAATTCAGCTAAACTGGAGACCATAAGCTTGCATTACTTGTTACACTGAACCTGTCACGGCTGACTTCAACTGAAAATGTGGACATTTAATATATGTTCAAAATAGCCGCGATAGAAATGGAGCATGAGGATCTGACTAGAAGTGAAATTCAGCAGAAGTGCTAAAAAACTTGGACAGGAGCCAAAGTTTTGCTCCATTGCTTTAATGTTCTAATAGTTTGTGATTCTTAAACACCAAACCCAGAAGAAGATGACGACCCTCCACACCAGCACAGTCACAGTGTGCTCTACAACATACCAGCTAGCTAGAATTAGCCATGAACTTATTTATTTATTTGGTTTGTGTTGAATGTTTTTCAGGCTTTTCCAGTTTAGATGTTTTCATGTCTGCCGTTGGTGGCGATCAGTGCAAAGCGGATTAAAACTGGAACGCCGGTGTTTATTTGCACCACGCTGAGCTTCACCTTCACCTTCACCTCTTCATCATCTCCTGTTTTGGAGGAAGCTCACCTGGCCTGACTGTTTCAGAGGATTAACCCAGAGCTAAATAAACACACCACCACTCTGCACTTTATACTAAACACCACAATGACATCACAACACTTCCTTCTGCACGTCTCACCAAAACTTTACCGCAGAAATGGAAACACGAAAACACGTATTCGACTGAGTTCCTTAAACATTCATGTCATGTGTGAACTTAACATCCAGTTTCATGACATGACCCTCGTGTAAAGACAGACTGCTTTTCATTATTTCCATTAATTTAATAGGATTTTTATGATTAATTATTAAATATAGAACTAAAGGGTTTAACTTTTCTGTTTCTGTTGTTTTATATAGTGATTTTATACATGCATACTATTAAAGTATGAAAGTATAAAATAAAGTATTTCAGAGCATGGATTTCCATTTTTAAATACATTGCACATGTTAATGAGGGTTAGAAATAAAAGCATTTAAAAAGATCATGGATGACATTTTTTGAAAACTTCACACACAGCTCTAACCTTCAATTTATACAGCAGGAAATGTATCAGTGTTATGAACTATATATTATATTTATTTAACTCGTGTGATTTGCTTGTGCTATTTCTGTCATCACACACACACACACACACACACACACACACACACACACATATCAGATAAAAGTTTGAACATCCTGGCTTGATGGGAATACGCCTAAGGGCTCAAACACAAATTCCTCCCCAAAAACGCACACACACACACACACACACACACACACTCACCGGCCGATCCTGGAGCATGTTTGCGAGTCTGAAGCCACAGCTGCTTTCCTGAACATCCCCCTCTGACACTCATTCCGCTCCGGGAACTTGGCCGTGCAGATGAGGATGAGGATGAGGATGAGCACGATGAAGATCCCAGCGAAACACACACCCGCTCGCAGGCGCTCCTTCCTCCTGCGGGGCATGCCTGCGATCTGACACACACTAACACACACAACACACTCCAAATACCCTGCTCAGAGGTCCACCCGGAGGGGGGGGCGGGAGGTACAAGCCAAGCCACGCCCCCTCGTCGCCTAAATATGCAAATAAGCAAGAACAGGTCTGTTTTTTTTTGTTTTTGTTTTTTGTTTGTCCTGTTTTACATATGATGTTAACAAACCACATCAAACTGTAACCACACACACACACACCTGTCTTCTGTTTCTCTCCATCCTTCCTCTCCTTTCCTCTCACACAACCTGCAGTACAGAATAAATACCTTCAGGGCTCCATTCACTGTTAGAGTGCTGGATTAACACTTTCCTTTTTCTTTTATTATTGTTTTTGCACGATTAAAAATATACACAAAAAGAAAAGTAGTAAGAATACAAATCCACAGTGCAGGGAGAGGCATAAACCCGTGAGGGCTTCTTTAAAGCCTCCACTTAAACAATGTTATAAACACCTGCAGAGTTTAATTACTCCTTACAGGACTGATTTAACACCTGCGCTGTTGACCATACACAGTACGACGTGCAGTGAAACGCTTTTTACAACTGATCCGGTGACATAAAAACAATGTCTGGTGACATTTACATAAAATAGAATTCACTAGCATGAAGTAGAAAAAGAAAAATATAAAACATACTGTAGTAGTACTATAGTAGATATAAAAGATAGATGGAAGGAACAGTATGGACTATACGAGAAATAAAGTGCAGATGTGTGCAGTAATGCTGTGCAACATCAGCCTGAGGTAGTTGCAGTGAAATAGCTAACATACTGTATATAATAAATATTTATTAATACTGGCATATTAACAGGAATGTAGTGATGTTGGTGTTGTGCAAAACAATCCAAGCTCTAGTCCTAGGTGTTGTCCTGGTTGAGGGCTCGAATGGCCTGTGGGAAGAAGCTCCTCCTCGTTCTCTCTGTATGGCCTTTAGGGAGCGGAAGCACATTCCTGACCACAACAGAGAGAAGAGTTCCTTGTTAGGGTGGCTGATGTTCTTCACTATCCTGGCCTTGGTCCAGCACTGCTTGCTGTAGATAGACTGCAGGTCAGGGAGCTCAGTGCGGATGGTTCGCTCAGCTGATCGCACCACCCTCTGGAGAGCCGCCTGTCCTGCTTGGTGCTGTTCCCAAACCAGGCTGTGATGCTTTCCGTCAAAATGCTCTCGATGGTGCAGGACTAGAAGCTCCTTGGCACATGAGAGGGCAGTTTAAAGTCTGTTAGGTGTCTAAGGTGGTAAAGACGCTGACAGGCCTTATTCACCGGGGTGTTAATGTGACAGGACCATGACAGGTCCTGCGTGATGTGAACACTGAGGTACTGGAAAGTGTCCACTCTCTCCACTGGGGCAGCGTTGATCTTACGGGGTGGTAGCTCCTCTCCTGCTTTGTGCTGAAGTCCAATAACAACTCCTTTTGTCTTGCTGACGTTCAGGAGGAGGTTGTTCTCCTGGCACCAGTTCTTAATTAATTCACTGTTAATTAATTCTTACAGTGTTTGATTGAATACAGAATTAACACCTAGATGTTTTTTAATTCATTTTTACAGCATTGGATTGGCATTTACAGTACAGAATTAACTCTGACAAGAATTACTTAATTCTTACAGTGTTAGATTAACACTTACAATACAGAATTAACACCTAGAGAGATTAATGAATTCTGACAGTGTGGGATTAACACTTACAGAATATACTGAACGCCTAAAGCGTTAAATTAATTCTTACAGTACTGGATTAACATTATTTGAATTAATTTAAGCCATGAGATTTTTAAGAATGGCTATAGGCTAGTGTTTCAAATTTGCATATTCATGTTTATTTATAACTTCTGGCATTTTTAATGAGGTTATATGCGTACAGACATTTCTAAGCCATTTTGAAGCGTCTTTCAAAATATTAAAATACTAGCTTGAATTACAGGTTTAAGTTGAACATGCACTTTTTATGGATATATCTATAATGTTGCTTTTTGTTGTAAATTGATTACAGACTAAGCCCCCAGAGATCTCTTTACCTACGTCTCAAGTGATGTACTTTGTTCACTTCAGTAAACAGATACGCTGGTAATACCTGGATGGTGAACTAAAACCACCGAGAAGTGAAACATGGACACCAGCAATTGCATTTTGTGCCAACGCTCCTAATGAGAATCTCAGTAAACCGCAAACCCGAAAGGGGAATAGAGCATTTAGGGCGGCCATTTTGAATTGTGTGTTTCTGACTACTTAACGACGTGAGGTAACTATATAGCGCTCTCATTTCCTTTTAGCGCAAAATGTTCGTGTTCGATTTGAGGCATTACTAAACCACGAACATCCTGGTACTTTACATAGTCTAGAGTGTAACAATATAGTGTATGATTTGAGACAGATTCTTTAACATATCCAAAAAACAAACTTTTCTACGTTAGTGACGTGTTGTGAGACGCTAGCGTCCTGAAATGTGACGTGTCATAGGACGTGGTCACGTGCTCAAAACCCGGAAATAGGTCCCTGTAGTAAATGTTAAGCTAAAAAACCATTAACTTTTATCCAATAACAACTAGTTAATCGTAGAAAAATAAAACGTAAATTCGTTTTTAACAGTTTTTACACATAGCTTTGTAGTTCAGCCCGTAAACGCAAACTGCAGTGTTAATAAAAATGGGAATGTGTGTTATTTATACGTATAAAAACTACAGCCGCCATTTTGATTTAGTTGTTTCCAGCTTGAACGCGCGCCTAGGCGTAAACACAAGTTTACAATATTTAATCTCCGTGTCGTGAAGAACTCCATGTTTTTTGTAGCAATTTTAAACATTTGTAAACCAACGTGGTGATATAATGTCAGCGAAGAAAAGACAAACACACTCCTTTTACTTCTGTTGCATGTTTTACTCCTCACGTCTCCCGGTGGAAAAGTCTCCTGTGCGCGCAGTGCATCATGGGATTTGTGGTTCTTGATCAGGGAGTCGCTCAGTCGCGGATGGTTTCGGTGTCTTCGCAAATGTCTGCGTGTTTCTGCTGCGGTTATGTGCGTTGTTTCTTCATCACGCAGGCTGCAGGGCGTTAAATTCTCGGATTATTAGTGAGAGCACGGCGGATGATCAGAGACAGAGTGTGTAAGGCGGATCTAGTGGTGAATAATCGGGGTTTGTGTTGCACTGCGGGGTTTATAATCCATGCAGCAGCACAGGGCAGGACAGGTGGGCTGACACATCCACTATTCACTCTCTATTACACTTCATATGCTGTACACTAACGTGTTATTACTGTATTAATACACTCTCACACAGCTGCTTTATTTTTATTTATTATCGATGCATTATTATTACTAATCATTGCTGATGATTGTGTGTGTGTGTGTGTATACACTCAGACTGCAGAGAATCTGAATCTGTGATCTCTCTCTCTCTCTTTCTGTCTCTCTCTCTCTGTCCATCAGCTGCCCTGTTAATGGAGGACAAACGACAGAGCTCTGTCCGTGCAGCAACTGACCCCGGTAATGATGGAGGGAGAAAGAGTGGGAGAGGGAGGAGGATGGAGTGAAAGTGGAAGAAAAAGATGGTTGGAGTGGTAGCGGGAGGAAGGGATGATGATGATGATGATGATGATGATGATGAAGGAGGGAGAAATTACAGGGAAAGGAAAGCGGAGAGGGAGAGAAAGTAGGGGAGAACAAGAGAATGGGAAGAGAGAATAATGAAGAGAGAGGGAAAAAGATGGGAATAATGAAGGGAAACAAGTAGAAAAAGGAAAGTGAGGAAAGATAGAGAGAGCTAGTGATTGAGAGAGAGGGAGGAAGAAAGAAGGGCAGGAGGAAGGGAAGGGACAATGTTGGATAGATGAGAGGACGAGTGAGAAAGAAAAGGTGAAGATAGAGAGTAGAGAAGGATGGAGAAAATGAGGGATAAAGGGAAAAGGTGAAGATAGAGAGTAGAAAAGGGGTGGAGAAAGAAGGAAAAGAGGAGAAGACGGGAATATGGGGAGTGATAGGATGAGAGAAAGAGGAAGCAAAATGGAAAAGGAGGGAATAATGATGGGAGAGAAAAGAAGAGGCTAAGATATAGAAGGATATAAGATAAGAAAGAAATAGGAGGAGAGGAAGACAGAAAATCAGAAAGAGGGAAAAAGTGAGAAAGAAGAGGCGAAGAAACAGAGGAAGAGAAAGAGAGGACAAAGAATGGAGAGAATTCAGGATAAAGGTCAAAGTGAGAGACAGAACGAGAGGGGCCAGAGAGGGAGAGAGGTAGAAAGAGGGATGATAGAAGAAAGAGGGGGAGAGGAAGAGAAGGAGGAAATAAGTAAGAAAGAAGAGGTGAAGATGGAACGGAGGTGAAAGGGGGAAAGGAGAATGGAGAGAATCTGGGATAAAGGGATAAAGAGAGATGGGAAGAAAGAGGTAGAGAAAGAAGGAGTATGGCAGAGAGAGAGTAAGGATGGAGAGAGAGGGAAGGATTAAAGAGGGAGAGAGGAGGAGAAGAAATGAAAAGGAAGGAAGAAGTGAGCAAAGATGAGAAGCATATGGAAAATTTGGGGTTGAAGAGAAGATAGGAGAGATAGACAAGGGTATGAGTGTGTGTGAGATGGGGGGAGAGAGGGAGAGAGAGAGAGAGAGAGAGAGAGAGAGAGTTTTTGAACATGACTCATGGTTTTACACAGTACATTGCGGAGGTGTGCACAACTGAATTTCAAATGCCTCTCCGCAGCTGCGTGTGTGTGGGTGTGTGTGTGTGTGTGTGAGGGAAAGAGAGAGAGAGACAGAAGGAAAAAAAAATTAAGTGTTCTGTATTAAAGGAGAAGTTCAGCCAAAAATGAAACGTCCACACTGTTGCTTGCATGTCACCGAAAATCTTTAGTGTAAATTTCTGCCTCAAACCATTTCCAGTCTAACACACACACACACACACACACACACACGTTCTTACATGGTAACATTTCTAAACTTTTGAACGAGTTTAAAATTAAAATCTCCAGAACTCACGGCATCTCTGCAGCGCTGCAGCTCTGTGCTTTGGCTCAGTTTAGAGCTCGTAAAAACTCTACACAGAAAACGCAGCAGCTCAGAACACACAGCATGTTTGATTCGCTTCCTGCAGTGAGTCGATTCAGAGTCGAATCACTTTCTCACTAGAGTTCACTCGGAAGTAGATCGAGACCACCTCGCTCAGATGCTCTCGGACCAGAGTGTGATCGCTGTGTTCTTCCTAAAGAGCAAACCAAGGTTCTGTTCAAACGGACCAAATACTGTGTGCAGCGGTTGCCGTGGTTTCGCCGGTAGAGTCTGGTTCCAGTGTATGAAAACGAACATATTCTGGGAATATTAGGACCTGCAGACTTAACATGATATTTGAAATGAACATGGATGTGCATGTGGAGCGCACGTTTGCTGTTCTGTACCCTCCTGCATATGCAAGAACTGGCCCCTGGGGGCCCGGGGGTGGTGGTTTTAAGGGCGTCTGGGGTAGTTGCTTGCACATGGTGCTTGGACCCCGCAGATCTGCTTGTGGTTGTAATTAGGGGCAAAGCACAAAGTGATTTTTGCTTTGACCAAGTGGATTTTGGGAGGTGTGTGTACGGAAAAGATTTTGGGTGACGCTGGCGACATTAACCTCCCATCTTGAGTATAAAACTAAAGATGCGGACTTCAAACGCTGTCTCAGCTCATCGATTACATTTGACGATGATGTGAAAGTTTTATTTTTATCCAGATTGTTCCTTTAACAGCGGAGTGTGTGGGTGGTGTAGGAACAGTACTGAGCTGTCAGAGGGGGGCAGGTGTGTGTGTGTGTGTGTGTGTGTGTGTGTGTGTGTTCTGTCACTCTAAAATGTGTCTTATTCCTCCTCCAGGTGCGCTGTGGTGAAATCCTGAAACGTCTGGACGCTCACACACACACACACACACACAGACACACACACTCACACACACACTTCTCCTGCTCCAGCATGAACACACAGCTCAGAAAATCAGAGAGAAGACTGGACGCTCTACCTGGCGTGTGTGATTGACACATCCCATTTTGAGAGGATCAGAGCGAGTGTGTGTGTGTGTGTGTGTGTGATGGATTGGATGCGGGATTGGTTGCAGGCCGTGCGGGAGTGTGAGGGCGGGGCTTTGGGCACGGTGCTCTGTTTAGCTCTGCTGTTTATATGGTACTGTTACCGTGTGGGCTGTGAACACGCCTCCTACACGCCCGAGTCTCGCTCCAGCCCGCCCGAACTCTCGTCAGCAAAACTCCGCCCTGCACTGGGAGGAGTCAGAACAGGAGGCGGGGCCAGTGAGGAGGAGCTGAACGGCTTTGCGTACTGTCAATCACCCGAATGTTTCCGGTGCTCGCGGCCTGGCGACGGATTTAACCAACGACTTTACCACAATCTACAGGACTACGCTAAACGCTACACATGGGCAGGTCAGTGTGTGTGTGTGTGTGTGTGTGTGTGTGTGTGAATATATATATTTACAAATATATAACAAATATATCGTGAATATAAAATGTTATTTTAACTATTTTTACTTCTATAACTTTGTGTATATAAGTATAACGTGTGTGTATATAATCTCTATATTACATGATACACTATTTTATTTATTGTTTATAATTGAATGTATATTATACAGGCTAAATACTAGCTTTTTATTTTAGCTTTTTATATATAACTATGTATCAAGTAATTTATAATTATGATTTTTATTATTATTATGATTTGTTGGCGTACAGGTATGGGGCGTGTGCATAAAGGTGTGCGTGAACAGGACCGGTATCGTCTGTGTAATCGTCCGTCCATCCAGAAGGCGGAGGTGTTTTTCCTGCCTGATCTGCCGTCAGCTCCGTTTTTCTCTCGTGATGCGCAGAAGCACGACGTGGAGCTGTTGGAGAGAAGTTTCCCCGCACTGCTGGCTGAGTTCGAGAGCGTGTACCGCGCGCCGCCGCCCCTCGCGCCCGGCTGGAAGGCTAACAGCACGCCGCGGGGACACTGGTGGACCTTCTACCTGGTGAACCAGGGCACGACGCTGGCGCTGAACGCTCGCCGCTGCCCGCGCACGTGGAGGGTCCTGGGACAACTGCGCACCTTCATCGCCAACAACGTGTTCGGAAACGCCTGCTTCTCTGTCCTCAGCCCCGGAGCCACCATCACCGAGCACTACGGACCCACCAACGTCCGCCTGCGCTGTCACCTGGGTGAGACTCACACTGTGTGTGTGTGTGTGTGTGTGTGTGTGTGTGTGTGTGTGTGTGTGTGTGTGTGTGTGTGAAAGAGCGGACAGAGAGAAAGTGTGTTAGTAGATCAGCCGTAGTTTGGATTGTGATTTTTTTTTTAATGTGCTCAAAGCCGTGTGTGTGTGTGTGTGTGTGTGTGTGTGAGTGTGTGTGTGTGAGACGAAACTGAAAGTGTGTTACTGGTTCACTTGCACAGCCTGATTTTTGGGTAGATGATTTATTATATATACACACACTGAGTTACCATTTTACTGGACACCCTACATACAGACAAACACACACACACACACACACACACACACACACACACACACACACACAGCAAGAGATGGACTACAGATGGGTCAGTATTTGAAAAGGCCATTTTGTATGTTCAATTCATTTCAGTTTTATTTGTAGAGCGCTTTTAACAGTGGACATTGTCACAAAGCAGCTTTACAGAAATCTATAAACTCTGGATATAAATTTTACATGTATGAATTTATCCCTAATGAGTGAGTCAGAGGTGACGGTGGTGAGGAAAAACTCCCTGAGACTTCATGAGGAAGAAACCTTGAGAGGAACCAGACTCAGAAGGAACCCATCCTCACCTGGGTGACGCCGGATAGTGCGATTATAAATCATTCCCTCTATAACTGTGTGTTACACGGACAAATAGTGCAGTTGTGTAACCAGGAAATTCATCACAGTTTCACATGAAGTCTGTTTTGTTTATCAAATGTTCACTGATGGAGACTTGAGTGCAAAACTGTTTGTGGGAATCGCAGTCCTAAAGCTATCATAGCAACTGTAGTCCAAAGCCATCTTCATGGTTTCTAAGTGGCTCCATCCTCAGTCATCTCAGTGATCTTCAGGCTGTGAGTGTTGGAGGCCCTCAGCATCAGCGAGTGATATTCAGGTGATGAGAACTCTAACCAGAAGTAGAGCATCAGGATGGATCAGGCAGGTCCGGAGAGCAGAAGGAGTCAGGATCACTGGCTTCTCAGGAGTAGCATGTGTAGCTCGACAGAGAGAGACAGAGAGAGAGAGAGAGAGAGAGAGAGAAAGAGAGAGAGATCATTAGGTATGCTAATGTGGTTAAGAACAATTATATGCATGTATGTATTTTAACTGAAAATGAGTGTGTGTGTCAGGAGATAGATGTGTGTGTATGTAATAGTGTGAGTTGATGTGCAGATCTGTATGTGTAAAGTGTGTGTGTGTGTGTGTGTGTGTAGGGCTGAAGGTGCCCCCTCACTGTGAGCTGGTGGTAGGGGGGGAGCCGCAGTGCTGGTCTGAGGGAAACTGTCTGCTGTTTGACGACTCGTTCCTCCACACAGCCTTCCACGATGGTGAGAAACAAACAGACACCACGGACAACACTGTAGGTCTCAGGAGAACAGCTTACCCAGAATGCACTGTTAACTTCTGAGTCATGGTGGAAGGTCGAAGAGGTCACAGTACAGGAACACAGGGAGAGTGAGAAAGAGGGAAAAATGTAATCTGATTTTTTTATGCCTCCGCCACTGGGTATGTCTGAGATTCTCTTTAGCGTGATATCTCAGGCTAAAGATCAAAAAATCAGATGTTTGTAGGATTGAAATGGAATGATGATGGTAACCAGCAGATGAACTGAGTCGATTTTGGAATTGATCCAAAAAGGATCAAGGTCACAGAAAGGTCAAATGTAAATACATTTCAGGCCTTTAACAGTAAGCCTCGAGATCACACTGTCTTTGTGATTAAATGGAAAACAAAACCTGTCAGTCGTGTTGTGAAAATGTTGTAGTATCAGTGTAGTCCTGGTTCCTGTTTTGTTCTTTTAACTTCTGTGTGTGGGTGTGTGTGTGTGTGTGTGTGTGTGTGTGCGTGAGATCAGGTGCTCCAGAAGACGGACCCCGTGTCGTGTTCATGGTGGATTTGTGGCATCCGAACGTGGCGGCGGCCGAGAGACAGGCACTCGACTACATCTTCACTCCAGGACGCTGAGATGGAGCGAGAGATGGAGAGAGAGAGCGATGGATTTATGGAGAGAGAGACGGATATAACGAGGGATAGAGAGAGATAAAGATAGTTGAGTAATAACAGTGAAGTGAAGTGTATAACTTGCACATTTTACTGTACATAGGTGTTTCCTTACGAAGCGTCACAGTTCAGTCTCTCCTGAAATGAGAGAGACAGAGAGAGAGAGAGATAGTCAGTGATGGACAGAGATACAGACAGACAGAGAGAAGGAGAGAAAGAGTAAGAGGGATGAGTAACAGAGCAGTGAGACAGAACTGAAGCAAAAAAACCAAATTACACATTTTTATGTACATAGATTTTCACAAATCAGTCAGTATAGTAGAAATGAAGAAACAGAAACAGAGAAGAAGGAGAGAGGGATGGATGGATGGATAGATGGAAGGTGAACAACTTAATAATGCACATTTTTGTGCACATAAGGATTTCCTGATGAAGCGTCATAGAGAGAGAGAAACAGACAGAAAGAAAAATGAAGAGAGACAGTAGAGGAGAGACGATTAACAGAGCAGTGATTTTTATGTACAGATTTTTACCTTTCACTCTCTTGTCAGAAAACAGAAAGACAGAGAGAGAGAAAAAGGGACTAAATGATGGATAGATGAAAAGAGAGAGAGATGATAAAGAGAACTGAGGGAAATCGTTACATGTGCACCTTTTTCTGTACATAAGTGTTTTCTAGTGGTTCAGTATTTGCTCAAAGAAAACAAATTGAATGGAAGAAAGAAAAAGAGAAGAAAAGCAGGCACTAAAGTGTAAGTGTAAGCACATTTATTTTGTACATAAGTGTTTCCTGATAACATCTTATCCAGTCTGTTCATAAAGATAGAGGTGGATGGCCAGAGAGAGAGAGAGAGAGAGAGAGAGAGAGAGAGAGGGATGAAGAACAGGATCTATAAGATGATTGAAAGAAGAGGAGTGAATCAGGACACGATTTAGCACACGGTCACGTATGAAGCTCACGCTATAAAGAGAAGCCATTGATCACTCGCGCTCGTTTACTGCGTTTATTTTATCTTCAGCAAACGCTTTATCTTCATCAGGGTTGCTTTCGTTTAAATTAATAATAGGTGTACAACAGAGGCTCCGTCCAGACATACAGTATACAGATGTTTTGGAAAATGTATTTTATAAAAAGATTTCCCGTCCACACAAACAGCATTTTTTGAAAATCTCTTCGTCCACACGTAAATGCAAAAACGATTGAAAACGATCACATGATCACACCTGCGCATAAACTATATATAAATTAGGGAAGGAGAAATGCAGAAAAATGGGGAAATAAAAAAATACAATGACACATGTGAAGATTCATGTGTTCTCTCGGCTCTTAACCGAAATCTGCCCGGATTCAGAGCCGATCAGATTCTGCCTCCTTCACAGAAAGTGAAATTAAAATGCAAAGACGTTATCAGATAAGAAATTACAGAGCACTAAGTAAAAATCTGATCGTCAGCCGTGATAAACCGAGTCCTAGCACATTCATAACACGTGCAACAAACATGTGCAGGTTCACGCTGTGAAGTTTTTCAGAAACAAACGCTTTTCATGTCCATGTAAAAACAGTGAAAAAAATTTTAATTTCTCTGCTTTTCAAAAAGCTTGATTTCAGAGGCCCAAAATGCTGTTTTTGGGTGAACAGGAGATCAAAACACAGAGACAAACCTACTACTACTCTCTAAAATATCTGTATACATGTGAGCGGGGCTTAAATATATTAGAGAAGGCGAGGATAAATAAAAATAACTGTGGAACTGCGATTTAAAAAAGAAAATTCACCATGCACCAGGTAAATTGAAAATCAACTAATAGAAAGCACATTTTTATATACATGCATGCTGATGAAGCCTCACGGTTTAGTGTTTCAATAACGAAGAAAGGAAGACTTATAAAAGTGAGAAAAAAGAGAAATAGATTGCGATGTACTGCATGTGAATAGAAAGGGAGAGAGAGAAGGATGATGAGAGACGGTACTGAGGTGAATAATCCGACCTGCACATTTCTTTACACCGGTGTTTCCTGATGGTTCAGCATTTAATCAAAATAGAAAAAGAACTGAAGTAAGAGGAAAAGAGGCAGAAAGACAGAGTGATGGATGGATAGAGAGAGAGAGAGAGAGAGAAGGAGGGATGAATAACAGGCAGTAAAATAGAACTGAATTAAACGATCAGGCTGACGGATTTGGGTATTTTCTGTATATAAGCAGTCGAGAGATGAGCACTCGATTGCATCATTACTGCTGAAAGACAGAGAGAGAGAGAGACAGAGAGAGAGAGAGAGAGAGAGAGAGAGAGAGACAGAGAGAGAGAGAGAGAGAGATCTGAGGTGAACAATGTTTCTTGCACATTTTCTGTACATAAATGTTTACAGATCAGATCCAGTCTAATTGTTTATTAAAGGTACAGGCCAGGGTGTACAAACTTATGAAATTCTGAACGTATAGCACTTTTCAGGTCGGAAGCGTCACGTCTAAAGTCCTACTTTATTGGAAAGTGTACATATACATAAATATAAATATATACTGTGTTTTCTCTGAGCGTCAGAAGGACAGTAAACAACCGCACAGTGACGCAGACGCTAACGACATCTTTACGACCTGCTTATTCAGTGTTTATACAGAGCCGGATGTAGCGTAAAGACTGTGTTATAATACTGTTTTTAACACACGCTCCTCGTCCACTTCCCTTTGGCTCCGTCCCAAATTGCACACTATATTCTCACACACTTGATTATTTACTAGAACAGAACTAAGAATTGTTCGCAATTAGCACACAAGCTAGTTAGTATGCTAGTTGTTCAGCTAGCTAGTCAATAAACTGATGTAACTATGTACAAACTATGTACTATGCCACTTTAAAAACATTTCTAAATAACATTGTACAAGTTAGCAAAGTAGTTAGTTGCCACGCTAGCAACCTAGCGAGGTATTTCTGAGGAAATCGGTTCAGCTACGTTTCCTGATGTGTAATAAATGTGGTGTGGGCTTTCGAGTCAGCAGGAGAAGTGGACAAACGGTATTGAAACACAGGAGCAGATTGTATAAAAATAAATAAATAAATAAATTTCATGAGGTAAAGCACTAGCAGCAGGTCGTTTATCAACACCAAAGCCTGCTTTTCAACTTTCTCTTTAGTATTCCGATCAATTTTAGCATCAGTTTGACGCTAAAAGCGCTTTGTATTTCTAGCTGCGTTCAGATAGAACTTGTGAATCTGTGTTTTCAATGTGGCAAGATGATGTTGAGAACAAACAGTATGTTACCGGATACCGCGTATAAGCTAGCTAACGACTGAGGCTAGGGATTTAGCTAGCTAAAAAGTAGACAGTGACAGTTGGAACATCAACATTTACCTCAGATGTTGTTGGTAAAATGTTAGAAAAAGACACTGGAAGGCTACAATTACACTGTAATTACACTTAGCATTAACTGCTAACAGGACTAATGTGAGCCGCCATTTAAAAAAAAAAAAAAAAAAAAAAACAGCAGCGCTCTGCTACGGTAAATTTTGTCTTCAGAAGGTGTGAATACTACACCTTGTGAATCTTGTCGTGAACACGGTGACACACGGCTGTATTTGAACGCAGCGTCTTGTACAGAAGCACACTTTGAAGTTTACAGTATAGATATAAAGAAACGCAGAACTTTCAGCTCATTCAGGCGCTTCAGTGGTTGACCGCTTCGTTCGTTCTGTGCTACTCGTACATTCCTTTTGTAAGCCGATGGGGACACGCCGTATCGTAATCGGTGGCTTTTTTCTAGCGTCGTGTGACTTTCGCAGTCGAGCGTTTGACGGGTTTTATGCTGACGTTCTGACTTACTGTGTTTCCTAGATGTGATTTTTGCTACGGCTGAGCGATGATGTGTGTTTAATAAAGAGCCGGTTGTACAACTTTCTGTGTGTGTGTGTGTGTGTGTGTGTGTGTGTGTGTGTGTGTGTGTGTGCTGATTTTTTTTATTCGATAAACCTGTGACTGTACACACTTTAGACATCATGACGGTGAAACTTTAAGCCGAAATGTCTCTGATGCCCTCTAGTGGCGGACAGCGGTACACTTTTTATAACCCACATTCCACTATTCTTTTATTTCACTCTTCTGTTGTTCAGCTTTTAAGTGTTCAGGGTTGAGGCACGTAGATAAAACATCCTGTTATAAATCAGCAAGGCTTTGGGGGAAAAGTGTAAAATTGGTATGACAAATGTCTCATAACTATGATGTTATCTGAGGAGAAAACACTACAATTTGTAGCTCTGTTTTAGCTGCTAATGCCTCATCCACCAGAAACCAGACAGCTGTTCTGAGAGCAGTTCGATCTTGCAGATAGAAGGGAATTCATTGGTTCAAACAGCTGGTGGGTGGAGCTTCTTTTTTCCTCCCCTAGCTAGTTACTGTCCTTGGAATGCACTTTGCTAGTAAAATCTAGTGACACTTCCTTGATGCTAGCATGTTGGTGCATTTTCTAGTTTCAGCTGCACAGCTACAAAAGGCATATAAACCAAACATTCTTTTATGAGAGTTTACTAGCGTTAAGTGGCGATCACACTAGACTTTTCAGTTCTGTTGACTTCCATACATACGCATGCGAATGCTGGAGACCGGAAACGCGAACTGAGTGCGAAGAAGTTTCACATTTCGTCGTTCCAAAGTTCAAGTTTGGTGAACTCTGACCTGCGAATTCATGTCACACATAGATATGTGACCAATAGAAGCTCGACATGTCACGGCGTGACTTCTTCAGAAAATCCAAGATGGAAGAAGCACTGATTATAGCGGTGTTGCACCATCCCGTTTTATACAACACAGCTTTATAAGAATATAAAATCAACATCAAATGAGAAGCACGTCAGAATCCGCGATGTGTGGATAAAAACCCAACGCCTTGGCGTGTGACATCATATCCGGTTGCGGCCCACATTCACAGCGGTTTCCCAAGAAATTTCGCATGCTGAAAGTCTAGTGTGACCGACCCTTTAGCTTGTTAGCTGGTCAGAAAGATAACTAGCTACTCAGTGTTGGCTAGAAACTTGATATTTGCAGAAAACTGCTCAGAAAGTTACCTAAAGCTCCGGTTACTGTCTACGCATGTTCTCCGTATGGGGTTCTTCTGGGTTCCTCCGGGTTCTCCAGTTTCCTCCTACTTCTAAAAACATGCTCAGTGAGTTTATATTCTCCTCAAGGTGTGTGTGTGTGTGTGTGTGTGTGTGTGAGTGAGGGAGGCCATGTTGTGTACTGCCCTGCTGAAAAAAATCTCTATAAACCATTCGAGATTTTTACGAGATCCTAATGAGTTTTAATGTGTTTCTGATGGTCTTTGATGGTAGTTCAATGGAATATGTGATCCCTAATGATGCCTGATGGCTTTTCTAATTATATCCCCTGAAAGACGCATTTTGCAAGTGTTCAGTTTTTTGGGATACATAACGCACTGACAATGTTTTTCCCTCCGTCACGCTGCATTTACTTTATAGTTTATGCACAAGCGTAAGGTGCCATCAGTCTTCTTAACATGTCATAGTTCAGCATTTCTGACACTGGCTTCATTAAAATATAAGATCATTGGAGGATGATCACTGATCATTGGTGCAGGAGTGTGTGTGTGTGTGTGTGTGTGTGTGTGTGTGTGTGTGTGTGTGTGTGTGAGAGAGAGAGAGAGAGAGAGAGATTATCCTATACTGAAACACAGTACTGCAGTAACTTCAGAGTTGAAAACACCAGCAGCAGAATTTGTACTGGCAGCGAAATCGGTTCCTAAAATAAAACTTATTGCATAACACACACACACACACACACACACACACACACACACACGGACACCTACTCGGTATCACTTTGCATAAGCTACAGTGTTACACAATGTTAGAAACTACCCAAACTGCAGATGGTGTAAAATAAGGAAACATCACCTGAAGTGTGGACCCTGTGTGCACTCACCTGTCCCATCATGCACCACGAAAAGAGGGCGGGGCTTATAGCAGATAACAGACGCAACATGGCTCCATGATTAGAGACCTACATTACTACTGCTTTAAAGAAAATCACAATCACACATCCTGGAGAAATATATAAGATATACATTTAAAAAATGAAAGAAAAACAAATATGAATAAACAGTTTTAACTACATACACAATAATAGTATGAATGTTGTGTAAACACTTAATTTACGTTTAAAATATGAAAATAATGTACATTTAATAATTTCAGAATCTATAAAAATGTACATCACATTATTGTAAATTTTAAAATATAAATTACGTGTGTGTGTATATATATATATATATAATATTATTAAATTATACATTAAATACTGAGTTGTAAATTATTCATATAAAAACATCATTTAAAATACTATACTTTCATAATTTATGTAATAAAATAAATTTTAACTATTTAAACAAGAATATTTTGGAAATTATGTTTCAGCAATTTTAGAAATATAATCTATGCAATAAAAAAGACAATGCGCAGAAATCTGTTTTGGATTGACATATCTAGAGATTATAATTAGAGATATTAAAGGTGCAGATTATATATTTTTCTAGAATGTAGATGCTGCCCAGTTAGCTGTCGGGTTCTGCACTACATCTGCAGCAACACAAGAGGGAGCTAAAGAGCTATGATTTAATAATCAATACAAACCATCCTGATGGAAACAAAACTAAAACACTGGGAAAATGGTATGTAACTGTAACTTACAAACTCACACACACCTTCACACACACACACACACACCCTCACACACTCATACACACCCTCACACACATCCTCACACACAGACTCACACACACTCACACACATCCTCACACACACCCTCACACACACCCTCACAGACTCATACACACCCTCACACACTCATACACACACTCACACACACTCATACACACCCTCACACACACCCTCACAAACTCATACACACTCAAATACACACTCATATACACACTCACACACACCCTCACACACACACTCACACACTCCCTCATACACACCCTCACACACTCATACACACTCGCACACCCCCTCACACACTCATACACACTCATACACACACTCA
>CM040982.1:28313033-28324023 GCA_022985145.1 Pangasius djambal | reverse complement strand
GTGTGTGTGTGTGAGGGGAGTGTGTGTGTGTGAGGGGAGTGTGTTACTGTCTGAATGACTGACGTTCGGATGGATATACGACCCCCTGAGTGGTGTGTGTGTGTGTGCGCACGTGTGTGTGTGTGTGCGCACGTGTGTGTGTGTGTGTGCGCGTGTGTGCGCGCGTGTGTGTGCGCGAGAGCTCCATGTGTGTCTGATGTGTCTGAGTGTCCTCCCCGTCACACACACCTGTCTCTCACTCAGCAGCGTTTCGTTTGTGTCTAACGCAGGAGATTTGCTGAAACACAGAAAAACTTCGCTCCGTTCGAAATATCGCACAATTCTCTCTTTCTTCTTCTTTTCTTCCGCCAGGAAGTCGCTGATGATCATCGCAGACGATTTATCATAATATCGTACAACATCGTCACCGTGGACACGAGCTTCACTTACGGTTAAAATACTGAACAGATAAACACACAGGCGTTTTAACAAACCGAGTCACGAGACGGTTTTGTAAACGGAGATAAACGTCACAGAGTTTTCAGGATGGACAAATTAAATATTGACGCTAATCGTGATATAAAAATAGCAAACGGATTATGATTAATTGTTAGAATCAGTCTCTTGATAATTTTGAGATCAGATGTTGGCCACTGCGTTACGATCGGCTCACCGTCTGTAGTTTATTTCCCAAACAGCGATATTTTTAACGTTTCGCTCTTTTTTTGTTTTTTTTGGGGGGGGAAACATCTCATTGTTGTCTCATTAAAGCGTCCTTAAATCCTCGTTATGATTTCTCCGAGCTCTGAACAGGCCACGAAAAAAAAAAGTTTAATTCGTAAAGCGTGGACGGTATTTATTCAGTTCCTGAGTTAATTAAATCAGAAAATCGTGTTTTGGTTCGTTTGTTCCTCTCCTGTAGCAGTGAGCTGTTATAGTGAATTTCACAATATTTTATTAAATATGGGACCAAAAATAATCTTAACTTTTCTTTCTTTTGTTTTTTTTTTTTTAAAGGGAAAGTTCTGAATATTTACATACGTTCTAAAAATATATTCTGAAATATTTCCCTTCCATATGTGCAGTCCATGATAATACTACTAATAATAATAGGATATTGTGATATATTGTGTACCTGATGATCAGTGTGTGTTTAAAGTTCCAGCGTCTGAAAGATTATACACACGATTATAAATTCATATGGGAAAGAAAAATAAGCTTTTTTCTAAATAAACTTTTGTCATTTCGTAAATCACATGATTTCACACGTGCGAGCTGTTAAATCATTCTTTTTCCTGACTTTGTGTTGAATGTTTTTAAGCCTCACGTTACTGAACGAGGCGAAAATGGAGCCACTTTAAAGTGTTTTATTTGTATTTTTTCACGTTTGTAAAGAAACCCCGCTGATGTTTGGTTGCCATGGCGCCCGAGGAGAAGCCAAGTCACGTTTCGTCCATCAGAAAAGCCGGTTATGTTTGTGTTACTGACTTCTGTACAATGTGTTCAACTGGAAACATGCTTTATATACTTTCTTATTTTATTTTATTTTATTTTATTTTGCATTGATGATGATGATGATGATGATGAAGAAGCCTGTATCAGGACTGAACTGAAGATATCACAAAACTCCCCAAAATCCCAGCAGAGAAAACGAACCAACAGAAACCTACACTCCAGACCTCTTTATTAAAAATAAAATTGCTGGGATTATAGCTGACTGGTGCGTGAGACGTTTTCAGGGTCACGTGTTGTTGATTAGACGTGAGATTACGGACCGTTTGATGCCTTACAGTAGATCAGATTGTGAGCTGGATCTGGAAAAAAAAAAAAAAAAAAAAAGAAAAACACTAAACTGTTTCTGAGATTCTGTCAGACTGAAATGAAACTTTTTTTTTTCCTTCTGATTATAGTTTTGAAAAGATTGTATTATAGACGAGACAAATGTAGAAGTTCGTTTGTCATCAGTTTCCTTCTGTGTGAATTCTAGTTGTTTCTAAAAAAAAATGGAAGAAAATAAAACATTTCATTAAAAAGTGATTTTCTGTCATGATTTATGACTTGAGAGGAAATGATTATGATGTGATTGATTTAAGCTGCTTTTATTTATCATTTTTTTCCGGTTTAGAATTTCCATAATAAACTCCATCACTCCATCCATCCATCCGTCTGTGTGTAATGAATGTGTGAGTTTCTGCCCGATTATTACATACATTAAGAGCATTTAAAAGCTAATATGTGTTTTTATGTTTTTCTCTTACAAATATCATCAGTTATGTTTTATAATTTTTATATATAGTATTTTTTTTTTTTACACGTAAGTCAGTAATTAATTTAAACTCAGCTCTAAAATCTCTCCTTTAGGTGGCAGTAGCGGTTTCGGTTCGTCATTAATACAAAGGAGAAGAAGAAGAAATGTGTTTACATTTTACCGGAAGTTCTGCACAAACTGTTATTGAACTGAACCATGATTCGAATTCAGATTCGTTGTATTTAACCCGATTGTTTCTAGATTAGATGTGGAACGCGTTAAATACATCTATATGATAAAAATACGTAAAATTGCAAAAGTTATTCTTTATTTGTAGTCGATAAAGCCTAGTGTCGTCATTTCCGGGCAATCGAGCTCTGTTGGGGAAAAAAATCCATATTTAATTATAAATTACTAGAAATATCTTAAGAGAGAAATATAAAAATGGCTGAAACACCAAATGCCGCAAAATTTACTTCCGCGTTTGCGCGATGACGTTTACGCTAACGTAATGACGTCGAAATTCCGCGACACAGGCTTCAGTTCAGTTCAGTGAGAGCAATCAACAGAGGTGTATATGGATTAAAGTAGGTACTGGAACATGACTTGTAAAGTTTATTCATGTTAGTTAGTCGACTCTATTTTGTTTTTGTTTTTTAACGAAATTTAACGAGCTTTAAGAGAGAGCGCGCGCACGCGGAGGATGAATGATGAGTGCACGTGACAGCAGCAGCAGCAGCAGCGAGGATGAAAACACAGACAGGATTAAAGAGGCGGTGTGGAGTTTTGGAGCGGAAACACACAAGATGCCTGAAGGTACCGGGTGCCATTACTAATGCACAGCAGCCAGGACTAAATCACTGCAAACCACAACTGGTGGCGTTAGAGTCTGTGCTTTATGTTATGTAAGTGTGTGTGTGTGTGTGTGTGTGTGTGTGTGTGTGTGATGATGTGATCAGTGTGATGATGTGGTGTTTATTCCTGTACAGATGGAGAGAAACACACACACAGTAAGAGGTAAAGTGAAGACACTGCTGCTGCTGCTGGAGTTAAACCTTTTATTTAAATACATTTTAAACAAATGAATAAAGTTTCAATGTCGACAGACTGAAAGTGTCTGAGCACGAACACGACGGCAACCAGCTGAAAACCACACCAGAGTTCCGCTCTCACGTCGCCAAGAAGCTCGGAGCCATGCTGGACAGGTCACACACACACACACACACACACACACTCCCACTCACCAACACACACTCAGTCTCACACACACACACACTCCCTCTCTCACACACACATTCACTCACTCTCATTCATTCACACACACTCATTTATTCACTCACTCACACACTCACTGTCTCTCTCAGAAGGACATGCACACAGACACACATACCGTGTTTGATTAAATGTGTGTGTGTGTGTGTGTGTGCTGCAGTGTCATCTGTGAAGTCTCCAGAGAGACTCCTGACTGTAAACCTGCGCTGTGTGAAAACACACAGGATGAAGCTGATGATGGTGATTTAAAAACATTTTACATATAAATAAATTTTTATGAGATTTTTATCAGGCTGAATTTTGTTGAATATCATCTTTTAAAGGAACTGCGTTATTCTGTTAATCAGTTCAGTACAGGACGTGAGAGAATAAAGATGTGACATTCAGCAGCCTCTAAATATTCAATAAGCTTCACTAAAGGTCATTACAGTTACAGCGCTTTAGTGTGTAGTTTGTCATCCTTTATTTAGCAGAACTTCTTGACAGCGTTTGGGCCTGTAATCATTCAGTTTCTGTAACAGCTGTGATGGAAGTTTCAACAGTCTGCTCATTTCTGCTCATTTCTTCTCCACTGCATCCCATAGATGCTCTATAGGGTTCACTTCTATAGGGTTCAGGTCTATAGGGTTCACTTCTATAGGGTTCAGGTCTATAGGGTTCACTTCTATAGGGTTCAGGTCTGTAGGGTTCAGGTCTATAGGGTTCAGGTCTATAGGGTTCAGGTCTGTAGGGTTCACTTCTATAGGGTTCAGGTCTGTAGGGTTCAGGTCTATAGGGTTCAGGTCTGTAGGGTTCACTTCTATAGGGTTCAGGTCTGTAGGGTTCACTTCTATAGGGTTCAGGTCTGTAGGGTTCCGGTCTATAGGGTTCACTTCTATAGGGTTCAGGTCTGTAGGGTTCACTTCTATAGGGTTCACTTCTATAGGGTTCAGGTCTGTAGGGTTCCGGTCTATAGGGTTCAGGTCTGTAGGGTTCAGGTCTATAGGGTTCCGGTCTGTAGGGTATTGTGGTCTTCTTTGTGCGAACAGATGATGCTAAACCTTTTCTCAACACTTACTTCCCTTTTCTTAGCCGTTTCGTGTAATTACGTTTAACCGTCTGGCCTGAAGGTAATTTATAGCAGCTTTATGCAGTCAGTTACCTTCACTTTCACACCGGAGCCCTAGCAGCGTAACCACATGGTGTAGTTCATCACATTAACTACAGAGGAACAGCGACAACCAGAATAGGGTTAAGTGTCCAAGTACGTCTTGTATAATTCTGAAAAATGTGTCTAATATGTTTTGCTTAAAAAAGTGTGCTTGTGGTATATTTCTTTAAAATAAATGACACTTTTGTTTTACAGTGTACTTTAGTTCTACACTGTGTGTGTGTGTGTGTGTGTGTGTCTCTAAATGTACTCTGGTGATTAATCTTTTATTTCTTCGTTCCGGAGGTTTCCGACTTTTCTCCACATCACTTCCTGGTAACTGGAGGGAGGAGCCAAAGCAAGCCCCGCCCCCTAAACGCAGACCTGCACCCAGCTCCAGGTAACTAACACACACACACACACACACACACACAAATATTTACCGTGAGTGTTTCTCCTCAGATTTCCTCACTTAACTGTTGCTATAGCAACCATTGACAGTGACTCTTTCTCTCTCTCTCTCTCTCTCACACACACACAATATCGGTATCTCTGTCTCCCTTTCTTTGTCTCTCTGTTTCTTTTTCTCTCTCTCTGTCTCTTGTGCCGTCTTTCCCTCTCTCTTTTTCTGACTGTCTCTTTTTCTTTCTCTTTCTGTCTCATTCTCTCGCACTTTCCGTCTTGTCCTGGCTGTCTCTCTCTCTCTCTCTCTCTCTCTCTCAGTGACAGTGACAGTGAGATGGAGTCGAGGCTGAGGGAAGCGGCTGTATCCATATCAGATCTGCTTCCTTCCTCCTCCACAGAGAGACAACAAGAGGGCGAAAGGACAGACGCTGGAGCGAGGGATGAGGAGAGTGCTGAGCCAAAGAAAAAGAAGAAGAAGAAGAAGAAGAAAAGGGAGGCTGTGACAGAGAGAGAGGAAGACGAGTTGTTGGAGCAGGGAGACGGAGCTGTCAGTCAGGAACAGAGCAGAGAGAAAAACACGCTGAAGAAAAAGAAGAAGAAAAAGAAAGTGAACGAGGGAGTGAAGGAGTGAGAGAATGAAAGAGTGACTGGTTTCAGGTTGTGTTTAATATCTGTAGCAGTTCTTTATTGTTTAACTGCAGTTTGTTCTTGTTTCATGTTTTTTTTTTAATAAATAATGTTTTGTTATATAAAAGAAAACGGCACTGATTCCAGATTAATTTTTTTATTTTTACTTCTTTAAATCTCAGTTTTAAGTTGATTTATCCATGTGTATCGTCAGCGCTGTCAAAGTCTCACAAGCCTGACTTGTAGAACTCTCTCGAATCCGGTACGCTGCGTCACTCAATGTAGCAAAGTACCGCCTACTTTCGCATAATGAGGCAGTTGGACCAATCACAGAACTTTTCTCACAGCTCATCAGCAAACACGCAAACTTCTCGTTAATCACGAGTAACGTTTAAAGATGGGATTCTGTGAACGTTCTCCAGTCTTGCTCCAAAAAAAAAAACTCATTGTGTCACAGTGTTTCAGAGGTTTGTTTTCGTGCTGAAAACCGGCGAGCCAATCAGATTGCAGCCTTCAAGATTCTGAAGCTCGCGGCCAGAAAGGTGTACAATAGCTATCACACACTGAGAGTGATGCGAGTGCGAGTGGTGTTTGAGACTGATGCAATGATGCAGAAGGCGTGTTCACGTCCCGCATCCTTTCTTCACTTCTTTAGAGGTTTATGCCCCGTCATACGGAATTATTACTTTTCTCGCAACTTCTCTTATTCCTCATCCTTATCATTCTTTATTATTATTATTATTATTATTCATTATCTTCTCTTAATGCTTTTTGATCTTTAGATACAGTTGAGAATTTTTAAAATATTTCATTATAAAGTTTGAAAATTGTCCTGTGTGAATGCACAGATTGAACGACTTTCAGGTTGAATTCCAACTCCCCCGATGATGTCACACGGCGCCTCAGAGCCGACCAATCAGCAGCTCTTTAAATCCATCGCTCTTTACATTACTTCCTCCTTCTTTCCTTTTTTTTAATCTCTTTCTTATTCTGTAAATCTTCTGCTCCCTTACTTTCATTTTTCTTCATGTTTTTCCCTCGCACTCTTTTTTTTTGAAACTTTATTTCAGTCACATTTTCTCTCGCTCTTTCTTCTCTTTCTAACGTCGTGTGACAGGGCCTCAGGTTAGCTCAGTTAGCCGACTAGCAGGATCCTGTAAAAACACAGAAGCTGCTCGCAGTGAGCTGGTGTTGAGACACAGGTGCGGAAAAGTCTCAAAAACACGGCTAACAAAAAAGCGTTTATTTTTCGTATACAATTTTAATTCATTTTATACATCAAAATAATATTTACAGAGAAAATTAAAAGTGTTTAACAATAATTACTGTTGGATATGAAAGGGTTCAAGTCAAGGGCTGCCGATTTTCACAATCACTCGCTAACTCGATGACATCACCACACTATTTATGTGTTAGCTGGTTAGCTACTTAACGTCAGAGAGCTAATAAGCTAACTAACCTTATATGTTGTGGAATTGGAACCGATATTTTAAGCTAAGCAGCTTGCGAGATGAAAACAAACGATAGCGATGATGATGATGATCAAGTTCGTGATTGGCTGATCGATTTTAACATAAGCTCCGCCCACACTGCTCCGGATGCCTCTCCGACAAAATCAGGAAGTGTGTAAAATCAGGATTGTTCTGATCCACGTACGTATGTTTATTATTTTTTTGTGCATTTTAAAACTCTGTGTGTTCTCATCAGTGAAAGCACTTTCCATCTTCATCATCATCATCATCTTCATCATCATCATCCACAGAGATTCCTCAGAGAGACACAAAGGCAGCTTCGGTTAACGTTCGTCCACGTCAGTAAGGTCTTTACCTCTGAAATCGCCGTAAATATAAAAAAAGAGTTCCCCCCATTTATGAGGCGCTGATGGTACGTTCCACACTCCGCCGCTGCTGCTATTGAGCGGTAGAGACCATCTGTGCGGGGATGTAGGGGCCGATGTCTCCGGGTGAAGAGGTGAGCAGGTGGGAGGTGTGGGTCTCGCCGGACTGGGTTTGGGGATAAAGCTCCAGGCTGCTGGAGGACACTGAGGACCGGAGCACACGGGTTTCAGCTTTAATCATCACAGACTCGTGTTTATTACACACAAATCGTTTCAGATGTGCTTTAACGTATAGCGGAGAGATTATTATAGATTTGATATTAAACACATTTTGGGGGGAAAAAAATGGGCTTTTTGAGTAGTTAACAGTTTTAGCTTCTATAAAAAGGAACTTTTTTCTTGTTTTTCCCAGAGAACCATTTTATGGTGCTGTATTTAACACTTTTTTCTAAAAGTGAATGGATTGATTTTGCATTAATGATACTGATTTATTTTGATTATTAATTTATGCTTTTGAATATTTTCAGTAGGTGAAAATTTTTTATACAATTATTTCATATCAAATGCTATCAAAGGAACTTCACTTCGTGTGCTTAACTCTGCAATACGTCCGTGCATAAATTATTATTTTTTAAAAATCAGCTTCTTTAGATGGCTTTTAATCTTAAAACTACAACTTTTTTTTTTTTTTTAAATAAATATATATATATATATATATATATATTGGAAAGTAAATGCAGGAATACCATGAGTAAAAAAAGACAAAAGATTATACCTGAAATGTGTATATATATATATATAAATATATATATATTCTAATGTGTTTATAAACAAAAATTGCTAGCATTAGGGTCCAAGATGATTAATGTTCATGACCAAAATTATAGAAAATATTATAATAATAATAATAATAATAAAAAAAAAAAAAAGAAACAGCAATATTGACATACAAAATTTAACCGGTTTAGGACGGTCACGTGATTCAGCTGATTTCTGAGGTTTAAAAAAAGTCTTTAGTAGTAATAATAATAATAATAATAATAATAATAATAATGATTAAATAAATGAACAAATGAATGTAAAGTGTCCACTGGGCATCTGACCTTTTTTTTTTTAAACTAATTTGGGATTTTGTGTAGAAAGTTTGTAAAGTGGTGTAGGAAACAGTCTATAAATCGGGGAGGAGGAAAATGATCTGTATTAATGATTCGTGTTTCTTTACTGTAAGTGATTTGGTGGTGATTTACGTCTTTCCTGAAAACAGCTTAAAGAGAGGAATAAACTGGAGGAAAGTATGAAAGGAAACACTTGAGTAATCGGTGTTGGATCTGAAAACACTCGAGTGGAGTCAGTCTTTCTGTAATAACAGTATTAATTATTATGGCTGTGTTTATAGAAGTGTTATAACGTATGTATAAACATATAGCTGCACTGTATAGACGTGTTATTAATGTATGTTTTTATTGTTCTTTTTATTCTAACAATCATGTGCGGTGTGTAGTGACGATTAGCTGAGTGTGTGTGTGTGTGTGTGTGTGTGTGTGTGTGTGTGTGTGTGTGAGAGACCTGGTGCTGGAGAGCTGGACTGCAGGTGTAGTGACTCCTCCTGGATCGAGGTGTTTGTGTGTTCCTCAGGGTCTGAGCTCAGCGTCTGACACTGACACACACACACACACACACACACACACACACACACACACACACACACGATCTATATGTCTCATACACACTGATCTCAGTGTGGTGACGCTAATGCTAATGCTAATGCGATGCTAATCTGAGAGTCACCTGTCGGACCGTGGTGAGATTAGCGAGGGTTCCGATGCTGCTGCTGTCGGCGATGACCATCGCCTGGGACAGGAGGCTGGAGGAGGGATACGACGTCAGATCTGCCTTACTGTACACTGAAACACACACACACACACACACACTTTCTGATCTTAGTGCTGTGACAATATAACCTACATGACGTACGCCTTATGAATGATGTCATCACTTACTGTGGCAGGGCAGCGGCGCCATCGTGGCCATGAACGGACTCGGAGTCATGTGACTTTGCAGCTGCTGCGTGATTGGCTGCTGGGGGGATGCGTGGAGCTGCTGCTGGAAGGTGATTGGCTGGAGCGTGGTGAACCCGCCCCCTACGTTGTTGATGACAGGAACCGTCTGTGGCTGAGTGGACGTGAGACCTACAGGGTAGAACATGAGAAAAAAAAATAAGGCACTCTTGAGGTTCTCTAGAAGGTGTGTGTGCGTGAGTGTGTGTGTGTGTGAGTGTGTGTGTGTTTACCTATGAGCAGAGACGAGTCTCCCAGACTCATGACGCTGGGTAAGGAGGCCATGATGAGGCCCTGCGGCGAGCCGGAGTGTGTGTGAGACACGCCGTGGAGAGAGGTCAGGGTGCTAACGGGCGGCAGAGACCCTCCTCCTGATACCTGACACACACACACACACACACACACACGAGAGGAAGTGATCAAGGACGTATCCCCGGTTCTATCAGGAGACTCGGCGATGTTAGCGAGAACAAGAGAGCGTTTGATGAAGAGAATCTCACCGTTTTGTGCTGATGTGCTTCCAGAAGCGTGTGACTCGGCTCCAGCTGCACCAGACTCGTCCCCAGGTGTCCTCCGTCGGCTCTGTCTCCATTCCCCACAGCCCGCACTGCCCCTACGCCCTCGCACACTACAGAGGAAGTGAACTTCAGACCTGAGACAGAGACAGAGAGAGAGAGAGAGAGAGAGAGAGAGAGAGAGAGAGAGAAGCTTATCAGTCTGCCACGGGTTGCGTCCCAAATCACACTGGGAACCCCTTGCTATTGTACTGTTTAGTACAATTTCAGATCACTTATTTCACTATCATATATACATATGTTGACCTGTGTGTGTGTGTGTGTGTGTGTGTGTGTTACCTTGTGTGGGAGTGGGCGGGATGCTCTGCTCTGATGCTGATTGGCTGTAAGGTGGGTCGAGCGCTAGTTTGTGGCGAAACGCTTCCTCTTTACGGCGATTAGCGAACCAGTTATAAACGCGCACTTCTGTCACGAGGTTCGAACCCAAACCGGCCAGCTGTGAAGGAGACACGCCCCTCTGCAAACACTCCGCTCTGACACACACACACACACACACACACACACACACACACACACACACACACACACACACACACACACTCTGCTCTCACCGGTTACACTCCTCCACCAGTCCCTCTCTCTCCTCCTTGCTCGGGTTTTTCTGACGCTCGTAGGCCTGGAACAGGATCTGCTGCGACGCCGGGCCCCATTTAAACCGGTTCCTCCGCCCCTTCCTGTTTTCTTCACTTGACTCCTCCCCCAGAACCATTCCCCGGCTCGCATTGGTGAACTCTGCAACGAAGACGTTTATGATAATGACACACTTTCATACGTTACAGCATAGCGATTTAGTATAACATATCAACATGTTAATGCATTTTTATTTTTAGATTTTATGTTATGTATTAAGGTTACGATTGT